>BPTQ01000001.1:43163575-43655843 GCA_019973895.1 Chrysanthemum seticuspe
ATGTGCATCATTCGTTGTCATGGTTTAGGAGCACGTTATACAAGGAAGTAGCAATTGGTTTCCTAGCTAGGTATTAAAGTTTGTGGAAAACTAGAAGGGGGAGTTGAATAGTTTTGCCGATTTTAAGTTAGTTTTAAAAAACTTAGATCCGATATTATGTGAAATCGTATGGATGTTGAGAACGTATAGATCTAATGATAATGTAAGTAAATAAATAAAGATAAGGGATAGAAATGACACAACCTATTTATAGTGGTTCGGCTACAAGGACACCTTCCTTGCCCTACTCCACTCCCCGAGTCACCTACTCGAGAGTTCAAGCACTATGTCAACAAACTCCTTCACTTGGCGGAGAAGCCTTCACAACGTTGCTTACACTTTATCCTGTACAAAGCTAGATACCGAGTCCGTAGCACGGTGGACCAAACCAGCACAACTATTACACAACAAATATGTGAAATAATTAAATACAAGATCTTCGCTACAGAAATCTTGCGGAGTGACAAATCAATCAAGGACCCCTTACTTGGATGACTTGTAGAATGCTCGTGATCTCGCCTTAGAGAAGGACCTATATGAGGATCACAAATAGAAAGAAAAGAAGAACAACTCTCTAGATCTAGTGATCTATATGTTAGAAGAGAGTGAGAGTGTATGAGAGATTTAGTAAGAAGAGGGGTGAGTTAGAATGAAGAAATGGCTCTCTATTTATAGGCAAATTTCCTCACTGTTCTCACGGATCCCACGGATCCCTTCCACTTGGGATCCGGCTAGCACAAAGCTAGGGATCCGTGGAACGCTCCTCTTTGCCCATGGGTTTTTTGGTTATGGGTCATGGGTTATGGGTTGGTCCATGGGTTTTCTTTAGATTCAATGTATCTAAGTATACATTGTATCTAGTCTTCTTGGGTATGGGTTAAGATCCATGGGTTATGATCCATGGGTTATGGTTTTTACCCATCCTAATAAACTATTACAATAAATGCTTAATTACTACATTTTTGTATTTAAAAGATTATATGTAAATGCTTTACAAAAATAACATGTATCCTTATAATTATACTTAAGACAACATTATATATGTTATCAACAAAACACAAAGAGATCGCAAAATATTAATAAACGTTTTTACGGTTTATTTGTATTAACAATCTCCCCCTTTTTGTTGATGACAAAATATAATGTTATGATGAGTAAAACTTAAGAATAGATGTAAGTTTTGAAAGCTCCTAAGTTTTACTTCTTCTCCCCCTTTTTGTCGAAACAAAAAGTTAACCCTCGGAGGAAAAAGTAGTCTACGTATTTCTTACTCCCCCTTGACGGTAGCTCCCCCTAGTTTGGGGCGTCAAGTGAAGAAAAATAAAAATCCTACAAAAAGAAAGGTTAGTAACATGCTTAAATGATTTTGTGGTTGCCGAGAATCAAGAATGGGAGCCAAGGTATGTAAACAAAGCCTGGTAATAAAACGACAAATTGTAGTGGTAGTTATGCCACTTACAAGCATGTAAAAATAAGAACTAGACTTGCTCTTGAAAATGACTTGAAAAAAAATGAGAAATAGTAGTAGTGATTCCTTCCATGCTTGCATAAGGTTATGGATGGAAGTTTTGATGAGTAATTGTATTGATGCGATCAAGGATGAGGTTGAGTATGAAACGCATTTCTTCCCTAACTTCTATTGCAATTTTCCTAGTGGATTGGCAATGTTCACAATGTAAATGATGTGGGTGATGAGTGCGGAAGTTTTCCGGGTTGTTTTGATTTGAGTTATGCGGAAGTTGTGGTGGAAAAATAGGAAAATATGGATCAAAATCCGGAATGTTTGTAAGTGGTGATGGAAAAGAACCTAGATGTTCTTGTAATCTGATGGGAGCTATAGGTGGTGATGTTTTAAGATCTTGAGAAATAGTATTTGGTGATGTGGGGGGTGTTGAAAAGACTATTTCTTTTTCTTTAGGTTGGGTAGATCTTGTTGGAGTCTTAAGGAGTTCCAAAAGAGTTATTTTAGGTGGTGATGAAGTTGGTGTACTTGTTAGTGATGAGGGTGGTGCGATAATGGAAGCATCTTGTGGTGAGTTATTTGTTGAGGATGAATCATTTGAGGTTGGTTTTGCTAAACAACACGATCGTATACTAATCCGTGCGGATATCCTAGAGTTGGATTGTGGTATTTTGGATAGTGGTAGTACAAAGTTTTGGGTATCATGAAGATGTTTGTTTTTACTATGTGTATTCATCTAGAGGGTTTTTGGATGACATGGTGTATTGTGTATTTGAGGATGAGATGGATTATGCAAGCATTTTGGGAGTTCTATATATAGAAAAAAACAAAGCATTGTAATGAATGCTTGACCCAAAATGTGGATTAAAATCTAATGATTAGATATGAATTCAAGGCTTGTGATCATGAGAACATAAGCATTAAATAGCATACTCCCAAAAATGAAACAAATGTGGATTTTTCATCCAAAGTGAAAAAATAAGAAGGTAATATCAGCTTCTGTTCCACGGTTCCCACGGATCCTTCCCTTGAGGGATCCGTCCAGCATGAAGGTTGGGATCCGTGGGTCTGGTGTTTCAGGCAGTACAAAATTTTCCTTTTGGAAATATTTTTGCCTATTGTGTGCCTATAGCAAACTATTTGGAGTTGCGGTTATCTCGACCCCTAAAAAGAAATAAAAACTAAACTAAAAAGTATCCTATTGAGATAACCCGAAAACACATATTTAGTACATAAGTACGTAATCTTGTGTTGTCAATGCTCCTAATTTATTGTAGCTTAAATGAATGTACCCGAAAACACATATTAGTTATGTGTCCCCTTTAGCATTCAAAAGACATGAGATGCAATGAAAACGGGTTTTTACTTTGTATTAATAATGAAAAAGCGATTTGTCCTAGACGTGAGAAATTGCTTTTGTGAAATTGATACGGGAAGGTATCATCCTTTTAGAAAACATTGTGAAAGTAGGTTTTCTTTGGGTTTTCTTTGAAAATGTGTATATAAAAAGTAGGAAAGCTATAAGTGACAAAACTTATCTTTGGGTTTTGAAAATTCCCGTATTGTTTGTGAGTTGTGCGTGAAATAGAGATCCTAGACTCAGAAGGAAGAAGGCTAGTGTTTACATACCTTGTAGAGTCAAAATAAATTACGACGTGTGTTCCATTAAACCAAGACCAAGACGAAGTAGGTTGAATTGTTCCCGCTTCAACGGTTTGGTGAGGACGTCGGCTATGTTATCTTCGGATGCTACCTTCTCAATAGAAATGTTCCCCTTTTGAACATTGTCTCTTAAGAAGTGTTGACGAATCTCTATATGCTTGGTGCGAGAATGCAATACCGGATTCTTGCTTAAGTCGATGGCACCTTTGTTGTCACATAGAATGGCTATGTCACTTAGATGAATGTCGTAGTCTACTAACGCTTGTTTCATCCATAGTGCTTGTTGGCATGCTTTGCCGGCGGAGACGTACTCGGCTTCGGTTGTTGATATTGCTAGAGCCGTTTGTTTCTTAGAAAACCATGATGTTAAACAACATCCCATGAAAGTACACACCCCACTTGTACTTTTTCTATCAACGTAATCCCCTGCATGGTCAGAATCTGCATATACAATTGTTTCTACACCCGTGCCCTTAGGATACCATAATCCTAATTGTGTTGTACCCTTAATGTATCTAAAAATTCTTTTTACGGCTTCTAGGTGTGAAGTTTTGGGGTTTTCTTGAAACCTAGCACATAAGCAGACACTAAACATGATATCCGGCCTACTTGCCGTGAGGTAGAGAAGACTACCTATCATGCCACGATATTTAGTATTATCTACGGATTCGCCGTCTTCATCTTTTGTGAGTTAGGTGTCGGATGACATGGGTGTCCTAATTGGTTTCGACTCTTCTAGACCAAATTTCTTTAACATCTCCTTGATGTATTTAGATTGATTGAAGAAGATACCATCTTCTACTTGTTTAATTTGTAGACCAAGAAAGAAACTAAGTTCTCCCATCATACTCATCTCGAACTCGTCATGCATGATTTTAGAGAAATCATCACACATGTCTTGACAAGTGGATCCGAATATAATATCATCTACGTATATTTGTACTATGATTATGTGTGACTCCTTTTTCTTAGTAAAAAGTGTGTTGTCAACTAACCCCATGGTATAGTTATGTTTAAATTAAAAAGGACTTGAGTCTATCATACCAAGCTTTTGGAGCTTGTTTAAGACCATAAAGGGCTTTCTTTAATTTATAAACGTGTTTGGGTTTTTCAAAATCGATGAAGCCCGGAGATTGAGCTACATATACTTCTTCATTAATAAGACCATTTAGAAAAGCGCTTTTGACATCCATTTGATAAAGCTTTAGATCATTAGCACAAGCATACGCAAGAAGTATTCTTATAGACTCTAATCTAGCCACGGGGGCATAGGTCTCATCAAAGTCTATTCCTTCTTGTTGGTTATACCCTTGGGCAACGAGTCTAGCCTTGTTCCTAGATACTACTCCGTTTGCATCTAATTTGTTTTTATACACCCATTTTGTTCCTATTATGGTTTGATTACTAGGTGGAAGGACAAGTGTCCAAACATCATTAGAAACAAATTGATTTAATTCTTCTTGCATAGCCATTACCCAACTTTCATCTTTTATGGCTTCTTGTGTGTTCTTAGGTTCTATAGTTGAAACAAAACAAAATAAGCTACTTTGGTTTTGAACTTGAGACCTTAATGTTCGTTCGTTTAGCTTTCCTATGACCTTATCTACGGGGTGATCTTTGGACTCTTTAATGTTTGTGATTTCACTAATTGAAGGTTCTTCTTCTTCATTTATCTTTTTCTTAATTACAATAGCTTCACTTTCTATGATCTCGTAATCGACAAGAGGTGGAGAGGGTTTGGGTGGACTTTCATCAAATTTTATGTTTAATGACTCTTCTACCTTCATTGTTTCTTTGTTTAATATGACGTAAGCTTTGTTATTTGGCGAGTAACCTAGAAAGATACCTTCGGTTGATTTAGGATCAAATTTTGTAAGGTAATCTTTAGTGTTAAGAATGAAGCATTTGCTTCCAAAGACTCTAAAATGATTTAAAGTAGGCTTTTTGCCTCGGAGTAACTCATATGGAGTTTTACCTAAGATTGGTCTAATTAAGACTTGATTGAGTATGTACGTTGAAGTATCAACAGCATTACACCAAAATTTTTGAGGTATGGATTGTTCGTTAAGCATGGTTCTACTCATTTCTTGAAGGGTTCTATTCTTTCTTTCTACTACCCCGTTCGATTGTGGAGTGCGTGGAGCCGAGAAGTTGTGAGTAATACCATTAGCGTCACAAAAGACTCCAAATTGCACTTCATTATCGAATTCCCTACCATGATCCGTCATAATAGACACTATAGAACTTCCTAGTTGTCTTTGGATCTTTTTGCTTAATATTTCAAAATAATTAAAGGTTTCTGTTTTGTTCTTTAAAAATTTTGTCCATGTATAAGTAGTCATCCACTATTACCAAAGTGTAGTAGTTGCCTCCATAACTTTGGATAGCGGATGGACCAAATAAATCCATATGTAGTAATTCTAGACACCTAGTTGTGGACACCATGTTTTTAGCTTTATGACTCGAATGAGCTTGTTTACCAATATTACAAGCATCACAAAATGATGTTCATATTTTAACTTAGGTAGATCTCTTACTAGATATTTGGATGATAGCGATCGAAGAAGTCGCATGTTGGCGTGACCCAATCTTCGATACCATAAGGTCGAAGTATCATCCATTGAGGTAAGACATAGTTTATCTTTAGGTTCATTACCGATTTTAATGACATAGACTCCATGTTTCCTAATTCCTCTTCCTATGGTTATGCCATTTTTAAGTATTTTACTACCGGTTTCGGTAAAAAGTACATTGCACTTTTTATCACATATTTTTCCTATACTTAAGAGGTTAAAGTTTAGGTTTTCTACGTGACACACATCGTTAATGGTTAGAGATTTGTTAGAAACCGTACCTTTACCGATGATTCTACTTTTGCTATTTCCAAACACCACATTACCTCCATTTACGGATTCATAAGTGGAGAATAGATTCCTATTGCCGGTCATGTGCCTTGTGCACCCGCTATCCTTGACCCATTCATCGGGGTCTAGGTTGACCCTTAAGCACACCTCGTCATTTGCCATGAGACAAATTTATTCGTCCTCCTCGTCGCTCATTCCCCACGTGCCGCTCACGAACGCCTTTTGATCATCCCGTTTGGGACACTTACTAATAAAGTGGTTTGGGTCCCCACATTTAAAGCAAGTACGATCATCCTTTGGCTTTTCGTCCTCTTTGCTTTTTCGAAACCCTTTCTTATCGTCATACGGTTGTTTGACGTATCTTCCCTTTCTTCTAAAGAACTTTTTAAAGTCCCTTACCGCCATAGCATACTCCTCGTCGTCACTACCCGAGGAAGAGTTTTCTTCATCACTTGAAGCCTTTTTGGCTTTTAAGGCAAGAGATTTATGTTTCTCTTTTACCTTAAAGGCTTCGGAATCTTTAGCAAGAACAAGCTCGTAGACTTTTTGATTGCCTATGAGTTCATCGAGGGTGAGAGTTGTCAAATCTTTTGACTCTTCGATCGCCGTCACCTTAGATCTCCACTTCGATGGAAGTGCCCTTAGATATCTCCTAACATGGTTACGGCTAGAGAAAGATTCATCAAGTGCTTGTAAAGATGTAATAATAGTATTAAAGTTAGCAAATGAATGATCTATAGTTTCCTCATCCGATATTGAAAATTGTTCATATTGTGGAACAAATAAATCAATTTTATTATTTTTAACTTGTTCATTGCCTTGATGAGTTACAACTAAAGAATTCCAAATTTCTTTAGAGGTTTTGAGTAATGAAATTCTTTCAAATTCCTTTTTCGGTAAAGCATTGTATAAAACCATTTTTGCTTCACTATTTTTCGAAAGCTTTTTCTTCATTTCATCATTTAGTTTATCATGAGGTATGTTAACTAAATTTCCCTTATCATCATTTGAGGTAGCCTCAAAATCACCTTCAACAATAATGTACCAAAGATCAATATCTTTAGACTTCACATATGTTTCGAATCTATTTTTTCAATATATAAAACCATTAGTTTCAAGTAGTGGTGGTCGTTGCATAGATTGCCCTTCCTTATAATTTTCAGAACCCATAGTGATCGAAAAGTTTTTAAAATACAATTTTATTTTAAAACTTTTATAAACTTAGCTCTTGATGCCAATTGTGGAAAACTAGAAGGGGGGGTTGAATAGTTTTGCCGATTTTAAGTTAGTTTTAAAAAACTTAGATCCGATATTATGTGAAATCGTATGGATGTTGAGAACGTATAGATCTAATGATAATGTAAGTAAATAAATAAAGATAAGGGATAGAAATGACACAACCGATTTATAGTGGTTCGGCTACAAGGACACCTTCCTTGCCCTACTCCACTCCCCGAGTCACCTACTCGAGAGTTCAAGTACTATGTCAACAAACTCCTTCACTTGGCGGAGAAGCCTTCACAACGTTGCTTACACTTTATCCGGTACAAAGCTAGATACCGAGTCCGTAGCACGGTGGACCAAACTAACACAACTATTACACAACAAATATATGAAATAATCAAATACAAGATCTTCGCTACAGAAATCTTGCGGAGTGACAAATCAATCAATGACCCCTTGCTTGGATGACTTGTAGAATGCTCGTGATCTCGCCTTAGAGAAGGACCTATATGAGGATCACAAATAGAAAGAAAAGAAGAACAACTCTCTAGATCTAGTGATCTATATGTTAGAAGAGAGTGAGAGTGTATGAGAGATTTAGTAAGAAGAGAGGTGAGTTAGAATGAAGAAATGACTCTCTATTTATAGGCAAATTTCCTCACTGTTCTCACGGATCCAACGGATCCCTTCCACTTGGGATCCGGCTAGCACAAAGCTAGGGATCCGTGGAACGCTCCTCTTTGCCCATGGATTTTTTGGTTATGGGTCATGGGTTATGGGTTGGTCCATGGGTTTTCTTTAGATTCAATGTATCTAAGTATACATTGTATCTAGTCTTCTTGGGTATGGGTTAAGATCCATGGGTTATGATCCATGGGTTATGGTTTTTACCCATCCTAATAAACTATTACAACAAATGCTTAATTACTACATTTTTGTATTTAAAAGATTATATGTAAATGCTTTACAAAAATAACATGTATCCTTATAATTATACTTAAGACAACATTATATATGTTATCAACAAAACACAAAGAGATCGCAAAATATTAATAAACGTTTTTACGGTTTATTTGTATTAACAAAGTTGTTTCTATCATTTACATAACATAAAGTTAAAACGAGTTGGTGAGGTACAACACACATGAAAATACTACATGCTCGACTTTATAAGGAAAAGAGAAGCAAACGAAAGAAACCTCGCAATAATACAAAAAATATACTTTGAAAATCTCAATAATATTATGCATGTACTGAGTATATCTGACTGTCCAGCTTTGCTAGCTAAATTTGGTGATAGATTAAGACTTGCATTGCAGTGGTGTAAGCATTTCAATATTCATGTATATGTGAATTCATTATATTTAGCATAGTTTTTAAAATTAATATTTATTTGCAGTCTATTCTACTATACATATGTTTTCTTTAAATTTCAGACATGATCTAGGGAAAACTTTTTAAAGTTTTTTGCTTAAAAGAAATCAAGAGTTTGAGTATCATTTTTAGGTATGTATCGGTTTGTACTAAATTGCAAAGTATACTAAACATTAGAAAAGATTGGTAACATGCATATATTCAATTTTAAAATTAAACAATTAGTAGAAAGAAATTAAACAGTAATATTTGTGAAAAAAGCCAAAATAGTCCTTCCATTTTACTTACATTGCAAAAAATGTTCCAGAAAAATTGTAGAAGAGTTCCTTGTCGTTAACTTATGATTACAAAAATAGTTCATAAGTTAAATCTAGACTCTGTTTGTGTAACTGAAAAAAATATATACATATCCCTCTAGTTTACATGCATTGCAAAAAGGGTTAAAAAAGCTACAAAAATAGTCTCTGTTGTTACTTGTGATAACAAAAACAACCTCTAGGTACATTACTTAACTTTCTTGATATGATAAAACCCTAATTCTCTTTGGTGAAAATGGCGACACCCTCTAACCCTCCAGATCAAATCGATTTCTCTTTTTCTACTTGATTCTAATATCCAATAAATTGCTAACTACTGTGGATTCTCTATCCTTTTGGTTAGTTTTATTTGATTGTTGATCAAATAGTTCTAGGGTTTCCTTTTTCTAAATTAGGGTTTCGTTGTTTCAATTTGTATTGGATACCTTCATTCAATGCTTTTATTGTTCAGTCATTACGTAATTATGTAAGTCGATTAGTTTATATCGGTTAACTGAATCCTTTTTGGGTTTTGTCTTGGCGATCCGAATCGTTGTGCTGCTGCTCCTGTTTTATTTTGATTGTGAGTAATTAGGGTTTATATTATTCCCGTTCTTTATGTTATTATGGAGAGTGGGTTTGAAGCTGGTAATCTGAGTGGTACAGATAGGGATGCACATGTTAATGAGTCGAACAATTCAAAATCTCCTGTTACGATGAACCAGGTGGTTAATGATGATAACGGACATGTGAATGATGATTTTATCTCGTCTAAGGAAGGTTTGAATGTGCAAAAAACAAGGATTCAATCAGGTTCTACTCCTTTCTCTTTTGCGGATATGTTTAAGGATAAAACACCCAAGAAGACCGTTAAGATATTGGAGATGAGAAATGGAAATTGCGTTGATGGTGCTAATGGCACCATTTCTTTGGAAGTTTTCGATGAGGTAAGCTCTAGATTCGCTAATACTTTGTACGGTTATTTTATTGGTAAGAGACTCGCCTTCTCGATAATTAAAAGTTATGTAAGAAATACATGGGCTAAGTTTGGTTTACCAAGGGTTATGCTTAATAATGGTTTTTTCTGTTCTAATTTGAAACCAAAGAGGGTATGGAAAGGGTGTTGGAAGAAGGTCCATGGTTGATACGATTGGTGCCTATCTTTTTGAATATTTGGACTCTGAACATTAAAATTACAAAATATGATATAACTTTAGCTCCTGTTTGGGTTAAACTCCATAATATTCCTGTTGTTGCGTATTTTGAGGTTGGTCTTAGTTTGATTACAACGCAAATTGGTCGTCCAATCATGCTTGATTCATACACGAGTACGATGTGCCTTAAATTGTGGGTTCGTAATTCCTATGCTAGGGCCCTTGTGGAAGTGTCGTCAACGGAAGGCTCACTTGACTCTCTTGTGGTTGCTATCCCTTACCCTAATGGGTTAGGTCATTCAATGGAAAAAATTGATATTGAATATGAGTGGAAACCGCCAAGATGTGAGACTTGTAAAATATTAGATTACAATGATGATGGATGTCCTAAGAGAGTGAAACCGGTTGTGAAAGATAAATTATTGATTGATGAATAGGGTTTCGTTGAAGCTTATAAGAAGAAAGGTAAAGGTAAGCTTCAGGGTACTAATCGTCAGATTGATGGGATTCATTTTCAAAATCCTAAAGTTTTGTATTACTATAGGCCGGTTAATAAGCCAAATAATGGAGGAGCATCGACGTCTATGCCTTCTGTCCAATCAAATACAGGTTCTCCAACGGTTAATGTAGGTTCTACTTCTTGTAAAGAGCCTACTAGTGAATCCTACTAGTAGTTTGGCTCCATCCGGGGATGAACAAGGTAAGAATAGTAATTGGGTGGATGATATCAACCTTGTTGATTTGAGGAACAATTTTGATGTGCTTGCGGAAAAGGATTCGGTTTTGGAACCTGTGATTGGCACTACATGTACGCCTGAAGTTATTTCTAGTTGTTCCAAAACTACGTATCCATCGCCTATGAAGAACACTCCTATTGTTGACAAAATTGGGAAGCTACAAAAAGCTTATTACTGATGGGAAAGCTACCATTGTGGATAATGATGGTAAACCTATTAAAAAAGTTGTTTCTTCAACTAAGGTGGGCAGTAACCCAATCTCTAAGGTGGGCAATGTGGTAATTTCTGACAGCGAGGATGATGAAGTTTTTTGATGATCACATTGGGACGTTGTATTCTGGAAGTGGAGGTAAGAAGCAGAGTCTTTATAAGCAATGGAAAGCGGATACGGTTGATGGCAACAATTATGATAATGATGATTTTGGCCTCTCTCCTGCTCAGTTAAAGACTAATGGAATTCAAGATTTTTGTCTTAACTAGGTTGTTTTATTTTTATTTTTGAGTAAATTACATAAATGGTCCCTGTGGTTTGTTAAAAGTTTCACCTACCGTCCCTCAAACTTAAAAGTTTCATGAATGGTCCCTCTCGAGGCAAAAGAATAACATGAATGGTCCTTTTGTTAACGGGTGTTAAGTTTATTCCGTTATAATTTACACTTTAGCCCTTGTTGGTTAACGGTTGTTGCATCGTCGATCCTTTATTGTAACGACCGTTTATAATTTAAAGTTTTTGACTTTAGCTTCGGTTTTTTATGCGTTTTCGTCCGTTTTTATACGTTTTCATCCGCTTTTATACATTTTTGTCCGTTTTTATACATTTTTCTTACGTTTTCATCCGCTTTTATACGATTTCATCTGTTTTATAACTTTTTCTTACATTTTTGTCCGTTTTTATACGTTTTCATCCGTTTTTATCCGTTTTCGTCCTTTTTATACGTTTTCATCCATTTTTAAACATTTTCTTAAGTTTTTATTCTTTTCGTCCGTTTTTATACGTTTTTGTCCGTTTTTATACATTTTTCTTACGTTTTTATATATTATCATCCGTTTTTATATGTTTTATTATGTTTTTATCCACTTGCATCCATTTTTATATGTTTTCGTCAGTATTTTTTATGTTTTGATATATTTTATACGTTTTAATCCGTTTTATACGTTTTCTTAAGTGTTTATCCCTTTTATATGTTTTCGTCTATTTTTATTACGTTTTTTTCTTCTGTTTTAATAGAATTTCGTCCGTTTTTTTATGCTTTTTTTTTACGTTCTCTTAGGTTTTTATTCGTTTTCATATGTTTTTGACCGTTTTCATTCGTTTCTATACGTTTTCATCCTTTTTATACGTTTTCTTACGTTTTAATCCATTTTCATATGTTTTTATATGTTTCCATAAGTTTTTTTACGTTTTGATACGTTTTTATCCATTTTTACAAGTTTCCCTCCATTTTATACATAAAAAATAGACGAAAACAAATAAAATGAATGAAAATGGATAACAACGTAAGAAAATATATAAAAACGGAAAAAAACGTATAAAAACGAATGAAAACGGTCAAAAACATGTGAAAATAGATAAAAACCTATGAAAACGTAAAAGAAAATGTATAAAAACAGACGAAAACGTATTAAAACAGAAAAAAAACGTAAGAAAAACAGACGAAAACATAAAACGGATAAGAATGTATGAAAACCTAAGAAAAACATATAAAAACGGATAAAAACATGTCAAAATGTATTAAAAAAATGGCAAAAACATATAGAAATTGACGAAGATGGAAAAAAAACGTAAAAACATATGAAGAGGTATAAAAACGGACGAAAACGGGTAAAAACATATCGAAACGTAAAAAAATTGACGAAAACATATAAAAACGGATGAGAATGGATTGAAACGTATAAAAACGGATGAAAACGTATAAAAACGAATGAAAAATGTCAAAAACATATGGAAACAGATAAAAACCTATGAAAACCTAAAAAAAACGTATAAAAACGGATGAAAACGTATAAAAACGGATAAAAACGTAAGAAAAAAAGACAAAAACATATAAAACGGGTAAACACCTAAGAAAACGTATAAAAACGGATGAAGTCGTATAAAATCGGATGAAAACGTAAGAGACATGTATAAAAACGGATGAAAACGGAAAAAAAAAAACGTATAAAACTGGACGAAAAAGGATAAAAACGTACAAAAATGGATGAAAACGTATAAAAACGGATGAAAACGGACGAAAACGGATAAAAAAACGAAGCTAAAGTCGGAAACTTTGAATTATAAACGAACGTTACAATAAAGGATAAACGATGCAACAGCCGTTACCCAACAGGGGCTAAAGTGTAAATTATAACGGAATAAACTTAACACCCGTTAACAAAAGAGCCATTCATGTTATTCTTTTGCCTCGAGAGGGACCATTCATGCAACTTTTAAGTTTGAGGGACGGTAGGTGAAACTTTTGACAAACCACAGGGACCATTTATGTAATTTACTCTTTATTCTTTTTGCATAAATTGTATCTTTTATGCTTGTTTTTGTTTTGGAGGTCTAGTTGGTTATAGCTAGTTGTCATTTATGGCATGTCATAAATGATGTAGTGATTGTGTCAAACGATTGCTTGCGGTTAATGTGGTACCTCGGCCACATTTCATTGTACTTAGACGTTCTTTTGGAGTAATATATTTTACCATATACCCTTTACCACCGAGAGAAAAAAAAAAAAAAAAAAAAATCTAGGTTAAATCTAGGGTTTATTTGTATGACGAAAGATTACATACTTAAATAGTAGAGGTAGTTATCTGTCAATTCCAGAAATGATCTTTGCTCGCGCCGCCCTGCAGCAGAGCCGAGTAAACAGTCCTCATCTATATAGAACCACAATTAATACATTGCAAAATGGAGCTAAACGACAATTGGAAACGCTTGAAAAACTCATGCTCTTAATCTACCTAAGATGCTATGTATTTTATAATGCAACGTTTTTGTGTGTTTATGCATTGCATGAACACTTAATTATTTTGCTATTTTAGTGAAAATCTGAACTAGTTAATTGGTGCAGATGAGAATTGAAGTTTTGCTTCATTTTTTTTTTTCTTTCTGTTACTTATATCTATTGGCTACTATTCAATATTTATCTCATTGTAGAAGGCAAAAGACACAAAAATATAGCTAACTTTTCATATTTTGCTTTGTTTTATAGCCATATTTTTTCTATATATTATGTACTTAAAAATTCCATGTATTGTGTGTATCTTATGACATTTTTGCCCCTACATGTTAATAGGTGTGTTGATAAATGAGAATGGTAAAATTTTCACAAAATACATACAATAGACGAAATTCAAAACTATGATATTTACCATAGGAAAAATAAAAATGACTACACAATAAAGCAAAAAGTGACAAATTAACTATATTTTCATGTCATTTTTTTTTTGGTAAAAGGTCAAAGACCTGGTAAATATATTACTCCAAAAAACGTTTAAGTACAAAGGATATGGGTGAATCTCATATCTCAGTCCGTTACATAGGCGGAAAGCTTACATAACAAGATACTTCCTATTTTTGCTATACAAGAAAATAAACCACTACTCAAAAGATAACATTAGACGCCTATGGAAACAAAATTACTTCCTACCAAGACCTTGGAGCTTGATACCATACGTGTCATAATAAGCATCTAAATTTCCTGGAAGATCGTAGACCTGATCCGCATAGTCATCATAATCATAGTCATCATAATCATCTTCACGATCATGACCACCACCAAATAGGTTCATTGACTCATCAAAAGTGTTCACAACCTCCTCTTCATCACTATCGGAGTTGACAATCTCTCCCACCTTAGAGAATGGGTTAACCCTCTTAGTAGAAGAAGTAGACGGAAAATCTTTTTTATTACCTGGATAATCAACCTTTTTAATAGGATTACCATCATCATCAACAAGAGTAGCTTTCCCATCAATAAGAAGCTTTTCAAACTCCTCAATTTTCTCAACAATAGGGATAAGACCAACCTCGTTAGCTTCCATTGAATCACTCACAAGCGGTTCTTGTGATACATTACCGGCCTTAAGAGACCCAACCTCCTTTGCTTCCATTGTACTACCAGAATCCACTATATCAGTAGGTGTGCCACATTCATCAGTATCGATCATATTAAGTGCAACAAAAGGATTAGATGTAGCAATCTTCATCCCACTCGTACTAGCCACTTCAGTGGCTTTCTTCTTTGTATTATCCACCTTCTTGGGTTCAGGAGGATGCGCTTTAGGTTGATACCTAAACTTAGGACCCACACCAGGTTTAGTAAAACCTCCCTTACCTGGAACACTTGGACCACCATTCCTACCCTTATTCTTGTTATAGACAGTTAGAAAACCATCATTAACACTCTGTTTAGGCTGAGTAGGAGGTGGAACAGATTTAGGACAATCAAGCAGCATATGACCAAAAAGCTTACACGTATCACACCGAGGCAGTTTCCATTCGTATTCAACCCGAATTTTTTCAATAATAGAACCTGTCCCATCAAGTAATGGTATCTCAACAGTGATGCTCTCCCTAAGAACCTGATTCCCCTTAACTTCAATCAAGCACCTAGCAAAACTACTTCGACCCCATGATTCCAAGCACATTTGACTAGTGTAAGAATCTAACATTTTAGGCGTACCAATCAATGTGGCTAGGAGGCTGAGACCATCATCAGAAAACATAGCAAGGGGCACATCATGGAATTTAACTCATACCGGAATATTAGTCAAATCCTCTTTAAGCAGATTAGTATTCAACGTCCAAGTTTTAAGAATAATTAGCACAATCCTAATCATCCATGGTCCGTTTTCAAGAACATCATAAACACCTTTACGAGTGGAAAACTTAAAGAAAAAGAACCCCTTAGCATTCATCATAACACTACAAGAATCGACGCTTTTAGTCACGACCCTATGTCGTGGCTAAAAGTCAATATATAGTGTCTAAATACCTTTTGTCACGTAAAATCGTGACTAAATCGTCGTGGCTATAACCCCGTAGCTAAATACCTATTGCCACGATCTGTGCATACTTTTAGTCACGACGTTTTTTAGCCACCAAAGTCAACAACTTTTAGACACGACCATGCGTCACAGTAAAGTTTGGAAATATATAATAATAAACTAAACTAAAATATTATTAAAAGATTTAGTCATGATACTGCCGTTACTAAAGCTATATTGATACTTTAATTGTCAACTTGCAGCCACAACCTGGTCGTGGCAAAAAGATTATTATTAAAATAATCATAAACTTTAGTCACGACCGGTCGTGGCAAAAAACATAATGATATATGAACTTTAAACTTTTAGACACGACTAAAGCCGTGGCTAAAAGCAAACTTGAGTTTTCCAGCAAACCCTTCTGCATTGCAGGCTTGCAGTTGCTGTTTTAGCAGCAAACCTGAGTTTTCCAGCCTTTTTCGGATGTTTTTCTTGATCCGTAACATACAAACAATCCCAAATGTAAACAACATAATTCATATTAACAACAAATTCTAAATCGTTTCAACATGGTACCAAAACACGACAGTTATATCCTATCCTAAATTGTTTTGCAAAAACACATCACCTACTTAGCATGATCGTTCTCATCTTCATTCTCCATCCCATCATCTTCATCCTCCGTTCCTTCATCATCGCTTTCTTCGTATTCTTCATCCTCTTCGCCAACTTTATCCCAACTTATACCTTTCTCGGCCAATTGTGTCAACAAGTTTTCAAATTTCTTGTTAACGGAGGCTGCAAATTTTTTACGAAGACTTTTTTTCATACTTTTAGTTTTCTCGTCGACTATCTGATTTACTTCCTCTTGTGTGTATGTCTTTGAAGCACTATAGTAGATTGAAGACGAAGATGTAGGCAAAGAGGAACTTGAAACCCTTTTAAGCTTTCGCCCCACTAAACGGGTGTGCCCACTCCGTGTTCCTACAACCTTTGCCAATATTTCTATGTCGGGCACATTCTCCCCGCTCTCTTGGGTGCTCTTTTTGGCGTCTTCGAGTTCTTTCTATGTAGTTACAAAAAAAATAAAGATTATACACAAAAGAATATACACATGTGGATGCTTAAAGATGTAATAACGGGTAAGTATAAGTATAGGCATCTCTATATAAAAAAATCTCGTGGATAACAGGGTTGTTTGGATATCGTTTTAGCCGTCACCAAACATACTTTCACTGTTTGATCGAGTATCTTCCAGTTGCAGATTTACCGTGGCAAAATTATAACGATTTAATGAAATTGTTTAAGAATTTAACCAGCATATCAGTTTCCAGTCCAAATAGTTAGCTTAGCACAGAACAATATAAATTGCAGCCCTCAACAGATTCTAACTAATAATTAGATGATCAAAAGTAGAATATGTTTATCCAAACCTAAAAACTCAATAAGGTTATTAAGCTCAGCTGAATAATCTCTTATGCTCAAGTGATAAAATTCATAAGCAAAAAAAAAAGTTTTTACTCAACCCCCAGAAAACATAACTGAAAACTCACAACCCATCAAAAAAACTTCTGATCAAGCAACATTATTACCTAGTCTCTAATCAACCTCTAAAAACACGCCTAATTCATACAACCCCTAGCAACAACCATACTTTTAACACAATTGTAATCAGTAAAATAACTATAACATCTCGATATTCTAACAACTCACAACCAAACAAATAACTTTTATCCGTGCGCACTATAATCTACTTTCCACTCAACCCTCAAAACACGCATAATTCATAGAAACTCTAACAAAAACCATACCATTAACACAATTCGAATCCTTTACCTCGGCTGCCTCCGGGTTGTGCCCTAGAACGGCCTTGAGGACGATCATTACCACCCACGTCCCCGCCATGACTCCGTGCAACGATTGACATCTATAGAATAGTAAACATTTCATAATAACAACACATAATGCATACAATCGGGAAACTAAAAATACAATATACTAACAATAATTAACATAATAACAATAATGAACATAATAACAATGGGAATATATTAGCAACAATAATCAACATTATAACAGCAATGTGCTTTTTACAAATAACAATTTCATATCAATTACACTCATCACTAGAATAGGCCATCATACTCATATGTTTAACCATTAGACCACATGGTTTCTTTTCTCAGTTGTAAAAGGTTACTAATAGCCAAGTGAAACAATATATAGTAATTGATACAATGGATCATGTTTCTTTCATGAATGAGCAATATTTTGCTATCCCGGTCAAGCTAATACCAATAAAAACTTGACAAATAAAAGCTAATGAAATATTTTTATAAGGCATAGAAAGGACATACTTACCAAGCAAATTAAAACATGTTTCAATTGCTAGCATTTGCTCTTTTAAGAAGCATATGGAACCGCAATCTCGTATACATCAGAACAAGAAGTCAGTGTTTAATTTTAATTGTAGACTTCAACTATTTCAAAAAATTATCAAAAATATCATACACTAATTTCACAAAATCATTACAAAAAATATCATAAACTAATTTCACAAAATTAAAACAACCTTTAATGTAGCTGCGGTGGTGCGTCGAAGATGGTTATGGTTGCCGGCAAAGATGGTGGTCTTCGGTATGAAGTTGTGGTGGCGACTGGAGTTGTGAGTGTAGCCGTGGTGGTCTTCGGTGGTGACGGGAGTGGTGGGAGCTGGGTCTGGTTTTTGGTGGTAAATGAGATAAAGGTTTTTTGGTAAATGAGATGTGTGGAACAGATCTAGTCTTATATGTAAATTACCTTTAGTCACGACTAAAGTCGTGGCTATAAGTATTTCACCAATATTTTTGAAGGGAAACTTGACTTTTCACGAAATTTTGGGAGGGAAAATACTTTTAGTCACGATTGTAGTCGTGGCTAAAGGTATCGTACTTATAAAAACTTAATTAAAATTAATTAAAAATATTGTTTAAATATATTTTAAAGTTTACTTATATATTATATAATTAGAATTATCAAAAAAATAAATTATATATTTAATGTATTTCATTATACATGAGATGTTAAACTGATGAGTCGATATGATATCGTTATACAAGACATGTTAAACGGATGATACTTGATTAAAGAGTTGTACTATTAAACACGCAATACATATTTGTTTCCTTTGTCTTTGTACTTTTGATATCATATAACTAAAACCCATGAGCTAAAACTTTTAGAAATAAGTAAAGGTAAATGCGTTGTACCGAAAGAGATTAATTTTGAGTGTACCTATTTCCACCAAGTCCACCATTCATGTGGAAAACTCTCTCAACATCCATTGGATTAATTGCTTTTGGTATTTGGTGTGAGACTCCTACTCACCACTTATCCCTTCATTATAGTTGCTTCAAATGGTTAATGACTTAACTCATCTCTCCTCTTTATATACATGACATGTTAAACGGGATGAGTCGAGATGTTATGGATATGCATAACATGTTAAACAAGTGAGTAGAGATGTTATGGATATACATAAGATGTTAAACAGATGAGTCGAGATGATATGGATATAAATAACATGTTAAAGGATGAGTCGAGATGTTATAGATATATATGACATGTTAAACGGGTGATTCGAGATGTTATGGATATGCATAACATTCTTTAAAACAGTTTTTCCAAACATATGTCATAACTCGTATGTATACCGAGAGTTATGCAATTTTGGACTTTTCAATGTTTTACGGTATTCAATTTGACCCCGATCTAATATAAGAAGAAGCTTGCTTGGTGGGTGGTGTTATTGTTGTAGGTTAGTATGATTTGGTTTATATTATTATAGCGTGACGAGTCTAGATGATATCGTTATACATGAGATGACAAATAGATGAGTCGATATAATATTGCTATACATGATTAGCACCAATAGAACATGAGTCAGTTGAAAAGATATTTGGGTACCCGTTGAATCACACTAAGACAAATAGGCTTGGTGGGTGATGTTATTGTTGTAGATTAGTACAAAAGTATTTTTCTGGTCAAAATTTGGTCAACACCCTTTGTGGACACCAGAGCCTGGTTAACTCAAAATTTGGTTAACTCAGAACCTGGTTAACTCATAACATGGTTAACTCAGAACCTGATTATACAAATAATTTGGCGTCAAAAGTTCCCGCCACTTTGTGGACACCAGAACCTGGTTAATTATTATCCTCACAAATTTAGAGCCAAAAATTCCCGCCACTTAATGTAGTTCATATGCTTTAATGTTTGAAGTTTTTTCGATTTGTAATGTAATTCGTATATTCTAATTCTTTGTTGGTTTAACACCGCACAACATAGTGCAACTAGACGAATTTAGCTTGATTTTGACAGCATAACAAAACTTAATAGCAGTTTCGAAAGCTTCCGAACCACCTAAAAACTACACTATGCATGTCATTCCGATTTACATGTTTGTCGATTTTAAATTTATTGATAGTTAATATAATTAATTTTTTTAACATTGTAAAAGAATTTATAATTAACTTAAATCATTTTAAATTAATTATAATAAATTTAAAATAGTTTTAATTATTATAACATTTAAAATTTATTTATAATTAATTTAATTCATTTTTAAATTAATTAATAAACATTTTAAAAGAATTTATAATAACTCCAATAATTTTTTAATTATTTATAATTAACTTAAATCATTTTCAGTTAATTCATCTCCGTTATCGTTAACGAAGCTTACATGACTCAGATAATTTTATACCAAACATAAAATTTTAAAGGAAAAAAGTGTATATACTTTTAGCCACAACGCTTGTCGTGGCTAAAGGTTAAATGGAAGCCATTTTTTGAGCAAAACAAATTGGAGGTAAACTTAAAAATTCAAAAAAGATTGTAAATTCATTAGCCACGACACCGGTCGTGACTAAAAGGTTGAGCGGAAGCCATTTTTCGAGCCAACATTTGGAAGTAAACTTAAAAATTCTTAAAAAATTGAAAATACTTTTAGTCACGACATATATCGTGACTCAAAGTTTTGACATTATTTTATTAATATTTACTTTAATACTGGAAACAAATAAAATAGTAAATACTTTTAGCCACGACAGTAATCGTGGCTAAATGTATTCAATATTTTTTATTTGCTTTATGTATTAACTAAAAAGCAATAAAATAATGTCAAACCTTTAGCCACGACATTTGTCGTGACTAAAAGTTTTAAACATTTTTTAAAACTTTCGCTATTTAACTAAATATTAATAAAGTAATGCCAAAACTTTTAGTCACGACATATGGCGTGGCTAAAAGTTAAAGCTCATTTTTTTGACTAAAATTTCTTGTTGAAAGTCAAAGTCAAGGGTTGAAAAACCTTTAGCCACGACTCACACTTTATAGTCACGATGGTTCCGTCGCTAAAAGTTATCTCCTAAGTCAAATTTTGAAAACCGACGATGGCCGTGACTAAAAGTTTTCCGTGGCTAAAAGCCCCGATTCTAGTAGTGTAACCTTTTGAATACCATACTTGGCCGCGTATTACGAACGTAATAATCAACAACCGAAAAGCAATACGCTTACCAAGAAAATAACCATAAAGGATATTCTCAAATTTAAAAAGCACTTGACAATTCTTCACATCAATGGTTATCTCAGCCACAAAAGAATTAAATATCACGAGATAAATCTAAAAAGCTATAAACTGAGATAAATTTCATATTAGAGCTTAGAATATACGTTTCAGCTTCAGCTCCGACTCATTTTGTTCATACCATTTAAAGTTTAAATATGGTACATGGATACATGTTTTGCCTTAAACCATTTATATATTGACAATTATACTTTTTGTATAACTTGTATGCATTTTTCTTACCACATTTCTCGATTCAGTATCATTTTGTAATTAACTAAAACACAATATAACATAATCCTTGTAACTAAGATGAAACTTGATGATTTCAATCTTATTTATCATACATTCCACAACACTTCATAGCAATGTTTTGAAACCCGGGTTTGTGATCGACCCGGCCAAGACACCGGGTCACCGGGTCAACCGGTTCAACCGCCGGGTCAACCCGGTTAGACCCGGTTTTATGCATATGTCCAAACATCCATTTTTAATTGTCCAAACATAATGTCCAAACATTAGTTTTGCAGTGAAAAAAAAAGCAAAGAACCATTTTTCATGCTCTAAACAACAAATCAAAGGTGGACAAGGATATAAACCTGCATACCTGCATAATTTTCTAAACAACCATAAATGGTACGGGATTACATGTTTCATACTTCAAAAGGCATAAATCCTACGAGATTACAAGTTTCATACTTCTAAAGACATGCATCCTACGAGATTTACAAGTTTATTTTTTGAGGTTTTGTAAAAAAAAAAAAAAAAAAAAAAAAAAATGATAAAAACCAAACCCGGCCGGGTTTCAAAACCCGGGTTGACCCGGGTCTAAACGGTTGACCCGTTTTTTTGTCCGGAACCGGTCCAACCGGTTAACCCGGCCGGGTCGACCCGGGTTTCAAAACATTGCTTCATAGAATTCCAAAGATTTTCTTGGCCAAAGATGATCAAGTACTAAATAGCCATAAAGGATATAGATCACACTATTGCTGCTACTTTATTCTGTACGTGGTCATTAAAATCATACTAATGGGCATTGATGTACATGTCATGATCAAGAGAATTAAATAAAACGTTCAAAGAAGTCTAAGGTGTCATAAAAAACTCTATAAGGTTTCTATCAAGAAAATATTCCACATAGCATCTTTCCTTGGTGGTTAAATAGAAGGTTCAGTCTTTCATTTGAATCAGGAGTATTTGCTTTTGAGTTTCAACAAGCAAAAGATTTCAGGTATGAATATATCATGTATGGTAATTTGCACTTCATACTTTATTGTCATTATTTACATATTGTTATGCTTTTATATCTTTTAGTAAAAACATTATTTCTATCAGTTCTTCTTGTTCATACTTGTTGCATAAGAAAACACATATTTACATACAAAATTAAAATGAAGTGCTTATTCATGCCAAATTCTTAACATATTGTTATGCTTTTATCCCTTTTAGCAACATCCTTTCTGTAAGTTATGTGCTAAATAATTAAATACTACTACTTGATGAAATCTTTTGTTCTTAATTTTTTACTGTTAATACATGATGAAACCTTGATGAAACTGGTTAAAAATACTACTTGATGAAACCTTGATGAAACCTGTTTATACCTATTTAAGGAAACTTTCTACTTGAACTACAATGTTTTTGTAAGCCTTGTGAATAAAGGCGATTTTTTAGAGATGAAGAACTGACAAAACACATAAACAACAACATTTTCATTTCACAACTGTGAATCAGTTTTTTTTTATTTTTATCAATCATATTTCTCATGAAAATTCCTCTGATTAATGAAAATGGCTTAAATACAAAAAAAGGTGTTTGGGTAAGCTTATTTATTTTTAACAAGTTCCACTTCAAAGGATTAAAGAGTTTTAGCTTATTTCCTTCCACAAAAAGCTATAAGCCTTATAAAATAAGCTTATCCAAACACTATCTAGGTAAAGCTATCAAGAACTTGAAATAGGTTTTCCCAAAAACCCCTTAAATCATTCTGAGTGTTAACTTTTATTTGTGACAAGAACAGGGACACCACGTAAATGTATTTACCTTGATATGTTCATAACTTTTTATGGTTAACTTGCATTACTTGTATTCCAGCATAACTTTGTAAGGATTAAGAAGATATACAAAGTTAATCCTTGTAATGGACTCAGTTTTGTTAAAAGAATATGTAGATATATTAGTCTAGAACACAGCAAAAGTCTGCATAAACCATATTTTCTAACAAAATGTTAAGTTGTCTAAGACAGCGAAATTGAAAAGGATGACGATTGGGGATATGACTCAGTTTGGTTCAGTGATGGCCGCGGTTATGTTCGTGTGGGCGATGTTCCAACAACTTTTTCCAGACGAGTTTCGAAGGGATGTTGGAAGATACGTTAACAAATTCATTAGTTATGTCTCCCCATATATTGAAATCACATTTCATGAATACCAAGGAGACAATAGGTTCGAGCGAAGCAAAGCGTTTATTGCTATCGAACGTTATCTTAGCGAAAACTCCTCAAATAAAGCTAAACGTCTTAAAGCAAATGTGATCAAGGATTGTGAATCCATAGTCTTGAGTATGGATGACTACCAAGAGGTCACGGATGAGTTTAAAGGTGTTAAAATATGGTGGACTTCGAGTAAAAAGATCCCGAAACAGCAGCCGCTCTTTTCTTATAGCGGCGATGAAGAGAAGAGGTACTATAAGCTCACTTGTAAAAGAACAAACCGTGAAATCATTACCGAATTTTACTTAAAACATGTGCTTGATGAGGGGAAGGCGATCGCGGTTAAAACAAGGCAACGAAAGCTTTATACGAATAGCAAGAGTGATAATGGGTACAGTTTCAAGAAGAAGATATGGAGCCATATTATATTCGAGCACCCTTCTACTTTTGATACTCTTGCAATGGACCCGAAAAAGAAGAAGGAGATATTGAACGATTTGATAACGTTTAGCAAGTCGAAAGACTACTATAAGAAGGTCGGGAAGTCGTGGAAACGAGGGTATCTCCTTTACGGTCCTCCAGGGACTGGAAAGTCTAGTATGATTGCTGCCATGGCTAATTTTCTCGAGTATGATATCTATGACCTTGAGTTAACTTCTGTTAAAGATAACACGGATTTGAGGAAGCTATTGATTGACACAACAAGTAAGTCAATAATTGTGATCGAGGATATCGATTGTTCACTTGATTTAACTGGTCAAAGAAAGGAAAAAAAGGACGGAAGTAAAGATGACGAAAAGGATCCTATTAAAAAGAAGGCCGAGGAGGAAAAGGCAAAGGAGAAGAAGGGGAGTGACGTGACATTATCCGGGCTATTAAACTTCATCGATGGGCTATGGTCAGCTTGTGGTAGCGAAAGACTAATAGTATTCACTACCAACTTTGTCGAAAAGCTTGACCCTGCTCTTATTCGAAGAGGACGTATGGATAAGCATATCGAGTTGTCATATTGTCGTTTTGAGGCTTTTAAGGTGCTTGCCAAGAATTATTTGGATATTGAATCACACGACTTGTTTGCAACAATTGAGCAATTACTAGGCGAGACCAACATGACTCCAGCCGATGTTGCGGAAAACTTGATGCCAAAGTCAAGTGAAGAGAATGCTGATATTTGCTTGAGCAACTTGATCAAAGCTTTAGAAGATACAAAGGAAGAAGCAAGACTAAAAGCTATCGAGGATGCTAGGATTAAAGCCGAAGAGGAAGCAAGTGAAAAGAGCGAACTAAAAGGCGAAGATGTTCAAGCAAGTGAGGCAAAACCAGCTAATGGAGAACAAAAGAAGGATGATCAAGATGGTCACAAGGTACAAGCTAGTGATGCAAAAGAGAATGGTGTCACTGTTTCATGAAACACTAGAAAGAAAATGATTTGATCTAACTCGTATCTCTTGTGTGGTTTATGTTGTTGTTGCAAAGTTTAAAATGATTAATGTGAAGGTGTTTTACTTACTGCATGATGTAAAATATCTCAAATCATGCATAATGATTCAAAATAACCTAATTACTAGAATGCTAGATCAAGCAATACATGAGCTTTGTCTCTAGCGACACACCAGAAGTTGTTACTAGGCTCACTGACTGTCACTAAGTATTCAAGTATTTTTCTAATCTTTTCAACAAAGTTTTCTATTGTTTGCTAAGATATTTGTCAGAATACACTTGGTATTGGATCCTATATGTATGTTGTTTATTTATTGTGAAACAATTATTGTATGTCACGGGAAGTATATGTTGTGGAACAGTTATTGCAATGGATCCTTAGTAATGGGCTGCTATGGGTAAGTTTTCAAAAGTTGGGGCTTCTTTGGCGAGCATAGACATTTTTATTGGGTTTAACTAAAAAAAAAATAATTGGCTTTATTAATAACCGGCGTACACTTCAACTATTTCACTTGTGAGGTAAAATTATAGTTATAAAAGGCTTGCAAAGGTATCGTACAAGCGTGAGGTTAGGTCATGCCGCCACGTGGGTTATGCCACATTTTTTTTGTAAACACGATATATATGAAGTACAATATAAATAAATAAATATTTTTATATTTTGTGTCGGCTTATGTCACGTCTTATAAACGTAACAGCTTAGCTTTAGCCGTAAAAACGTGAGACTTGGTCATGCCGTCACGCCACGCCTCGCGCTATCTATAACTTTAGTTAAAAATCACAATATGTTTCCGTTCATCTTTTTTATAGTTTATGTTTTTATTTTGTTTTAATTTTCCCTTTTGTTAATCAATGCTTTTAACCTTTGTAAAGCATGTATATATAGATGTATAACTTTTTTGCTCGTTTTAATTTTTTTAACTTATTTTTTGTGATGTAAATTAGCAAATAAAGTTTAGTTTATTAATTATGGTTATTGGTTGATAAATGAACACGAGATTTTTCTTTTCTAAATGACACCTAATTTTTAAGGTAGTTCATTTTGTCTCGTGCCATTTAACCTATGGCCATTAAGACTTGAGCCCGTATGGCCTATTCTCGAGCCCACCTGACCCGCCCTTTTTTCCAACTTTGTAGTCAATCATGTCTATCATCTTGTGACTATTAGACTACCCCCAATGGTCACACCACTTCACCTTTCACCTCAGCGTCACATAAGCTTTCTCTATCCATTTACCGCACTTCACTCCCTCTCACTTTTCACCTCCGATAGTCAGATCACCCCACCTTTCAACCCATTATCTTATTTATTAAAAAGTAAAACTTTTATTCATTAAATTGAAAACATTACATA
This sequence comes from Chrysanthemum seticuspe, assembly GCA_019973895.1. NCBI lineage: Eukaryota > Viridiplantae > Streptophyta > Magnoliopsida > Asterales > Asteraceae > Chrysanthemum > Chrysanthemum seticuspe. The sequence continues at coordinate 43,190,193 of BPTQ01000001.1, forward strand.
AAAATTTAAAAAACATCATAAATATTTAAAACTGAAATTAAACATTACACGAAAAAGAAAAGAAAAACACAATCGTCCTATTTTTTTTTTACACGCATCCATACAATTTTAACACTGATTTAATTTTGTATTTGTCTCGTCATTTAAAACAAATCTGAATGAATATCGTAATCTTTTCAAGATTATTCCTTTAGAAAAGTCTCAATTAAAGCACGTTTTCCTTGTGGAATGTATTTGTGTTCCTTGTATGGTTTAATCATATCATCTTTAGATGTGCTTGCTTTGTCAAACTTTACACCGATAATCGTTTGCATACGAATGTTATCCTATTCAACTTGTTTCATAACTGCAGCTTTGATTTCCTCGATGATATGTGGGTGAGAAAAATCCATAAGATTTTTTACAGAGATTAAGTTTGAAGTTACGTAAAGAATGATGAGTTAGGAAGTTCAAAGTTGTATAAAAATGATGAGTTAAAAGGGTATTTATAAGTAAAAAATGATATTCTTTTTTTTTAGTATATGTTATATAAAATTGCGAGAGAGGGGGGAGCTCTTTGCACACTTTTTTATTCAGTGAGAAGGTCACCGTTCGAGTAATAAGTAAGCCCACCTGGTTCCCTCCCGGTAAGCCCTTCTTTACCAGCCACCATGAGTAGCCATAGGTACTTCTCAATTCTTCAAAGTAATAAGTACCATTTCATGAAATTATCAACTTATTCTTCTACATGTTTAAAAGAAATTTCGAGTTACAGGAAAGTAAGTAATTGCAAAGAAATGCTATTTATGATATATTATTATTAAAAGAAAAAGTTCATCAGTGAGACCATAGTTAATAGTCGACGTCCATCGAAGACAATTTTTCTATGAAAATACCTCCAAAAACTTTATAGATCGATGGATTAACTTAAATGAAATATTTATTGACTTAAACTAATCAAAAAGTATATATATGGTCTAAACTGTGCCTCTTTATTTAATTTTTTTAACTTTATATCCGACTCGTAGTGAACTTAAGAGACAAATGTAGTGTTGTTTAATGGAACATTGGATAATTTACTGAGTTTTATATTGATAGTTGTTCATGTGTTAGCATCTTTTGTCACGTAAGAACTTCTTTATTAACAACATTTGTTGTCTTATAAGTGTAGACATCGTCTTCGTCCCAACAAATAACCTTCAAGCCCTTTTTTTTACTCTTGGTACGACCACATATAGTTATCCGCATATAGTTGTCCGTGTGGAAAAACAGGACGTTGTAGAAATTAACCAACCTTGGATAGCGTTGTTCCTTGACTTTTGTTTATTGACATGGCTATTAGGCCAAACAGATTACATGGGCCAGTCCAATTATATAGATGGGTCGTTTCTGTTAGGTATGTGTTAGCTGCTTAGTCTCCAAGCAACACTATTAGTATATACACATATGCAATTTAGTGTACAATTTACAATACAATACCCTTTGAGGTTTAACTTGGTATCATAACCATAAACCTAATCTTTTTTCGGCACAAATCCGTAGATTTTTCTGGCCACATATACGGCCATAAGATCTGGCCCCTCCTCAACATCATAAACATCACGCCGCAAACCATCAGATTCAAATTTAAATTCAGATTATACCACAAAAAATTCGTGACCAAAATCATCTTCACGCGCCTCTACGCGCCACCACAACAACTCACCAGAATTACTAGATCTGGCTATGTTTTTGCTTTATCTGGCTAAACGAGATGGTTTTAGATAAAACCAAAAGCACCACCGTGATCCTCATACAATTTCGTACAAATTCTCATATCAATTTTAATTTTTCGTTCACTTTGTCGTTGTCGGACCATTGCCGTTCTCCGAACCTCAATCTGACATAAAAAAAAATGAACATATATACATATATATGGCTAGTGGAGGTGCAAATCAGGGGCGAAGCTAGCAGGTTAACTAGTGGATGCTTAGCACCCCCTGACCAGCCAAAATATCCTTTGAATTAATCAAACACAAATGTTATTTTCTTAATTTGTAATAGAACAACACCCCTCTAACATCGAATTCTAGCTCCACCCCTAGTGCAAATGATGGTAGTTTATCTGAGGATGAAGATTATTACCTATATGACACTTATGATTTTGAAGGTTCAACTACGGAACAACGGGTTTTTTGTGATGCGATGGATATTAATCTTCGTGGTCAGTTTAAACGTTAGTGTTTATTTCGTGTTTTTATAATAGTTGTTCATAAGTTTGGTTTGTCATTCTAATTATAGGTTTTGTCTCAAGTACAACTGGTGCGTTTGTTTCCCATCTTTATCACGGGCATTGATGTGGGATTCACCCACATCCTTTATGCTTAAAAGTTTTTTTGAGAATAAATTAACCAAAGGTATTACCCTTTTACCCAAAAAAAGAAGATGATAGAGAAAATTAGAAAATCTATACTATATAAAATAGAAAAAAGGTCAAAGTGGAATGTGAAATATTGAAAGTTGAAAAGTTGAAAGTTGAAAATAGTCAAATGAGAGAGAAATGTGAAACTTAAAATGATCAACTAATTATCTTAGCTAATTAAAAAAAACTTCAAAACACACAATTACTTCCGTTTATAACGTCTTCAAGACTTTCTTTTGTTACTACATTCTTAGTTGGCAGCTAATTATGATGAATTAATTTTTTACGATTTACTTTCTTACAATAAATGCTAGCTTTCATTTATCATTTTGGTATATAACTCCTAGCAACATTTAGTTAATATCAGTTGATTCTTATCACAATCCCTACACAAAATTATCCACACTACTAAATAAAAACGATGACGTGAGATGAGCATGGGACATAATATGAGTTAGAAACTGATTCAAATGTTTCCGGAAGAATAAAAATACCCATATGACGGTGGTGAAAACTTGATAACGATAATGGTTTTAGTTTTGATGGGGTGATTTCAAGATAACAAGAGTGATGGATTACAACAATTTACATATGAATCAGTGATCGAGATTGAAGCATTTGATGATTAATGCATAGCACATTTGTTTGCTTTGTCTAATTATTTATACTAATGAATATATATCTATATCTTTATCTTTATCTTTACTACATAAAATAAGAAAATATCAACAAGTCAATATTGAAAAAGTGAAATAGTCGAAAGTGCATTGCATGGGAAAAATTCATGCTTCTTTGGCAACTATTCTTGCATGTTAATTTTGCATGAAAAGTATTTATTTTGATTTCAATGTATTTTGTTGCATGATATCTTTGCATGGTAACTATTCAATTTTGACTTCAATGTATTTTCATTTTTCACACTGCGCCAACCATTTCATTGTTTCATGGGCGGGAAAATTGTTTTTTCAATATTTCGTATTTCACCTATATAAACAACCCAAAACAAGTTTGTATTTCACAACAGGAAGGAAACAGAAATAATGGATATGCAAAATCTAAAGGATATTGATGATGATCTCGAGGTTAGTAATCGATTTCTTTTTGATTATCTCGAGGTTATGAAACACTTACCACAATATCGCATATCATTAATTGTATGCCGCTGGAAACCGATGCCGCTAGGCACGGGTACTCGCCTAGTATATATAAAGATTATTGCAAGACTTGAAAGCCTAAGTATTACAATTTTTCAGTTTAAACGACACCCAATTTTTAACGCCGCTCGTTTTGTCATATGCCTTTTTAGCTAATGTCCGTTTGAATCGTATTTCAACTTTGCCTGTTTGATCTGTGCCTGTTCCAAGCCCGTTTGACCCGTTGCCCAAAGCCTTACCAGCCCGTCCATGTTGCCACGTCTTCCGTACAATCACGTCTATTAGGTACTTCTCAATTATACAAAGTAACAAGTACCATTTTACTAAATTATCAATTTAGTCCTCCATGTTTAAAAGAAATTTTGAGTTCACAACAAGTAAGTAATTGCAAAGAAATGCAGTTTTTGATATATTAAAAGAAAAAGTTCTTCAGTTTGACCATAGTTGAATTGTCCACGTCCATAGAAGACAATTTTTCTATGAAAAGATCTCCAAGATACAGCTATAGATTGATGGATCAACATTAAAGATATATATATTGTCTTAACTTAATCTAAGGATGGTCTAAAATGTATCTCTTTATATCATTTTTTTTAACTTTATATCCGACTTGTAGTGAAGTTAAGGGACAAATGTAGTGTTGTTTAATGGAATATTGTATAATTTACTAAGTTTTATATTGATAGTGGTTCATGTGTTAGCATCATTTGTACGAGTTCGGGCTTTTTCCAGCTGTTGATGGCCCCCCTCGCACAATTCGTCACATAAGTTCATGAGAACATTAAAAAATATATAAGTTTGATGTTTGAAAAACATTATAACTGGAGGTGGCTCGTTCGATCGTCAATTTCTAAGGTAAATTAATTTATGAATCTTGAAACTCAAATGTTCTGTGACGTACCATAGTACCGCATTGTTAATTTTCAGTATACTTGTTGATTAACTCGGGTTTTGATTCAATTGGTAGGAAATCTGATGCTCGTATTTGAAACTAGAACCGTATATCTACCCCTTATTTATATCTAGGGTTCTCACTGCTTATATATATATATATATATATATATATATATAAAAGATAAAGATCAAATAAAAAGACAAATATCCGTAAAAAGATAAAAAGATTTTTTTTTACAAAAAAAGTTCTCGAAAAATTCTCAAAAAATTCCACAAGATCGGGTATAATGGTGCATGAAAAAGTTGTGAAAAACTTTTTTCTAAAAGTAGATATTTTTTCCCAAAAAAAATTATGATAAAATTCGTTTGCGCATTAAATCATTTTTTTGTGCATCAAAAATTGATTTTTGCACCCAACTTCTTTTGACTTTTTTCATCAAAATAGCATTGATCATCTAACTAAAACAAGTTGAAAATTTTGTGCATCAAAAATTTTTTGCGCATCAAAATTCGTTTTTTGTACATTAAAAAAGACGTATCAAAACTCAAAATTGTAAAAAATGTTTTCACAAAAGTTTTATGCACCAACATACCCGATCTTGTGGAATTTTTTTGAAATTTTTTGCGAATTTTTTTAAAAATATAAATCTTTTCATTTTTTTTACGGATATTGTCTTTTTAGACGAGTACATATGTATAACAACGATAATTTAACTACCAATAATTATAGTTGTGATATTGTGGTTAAAATGTAGGGATTGGGGTTTTACTAACAACAACCAAATGGGTGTTGTTTAAGCTTACCTTAATTAATAACGTTTCTAAATGAACTTACTTAATAATAATACATATCTTATTAGAACTCATTTACCTTAAGTATATGTGTTGAAATCATGTATTTATAGAATTATGAGTTTATGTTAGGAAACATTGTTATTTAAAGTAAGTTTAAAGAACACTCATTGGATTGTTGTTAGTAAAACTTATGTAAGTTAATTAAACGTAATTGGATAATAAACAAAAACGTTCAAATTTAAAAGTTGAAAACCACTAAACATTAAAAGGGTGTTTTTTTCGAATCGATTTACTCAATTTTTAAGTTCTATTTAAGAAATGTTGTTCCTGTTTAAATTTAGTAAAGACTTGACGAGTACCCGTGTACAGCAACGAGATTTTCTAGCGGCAAACAACTGTGTTGCGATATTGTGGTTAAGTGTTTTGTCTAACGTGAACTTTGAGAAAAAAAAAACATAAATATCAATATGTTCCCCTATTAATCTTCACCATTTTCACTTCATCAGTTAGACTCTAAATCGAATCCATCCAAGTATCAAAACTTAATTCTAAACAATTGACGTTTGCATGTCTTCATCATCTTCATCACCATCCGAGATGATCATCCCAGTTCCAGTTTACAAATTGGGATGAAAAACGGATTGGGATTGAGAGCGGGATTAGAGCGGGACCAAGTTGTATATAAACAAACAAAAGTAGTACACAAGTTGGTGTTCTTTTGAATGACCATGAACTAAAACAGTGAAACAAAAACTGATAAATAAAAGATCACAATGTACAAACCTTAACCTCAATATAAACATTTTTTTGATTAGTCATTTCCTCAACTTAACTATGAGTTATCATAAAAATGAAATATATATATATATATATATATATATATATATATATATATATATATATATATATATATATATATATATATATATATATATTATGATGTTTATATAGTAGAGATTTGGATGATTATTTTGAAACTATTTATTATAATTTTTTAAATAATAGAAAAAAAAATGAAATCGTGTATGCATATTTATAAATTAAAAAGAAGAAGGAAAAAAAATGCATGTACCACATATTTGTAAAACTATGTTTTATAAGTTTTCATTCCTTAATTTCTATATATAGTTCTTTGTCATTGTTAAATCGAGTTATTATAAGTCTTCATTTCTTAATTGGCATTGTTCTTATTAATTGACTATTTTAAAGTTGGCCTATAAGATAAAAGTTTAAAAAATATTAAAAGGTAGATTAGACAAATTACTTTACAATTTTTTAAAGTATTTTTAAGTTTTAAGAATAAGCAAATTTGCTACATAAATAGTAGGATATATCAAAAAGTTTAATCAAACTACAAGAACACTAGACGACGTCGTGAACTCTCAATAAAAGTCAAAAAGTGTCATTAAGGTAGACAGTGTCACTAAAACTAGAAGTGGTCACTATTTCATGAGTTTCAGCTGCACGTTAATGCCTTTAGTAAAGACTTTTAAGACACGTTTATTGACTTTATTCATAGAACATGGCTTATTCCGGTATAAATAGTAAGTATTTGTTCTTCTACCTTGAGAGGGGCGGATTGGGATTGTTCTCCCAATAACTAAAAGGTGCAGCATGCCTAAATCTAACTAGGGTTCGCAATGGTGTAGGGACCGGATCGGAAAAAAGAGCAATTCTAGTTGTAAAATATCTAATGAAACCATGCAGGAATTGAAATTTTATTGTAATAGAAGAATTTGAACTTACCAAAGCTATCTGGCTAAAAAACTTTTGACCCCAAGCTAGCTTATTAAACTTTTTGAGCACTTTATACTTGCCAATGTTTTCGTCGCTAGTTTCTGAACAATTAGTAACTGCATGGGCCAGATAGGCTTCCATTTTTTTTATGTGTGTCACAATATCTTCCTACAGCATATAATTAAAATCTTCAAAACACTAGTACTGGCTTCTTCTTAAACAATTGCAAACTCTCATTGAAAACTTCTAGAAAAAAAATTAATAATAGCACATGCGGTCGTCACTAATGACGGTAATGATATTAGCCATGGCCTAATGTTACTATCATTTCATGATCGGCCAAAGAACATAAAATGATAAAATGCTCTAATTGCTATGTGTTTTACATATTTGTCACTATTGTTGGTGGTCAAAGAAAGTCTTAAAAATCAAAGCTGTACACCATTGTTGTCACTATCATTTCCTTGCAAAGCAAGGATAAAATGACGCACGTACCATGATGTCATGGCTCGGGAGATGGGTGATCTAGAAACTTTATCATACACGTTATTAATAAAATCCTATCTTATATCTTATATAAAGTATAAAGTATTATTTTTTTTGAACGGACCACATATATTGAATGGACCACATGCATAGTCTTTTACAGCACTATAGTGATAGATCGAAACTAGGAAAAAGCTAATAATTAAGATGAACTTATAACGAGTTCATACAAAAGTTAATTACATCACAAACCCAGTCTAACCAAACAGGCTAGATTGAAAATTATTGTACCCAAAAGAACTTAACTAAAAACCAACACAAATTTTGTTGATTATATCCAAAAGCAGCATTGATACAAACTCAAAGGTAGTTTTCTGCAACGAAACTTAAATAAATAACCATGTCTTCTGGTGTCATTTGGTCTCAAATACTATTCATGTTATGTGTTTTCCCTTAGACACGCGAATAAAGTCCTTTTGTTAGAAATATATATGTAAGTCAACGCCTTTGTGAATTCGTGTGTTTGTGTACCATATACTGCATATGTTGATGACACATAATTCAATGAGAACTTGGAAACATGAAAATTACTTTGGAGTATTCGTAGGGGTCGGGGTTTAATCAAACTATGTAACCACATGTTATCGTGACATCCATTAAAACATGGAACGCATCTAGTGTGCTATTTGTGTCCTTATTGAATGCACTAGACGTAACTTGTTTTCATAGTATCAACTAATAAGTATCCACAAGGTGCCTCTCATGTACTAATCATACTGCAATAATCCACATATTAGCGAGCAACGGCCAGTCCCGTTGCCACTTCTGATTACCCGACAAGTAATGTGCATTATATATAAATAGTAAATTCAACGATTTATAGATAGATGATTATGTATATCTGTTCTAAAAAAAATAACACGAAACCCACCTCAGCTAGTATGCATGTTTAGTCTTAAATGATCGTTGATCTTTATACACGCCTTACTTTCGTGAACGGAAGTACGAGTAAACCCATTCGTGTTGGCTTGTACTTCTTGCCCCATTTAGTGAAACTATATAAGCCACCTAATTCTCTATTAATTTATTCGTGATTTGTGATTTTGGCCAGACGACTATGAACTATCTTGGCTTTGTGTACGATAGTATTAGCAACACAAGATGAACAATAGAACCTTTATTCAAACCTAAGCCTCAATAGTCGGCTTAGATTAATTAACAGTAGTATCCAAAGTGTTACAAGATTAGATTAATGTCAATGAGACAATAATCATACAAATACAAAGAGAAGACAAGATCAATGAAATGATCAGAAAGAAAAGAATGTGAGACAATGACTGCACTCACAGTTGTATCTAACCCTAGATTAAGGAACTTATTAAATAGGAGATTAAGATACACAAAGCACCCCTCTAACGGCTATAATGACTCATCAGCAGAAAGGAGATAGACTTCAGCAGAAATGAACGTCTTGGAACTTTATACCATTTATGTTTTGTCCATGATTAACCCCTACAATAAGTCTGCAAAGAACATAACTTGGAAGCCATTAGCAATTGATAGAATGACATGTTTGCAACAGATTAATACCCCAAAATTTAACATTCCCCCTTAATCTGATTGGCAAACATATCAAACAATATCAATTTTTCACACAAGAATTTTTGTTGATAAACAGGGAGGTTTTTAGTAAGTATGTCTGCAGTTTGGTTTGAAGAGCAAATCTTTTTTGCACTTATAACACCTCTTGCAATTTTTTCCCTGATGAAGTGAACATCAATTTCAAAGTGTTTTGATCTTTCATGGAAGACAGGATTGACAGCAAGTTGAAGAGCTGATTTGTTATCACAGAAAAGATTAACAGGAAGATTGATATCAACTTTTAGATCTTTTAAGATTTTTTGAATCCAAATAATTTCACAGGCAGCAGTAGACATAGATCTATACTCTGCTTCTGTGGAAGATTTTGAAAGAGTGTTTTGTTTTTTACTTTTCCATGAGATGAAACAATCATTAAAGAAAACACAATAACCTGTAACATATTTTCTGGTTTTCTTACATTTAGCCCAGTCAGCATCACTATATCCTTCAAGATGATTTTCAGAATTGCTGAAATTGTACCTTAGACCTTTTCCTGGAGCTCCTTTTAGATATCTCAGAACATTGAGGGCACATTGGGTATGAATGGCGCAATGGGCTGGGGCTGGAGTTGGGGCTGGGGCTTGGGCTGGGGCTAGGGCTAGGGCTTTTATTATAAGCCGAAGTTGAAATTTGTATTTTTGTAGACTTGTTTGACAAATGGGCTGGGGCTTATTAATGCAAAATTACTAAAAAGGATATAATTAAATGAGTTTTATGGTATATGTTAGATATTTTTGTGGGTAATTATGTAATTTATGGTTCATAAGCCCCGGGCTAAAGTTTTTAGCCCCTTTTATGGGGCTAAAGTTTTAAGCCCCTTTTGGGGCTTATGATTTCATAAGCCCGCATGACAAACGAGACTTATTTTATAAGCCGGCTTATTTTAGAAGCCCAAGCCCCATAAGCCCCTCCATAAGCCCTCTCCAAACACACCCATTCTAGATGAGATTTTAAGGGAGAATGCATATATTGTTCCAGACAATGAACTGAGTATGAGATGTCAGGTCTTGTATGGGTAAGATAGATAAGTTTCCCAAGAAGCTTTTGATAGCCAGTGATGTTGATAAGTAAGGGATCATCAGCAGTGGGAATGTATGGAAGAACAGAGTTGGGTTCCATAGGAGTGGACACAGGTTTGCACCCAAGAAGGCCAAATTCTTTGAGGAGTTCCAGACAGTATTTTCTTTGGGTGAGACATATGTCATTCCCAGTTTTTAAAATCTCAATGCCAAGAAAATATTTTAAGTTTCCCAAGTCTTTGATATAAAATTTTGATTTTAGAAATTCTTTAAATAGGTTTATCTCATCAATACAGTTTCCAGTAAGGACAATATCATCCACATAGACAAGCAGAGCAATAAACTTGTTATTCTCTGTTTTGGTGAACAAAGAGTGATCATTGACAGATTGAACAAAGTTATTTTCCTTTAAAACACTAACAAGTTTTTCATTCCATTTCCTGGGAGCTTGTTTTAGGCCATATAGAGACTTGACAAGTTTACAAACTTTATTCTTATTGTTCTCATTACAGAACCCCTTGGGGATGGTCATATAGATATCCTTATCAAGATCTCCATACAAGAAAGCATTATTAACATCAAGTTGAAAAAGAGGCCATTTGTTTTTTACAGCTAAGGCAATAAGACATCTAACAGTAGATATTTTCACAACAGGAGAAAAAGTTTCATCATAGTCTATTCCTTCTCTTTGGTTATAGCCTTTAATAACTAATCTAGCCTTGTATCTATCAACTTCACCATTGGCTTTATATTTGATTTTAAAGATCCATTTGTAACCAATAGGAGTTCTATTAGGAGGTAGATAAGTTATATCACAAGCATGGTTTTCATTTAAGGCCTCAATTTTAGAGTTCATAGCATCAACCCAATTACTATCAAGGATAGCTTCTTCATAACAGGTAGGTTCAATACTTTTATTAAGAATAGAAGCAAAGCAGTAATTTTCTTTGTTAAGATTAGAGTAATTAACAACCTTTTCAACACCATATTTGACTTTTCCTTCTACAATAAAGTCATTAAGATTACTGGGCAATTTACAAACTCTGGTTGACCTTCTAACAGTAGTGGCTGGCAAGCCTCTTTCTTGTTCAGCAGAATCAGGTGTTGTATCAGCAGAATTAGAAGATGCATCAGCAGGACGTGATTCATGTGATATGGTGCCCTCAGGGTGTGTATTATCATCTATAGATGTTGCAACCGGTTCATCAATCCTAGTAGGATGACTTACCACAGTGCCATCATCATAGGATGCCACTCTCCCTTCATCATTGGGACTTATTTGTGAGTCAAAGAAATTTTTGTGATTTAACTCTTTAGGCACATAAGTTTCAACAAAAGGTTTTGACAAAGAATTTTTCATTTTGAAGGGAAAAACAGTTTCATAAAATTTGACATCTCTGGAATAAAAGATATTTTTTGTTTCTAAGCTCAAGAGTTTGTAACCTTTTTTCTCATTTGAATAGCCAATAAAGACACTTTTTTCAGACCTACTACCAAATTTATCAGAGATGTTGAGAATGGTGGCATAGCATAAGCAGCCAAAGAATCTAAGGAGAGAGAGTGAAGGGTCATGCCCATACACAAGGAAGAAGGGAGACTTGCCAGACAACACAGAAGAGGGTAACCTGTTTATGACATAAGCAGCAGTTAGAACACATTCAGGCCAAAGATATAGAGGTAATTCCCCCTGAAACATAATGGATCTAGCCACATTAAGGAGATGCCTATGTTTTCTTTCTGCAATACCATTTTGTTGAGGTGTGTAAACACAAGAGGTTTGATGTAAAATTCCCTTTTCATGAAAGAAGTGTTGAAGTTTGTTATTGACAAATTATGTCCTGTTATCACTTCTGAATATCTTAACATTGTGTTCAAATTGATTTGATAGCATATGAGTAAAATTAACAATGAAAACATAAACATCATCCTTTCCCTTAAGCATATAAACCCAGACTGCTCTAGAATAGTCATCAACAATGGTCAAAAAATATTTGTAACCATCTCTGCTAGTGACTTTATATGGTCCGCATACATCTAGATGAACAAGTTGACCAATTTTAGTTGATTTATGTTCACTTAAAGGAAATGGTTCCCTGGTTTGTTTAGCTTTATTGCAAGTATCACAAAGATGGTCAGATTCAGAGGTTCCATCAAGATTAAGTATGGGTTTAAGTATATGTAGGACTTGGTCAGAAGGATGACCAAGTCTTTGATGCCTTAGATTTCTAGAAACATGACAAATAGAAATGCAGTTATTAGAAGCAATCTTACATATGGAATCAATATCAAACATATATAACCCATTGCATTGTTTACCAATCCCCACAATCCTTTTTTGATGTAAATCCTGTATATAGCAATTAGATTCATTAAAGCCAACAAACATTTTATTGTCTCTAGCAATCTTATGAACAGACAGCAGACTGACATTGTACTCAGGAACAACCAGAACATCAAAAAGAGTTAGGTCATCATTGACCTTTAAATCACCAATTTTAGTAATTAAGGCCTGAGTACCATTGGGATGACCAACGGTTAGACCAAGATTTGAAATGTCAACAACATTAATTAAAAATTTTGCAGAAACAGTCATGTGCTGATTTGCACCAGAGTCAACAATCCAACCAAGACTTATGTTTCCAGATAAGGTTTTAGTGTTGTTGTTAAAGAATTTATCAAAGTTTATGTTAAACTTGACACTGCCATTAAAGAAGGTTCCTGAAAAAATTTTACTTGCTACGTTGGCATTAGCAGAAGACACATTGTTGGCATTAAGCAGACTCATAAGTCTGGAGAGTTGTTCATTATACAAAGAGACACGAGAGTTGCTAGCTCTATTATCAGTGGAAAGATTAGTGTCAGCAGAAACATTGTTATTGCTAAAGGGTTTAGAATTAAAATTACTTTTGACATATCCAGCAGGATAACCAACCAGATCATAACATCTATCAACAGTGTGACCAGGTTTTTTTGCAGTTAGTTCATTTGAGATTCATGTTTGGTCCTCTGTTGTTTGAGCTGTTACCAGCATTAAAACCAGAAATTTTAAAATTGTTGTTGTTAAATCCTTTTTTGTTATCAAAATATTTTCCACCATCAGAAGTTTTTGCAGCAAAAGCTGTAGCATTGGGTTTAGCAGAGCTATTCCTAGATGAAACATTTCTGTGAGATTCTTCTCCAGAGACAACAGAGAAAGCAGTTTTGACATTAGGCAAAGGATCTCTGGTTAATATATTGCTTTTGATGGGAACATAGGAGTCATCAAGACCCATAAGAAATTGCATTAACTTGATTAGCTAATTTTGTTTTTCAAAATGTTTTGCAGCCTCACAAGTGCAAGGAAGCAAGCTAATCATACAATCAAATTGTTTCCATAAAGAGTTAAGGTTGTTATAATAATCATCAAGAGAGGACCCACTTTGACTAAGAGAGTTTATATTTTTATGCAAATTAAAGATAGCTGAACCATCAACCTTATCATAGGTATCTTTAAGATCATTCCACATTTCATAAGCAGTTTTAGCATATATAGCACCAGCAAATAGTTCAGGGCTGAGAGAGTTAAGAATCCAAGTAACCACAACAGAGTTACAAGTATCCCATTGATTAGCAAGACTAGGGTTTGAATCATCTCTTATGCAAGTACCATCAATAAACCCTAACTTATTATGGTTCCTTAAGGCAAAGGTCATGGCCATATTCCATATTTTGTAATTTTCAGTTCCAGTGAGTTTGATAGTAATAATGGGAGTACCATTTGTGTTATTGGGGTGTAAATACAAAGCATCACCAAAGGATAAGCTTTTCTCAGTGGAAGAACCACCACCACCAATATTATCATCACCAATAGCCATAATACAAACAATAAGACAGACAGATATAATAAAATAGACAAAGGCATAGACAGAAATAAAAACAAGAGCAGATAGACAGATAAAGAAATAAATAAGAATTTGTAATTAAGAAACAACAAGCACCAAGCCTGTGAACTGGGGTAAACCAGAGCATGTATTCATACCACTCAAAGGTGGCAGATCAAGATGTTAGTTTACCCGTCTGCACCCATAAAGACTTAAGTACTGTTTGTTTGAAGAAGAGATTAGACTTAGACTTACAGAGCAATATGCAGTGGAAAGAACAAATCACAATAAGAAATAACCAGTGATTATGCCAATAGCAATAACCACAAACCACCAAGATGTTGCTGAAGAGATGTCCCCAAGTTTCCATAAAGAAACCCTTGGATGTAGAATCAATAATGATTATAAGTGTTGGGTTCAGTAAATACCCAAACCCTTTAATCTAGGATTTGAATAGAAAATAACCTAAGTGTTTAATCCATTAAACACAATCAGGTCACTGAGCGCATAGCCTCTCAGTGAGCTATCTTCAGGACACTTAGTATGAGGCGATGATGAAGCCTCTCCACTCAGCAAGGCGGGACTTAATGGGTGAAGACTAAGTCAAGAAGAAGATAGTGGATTCAGTGAGTGATGACAATAACTCACTGAATCCCTTCGACTCCTCAACCAACTCTCAATCACTGAAGACAAACGAAGGAACACACTGAAGAAGTTAAAGACTGAAGAATGAGCTGGATTAGGCGGGAAAGCTTTATCCAGATAAAGCTAAGAGTCTCAAGTGTTTATCCAGTCTCTACACAGCCTCAATCTATCAAGATCGGATCTTCCCAATTATAGCAAGCGGCGATTCCCTGATAAGGAAAGAAGACTCGCCGCCTATCTACAAATAGAAAAGCAAACAGTAAACGAATACTTCTATATTCGTGATTACTGTGATCGAAGTTTTTGTCTTCTAGGATAAAGTTAAATATCATACTTGTATAAATTGCATAAGAGAATTGAGTGAAAAGTTTTAAGCTTGTGAATTGTAAAAACACACATACACACAAGCCAAACTTTTCACTCCTCCAAATACAACTTTATCCTTGAGCTGGCTCAGTAGGTTCTAAGAGTTGTGCTTAGACTTAGCCTAAGCTTAGAGAGGAGTCACCCCAAACTTTGTCAATTCAATCCCAAGAACTATTCCGCAAGTACTTGGGTAATGTATTCTTTGATTAATTTCTAATAAGAATATAAACGTTGAAAATTACTTTGTGTGTGTTTTACTTATATTAATTTCAGTCTTAGTTCACTATTAACCTGTTTATTTACTTAAAACTGTTTTAAACAATAGTGAACGGGGAACAACAAGTGGTATCAGAGCAAGGCTGATTATAAAACCATTTTTTAGCCGCTCTAAAAATGTTTTTAAATCAGGATCCCTATGGCTGAAATTGATGTACCCCAACTAGTTGATAAAAAGGGTGGAGATTTTTCAGCTGCTGCCCCTAGACTTGAAGTTGGCAAATTCAACAAATGGAAAAAGCGCATGCTTTGCTATTTGATTAGGATGGAACCTTATTACATCAACTGTGTTAATGAGGGTCCATTTGTCCCAAAGACTGCTGAAGGTTTGGACAAACCTGAAGCTCAGTGGACTCAGGATGAAAGGAGAGTGGTCAACCAGGACCAAAGACTCAAAAGCATCATTATATCATGCCTCCCTGATGATATAATGGAGTCAGTCATCAGCTGCAATACTGCTAAGCAAACCTGGGATGACCTGGTCCATAGCCATGAAGGTCCTTCAGATACCAAGGAAAACAGGATAATGGACCTGAAACTTGAGTACAATACCTTCAGGGCTAGGGACTCTGAAACTCTCTCTCAAACTTACACCCGTTACAAAACTCTTTTAAATGAACTAGCTAATGACGGTGTTAAGTTATCCAAGCATGAGATAAATGTTGGTTTTGTTAATTGTCTCCTTGAGAAATGGTTAAACTTCTCTCAGGGACTTAGAAATGCAAATCACATTCAAAATCGTGAACTCCCTGAAATTTATGGGAAATTCGCCTATGAGGAAAACCTCATCAACAGACGTTACCCTGACTTAAAGAAGTCTCAGGAAGTCAAGAAGTCCCTGACCATCACCTCACCCTTATCAACTGCCTTCTTTTCTAACAATGTGGTTCAAGATTTCCAAGAAAATTCTGATGATGAGCCTGATGAGAGATCAAGCGAGGAGTACCTGAATGACCTGAACGTTGAATTTCAGGAAAGGACACTCCTTGCAAACTCTTGAAGGTTTATTAAAAGAAATAAAGGTTTTTCTACTGCTAAAGCCAACGAGGACACTGAATGCTTCAAGTGTCACAAAAGAGGTCATTTTGCAAAAGACTGTTTTTCTAAAACAACTTCTGAACCCTCTTACAGACCATCAAGTTCAAATCAGTCCTTAGGTTTTAGTAAATTTCAACCCAAAATCTATCAGTCTCATCAAAACTTTCAGAATAAATCTAACCAGAACAAAACAGTTGATTTTGAAGCTAAGTATAGGAAAATCAAAGCCAAGCTTGCTTTGCTTGAGGCCAGTCCCTCAGAACCAAAAAGTGTTCAATCTGTGCAGGGTAAGAACAAAGGTCTTGTTGCTGAAACTTTCGACTGGGATGAAGAGCCAGTCTCATTAGATGATGAAATGGTGCATGTCAGCGCCCTGATGGCTCTCTCAGAGGAAGATAAGCTTGCTGTTAGAAAGAATCATGCCAGAAATGGAGAATGGGTTAACATCACAATGAAGAAGGTAAATATTCTACTTTCTATGGATGATGACTCTGATTGGCAGTCCTATATGAACTAAATCAATGTAGATCTTAAGTTTGTAGAAGAGCAGAGACTCAATCTTTTTTCTAAGTACAACAAGTTAAGTTTTGAATTGAATAAGTGTAGGGATGAGTTACTTGTGTTAAAACAAAACAAGCTTGAGGCTATCACCCTACAAATTCAAAACACTGAGTTAGTTAAAAGAAATCAGGCCCTTCAGGACGAACTTAAGAAAGAAAAAGAAATCATTAATAGTTGGACCGCCAAAAATCCAAGGGTGTTTGATGCTGTGGGTGCTCCTAGTAGCACAAAGAAAATCTTAGGTGAACATCATCTCACTGACTCTCACAACAAAGACTAGAGTCCTAAACCATTTGTATCTGGTGGCATGATTACCAACATGCTGTCTATTCCCAAGCCAAGTGATTGGATTGAAAGGCTTAATCCTGATAGTAAGCTTCCCAACTTTGACTCTGGAAAGATTCTAGAGCCTGAGAGTCAAGCTCTGAAGAGCATGCTTGGACTTCCAAATGTGCCCAGTAGCACTGAACACATCTCGGAGTCTGAAGATGAATCTCAAGCACCACTTCCACCCTTGGAACCTCTTCAGGGTGCTGATCCTAGCTCTGAGCTTACTCCACTTCAATACAATCCACACTCACCTAAAGAAAGGTCTAGACTTGGTAGAACCATTTTGAAGAGACCATCAAAACCAACTCAAGAAGAATCCACCCCCACTGAAACATCCACATCCTCAGTCCCCACTGAAGCTGATCAGATTCAGCAATTGACTGAACTTGTGAGGAAGCTAACTGACAAAATGGAATCCATTGAAAAGGTCCCTGAAGTGATCAAGGAAACAAAGTCAGCTTCCTCTAGTTCCTCAAAGTCAAAATCCACCAAGAAAAACAAGCGGAAGTGTGATCTGTGTCACTATACCAGTCATACCACTGACAACTGTTATAGAATCCTTTTTTGTATGATCTGCAAAAAGGATGATCACAGAACTGCTGACCACTTGCAATATGTGAGTTCTCTCAGTAAGGCTAACTACACCAAAGTTGGTCATCAGTACACTTCTTCATCCAAGTCAGCTCAAAAGTCTAGAGCTAAACCTTTTTCTCCTTGCCCTCACTGTGGCTTTAATGATCATCGCCCTGATGATTGTCTTATGAACATCTGTTGTGATATTTGCGGTAACACAGCTCATGAGACATCTCAGCATGACAGTGTTATTCATGCAAGGAGAAGTTCAAAGCAACCCAAATCCACTGAGTCATCCTCAGTCTCCAAATGCAAAATTTGTGGTAGCACAGTGCATTCCACAACTGACCATGAATCGATTGCTCAATTCAAAGAGACCATGAGATCCAAGCCCACTAGTAAGTGGGTCACGAAGAGAAACTAATTCAGTTTACTACTTGTGCAGAGGCATGCCAAGGAGCCTATCTGGCATCTAGACAGTGGATGCTCAAGAAGCATGACTGGTGTGAAGGAATATCTGCACAAGTATGTAAAGGAACCAGGACCCAAGGTAGTATTTGGTGATAACTCATCATGTCCCACTGAAGGTTATCGTTCAGTAAACTGCAATGGAATAGTTTTCTCTAGGATCGCTTATGTCAATGGTCTCAAATACAATCTCATCAGTGTCAGTCAGCTATGTGATGCTAAGTACATTGTACAATTCAATGACAAGCAAGGTACTATTTTTAATGCCAACAAGGAAGTTGTGTTAATTGCTCCTAGGAGAGACGATGTATATGTCCTTGACATGTCAACCCTCTCTAAAGATGGAACCTGTCTCTTTGCCAAAGCCACTGAAACTATCAATTGGCTGTGGCATAAGAGACTTTCACACTTAAACTTCAAAAACATCAACAATTTGGCTAAACAAAACAAAGTCCTTGGCTTACCATCACTAGTTTTTGCTAAAGATAAGCCATGCTCTGCCTGTGAAAAATGCAAACATAAAAGAGCATCTTTTAAAACCAAACAAAACTTCTCAATCAAAAGCTGCCTTCACCTCTTGCATATGGATCTCTTTGGACCAGTCAGTCCTAGATCAATCCGGCATGAGAAGTATACAATTGTCATTGTTGACAGTTTTCAAGATACACTTGGGTATACTTTCTTTCAAAAAAGAGTCAGGCAGCTGATACCATAATGTCATTCATCAGGAACATTGAAAACCAAAATGACATTACAGTAAAACAAATCAAAATTGACAATGGTACTGAATTTAGAAATGCTGAGCTTGAGAGTTTCTGTGATGAGAAAGGAATCTCCCAAAATTTCTCATCTCCTTATACCCCTGAACAAAACGGGGTAGCTGAAAGGAAAAATAGAACTCTCATTGAGGCTGCAAGAACCATGTTAAATGGCTCAGCTCTCTCCAAGCGTTTCTGGACTGAAGCAGTAAAAACAGCCTGTTATACTCAAAACAGGTCAATCATTGTCAAAAGACATAATAAAACCCCATATGAAATATTCAAAGGTAGACTTCCTGACATCAGCTATTTTCATGTGTTTGGATGTCCTGTGTTTATTCATAATCACAAGGATCATCTTGGCAAGTTTGATGCGAAAGCTGATGATGGATACTTCTTAGGTTACTCACTGATCTCAAAAGCCTTCAGGGTTTTTAATACAAGGAGACAACAAGTTGAGGAAACCTATCATGTCACCTTTGATGAAAGTGTTGAAAGCATCAGGTTCACAAACTCTTCAGTGGAAGAAATAGGAATTGATAACTCACCAAGATATCCTCCTGATGAGTTTATCACTGAAGCAAATTCCTCATACCCAGATGATGCTGACATCTCATATTATGTCTTACCTCACAAACTGTCACAACCAACTATCAGTGAATTCATTGATAATCAGTCAGTCCCTGCTGGGATAGGTAACACTGATCCAAACGATCAGGTACCTGCAACTCATGAAACTCCACCTGAACAGGACATTTCAACAAATGTTCCAAATGTTCCAGTGGCTCTCTCACCTGAACCATCACCTGAACTCTCAGTGACCTCCTCAAGCTTAGATCCTAGACCATAAAGCAGGTGGACAAGATCTCTGCACATTGAGCTTGTAAACATCATTGGTGAACCCGCTGAGGGCATGCTCACCAGAAGCATGGCTGCTAGATTAACAGCAGCTTCAGCCAATGAATGTCAATATGCTGATTACCTATCAGACATAGAACCCAAAAGTGCCACTGAGGCTTTAAAACACCCAAGCTAGGTTCAGGCCATGCAAGAAGAACTTCAACAGTTTGACAAAAACAAGGTCATGACCTTGATCAAATGTCCTCAGGATGTCATTGTCATAGGAATGAAGTGGGTTTTCAGAAACAAAACTGATGAAAATGGCACTGTCATTAAAAACAAAGCCAGACTGGTAGCCAAAGGTTACAGTCAACAAGAAGGCATTAACTATGATGAGACATTTGCTCCTGTTGCAAGAATGGAAGCCATCAGGATCTTCCTTGCATTTGCTACCTACATGAACTTCAAAGTTTACCAAATGGATGTAAAAAGTGCATTCTTAAATGGTGATCTCAAAGAAGATGTTTATGTTCAACAACCACCAGGCTTTGAGAGCAGTGAATTCCCTGACTATGTCTGCAAGCTTGATAAAGCCCTTTATGGACTGAAACAAGCTCCCAGGGCATGGTATGAAACTCTCTCAGCCTTCCTAATACAAAACAAGTTTGTCAGAGGAAAGATAGACAACACACTGTTTGTCTATAGAACACAACAAGATGTGATTCTGGTCCAGGTATATGTTGATGACATCATCTTTGGCTCAACAAACTACAAACTTTGCAAACAGTTTGAAAAACTGATGACAAAGAAGTTTGAAATGAGCATGATGGGTGAACTTACATACTTCCTTGGACTACAAATCAGGCAAACTGAGAAAGGAATCTCCATCAGTCAAGAGAAATACACAAGAAATCTCTTGAAGAAATATGAGATATCTGACTGTGCCTCAGTGAAGACACCAATGGTTCCACCTAACAACCTTGGACCTGATCTCACTGGCAAATCAGTCAATCAAACCCATTTCAGAGGGATTGTTGGCTCACTGATGTATCTAACTGCTTCAAGACCAGACATTCAATTCTCTGTCTGTCTCATAGCCAGATATCAGTCAATCCTAAAGAATCCCACCTCACTGCAGCCAAAAGAATTCTCAGGTACCTGAAAGGAACCCCAAGCCTTGGACTTTATTATCCTAAATGCTCAGGGTTTGATCTCAAAGGTTACTCCGATTCTGATTATGCTGGCTGCAACATGGACAGAAAAAGTACCTCAGGGTCCTGTCAATTCCTTGGAGGGAAACTAGTTTGTTGGAGTGCTAAGAAGCAACAATCAGTGGCTATGTCTTCAGCCGAAGCTGAATATGTGGCTGCTGCAGGATGCTGTGCCAATGTTCTATGGATGAAAAGTCAACTCAGTGACTATGACATCCATTACAAAATGGTACCCATCTTCTGTGACAACACCAGTACAATTGCAATCTCCAACAACCCTGTCCTCCATCAAAGAACCAAACACATTGATATCAGATATCACTTCATCAGGGATCACATAATGAAAGGAGACATAGAACTTCATTTCATCCCTACTGAGTATCAACTTGCTGATATCTTCACCAAACCCTTGGATGAACCTACATTCAGGAGACTGAAAGCTGAGTTGGGAATGCTTGACATTGAAAGTCAGGCATCTGAAAACCAATCTCAGTAAGTTCTGTGAACTGTTCATCTCCCTGAGCATCCAAAATCAATCCCTCACTGAATGAGTAAGACTCAATCAGGGTCCCTGACATAATGCATTGAATGAGTAACTAAATGCTCTAAGTATTGGTTACTTAAATGTCCTAGGTTGGAATTCTCACCAATTTAATATAGGAATATATGTCTTACTGTCAGGGGTCTCATCACTCCCCACTTGGCATTTAATGCCTTCTCTCACATAAAATATCATATGGATATTTTAATGATGTTAAAGTGCACTTTTACTGTGCATCACAATTGTTTCCCTTGAAAGACGGGTTTTTACTGCGTGATGGGGTGGGTGGCATTAAATGTGGAATATCAAACGATTTCAAAATTAGACTTTACACATCCACAATTATGCAAAAACTACCCCTCTCCCCACTCTATAAAAACCCTCTTCAAAATCATAAAACACACACAAATCTATTTCTGCAACAAAACTTTATCAAAAATTCTCTCAAACCCAGAAATATTTGTGTGCACAAAACATCTTCAAACCCTTTTCTGAAAAACCATTCTTGTAAACGTTTACAAAAGTTTTTCATCAAACTTGTGAGATCTAAAAACCTTGATTGTTCTAGTCAAAAACTTCTTTTTCATAACTCAAAATCTTTTAAATGGAAATGGCTAGAACACAAGCTCTCCAGTTTGCACCTCAGTGGGTAGGGGATCTAACAAATGTTGAATTCAAAACAAACAATGTCATAGGTAATTTTGAATACCCTGAAAACGTCCCAACCTATAAAGACATTGTAAAATTTTTATTCAACTGCCCACTCAAAACGGCCTTTGTTCAATGTCCCTCTATTGTTTACCTAAATCTCCTCAGGGAGTTTTGGGCAACTGCTGTGGTCTACGACCCGACACCCACTACTGATGAGAACAACCTCAGACCTCTTAGGGAATATCTCATCAGATTCAGTTTTCATGGGGGGGGGGAACAACAATTCACCCTGGACTATAAAACTTTTTGCACATCAACAGGGCTGGATTATAACAATGGAGTTTATGTTGCCCATCCTGAACCATCCACGGTTAAGGATGGGTTAAAACAAATCATTTTAGATCCAACATTTTTGGACAAGACCCCAGTCATCAAAAGCTCTTTTCCCGTGGCTTGGAGGATCCTATTCACATTTGTGATTCAGGTCCTCGGCGGGAACCACTCATCCACTGAACAAGTTAACTCTATTCAGTTGATGATGGCCTACTGCTTAATGAATGGGGTCACTGTCGACATTGGGGAGATCATTTACAGTGATCTCGTAACCAAGCTACAGAGCAAAACTAGGACGAAATATGTTTCGTATCCTAGGTTTGTCTCTTGCGCTTTACAAAGGTTACTGGGTTCAAACTATCCTCAGGAAGAAAATTTTGGTGCAATACCAGGCATCCTGAGCAAATCAAATTTTCAAAAAGACCCATCCCTTGTCACACCAATCGAATTGACGGCCCATATGGTTGCTGTAAACAACCAGGAGGGATCAGTGTCTCCAAACCCTGCTCCTAAAAAGAGAAAGGGGAAGTCTCAGACTGGGACTAAGACTAAACCCAAGTCTCAGGGCCCTGGGACTTCTGGAGCACCGCCTAAGAGGTACAAAAAGCCTGAGACTCAAAAGACACCCACTGACCAGGCAACAACCACCCCCGTGACAACGAAGGACACTGATACATCACAGTCAGTGCCCTTGGTCACATCTACTACTCTCCAAGATCCAGAGGGAAACAAACAACCCGCTGGTAGGGGAGCGCCTTCCACTACGCCTGATGATGACATTCACAAATCCAAGTCTTTGTCTGAGGGCACACTGATCGATCCCAAAGACTCAGGGGGACACAAACAACCCACTGATAGGGATTCAACAATCACTGACTCTGCTAAAGGCACTGGGAAGAACCCATCAGTGTCTCAGGGGTCACTGGGGGACAAAGACTCGGAGGGAAAGAAACACCCCGCCGATATGGAACCCAAAACCAATCCTGACTCCCGAGAAGATGCTGGGAAACTCCCACCAGTGTCTGAGGGGTCCAAGGGGGACAAAGACTCAGAGGGATCAATACCACCCACTGATATGGAACCCATCACCAAACCCCTTCTAACCATTGCAGATGTCACTGGTATTTTGTTCTCAGAAGATGATCTTGCTGAATCTGATGATGAAATTCTATCAGCCGGTGAAGAAGTGGACGCTGAGGTTCAATCTGAACAAGAGCCTCAGCCTGATCCCAAGGAGCATACTGAGTCACCATTCCACCCTGAAGAAAATGACTCAGACTCCTCATCCAGCTCTGGAGAATTCAGCCGCCTTGACCACGTTCTTCCGGTCACTGAACGACAATTGGTTCAGTGGATCACAAAAGCCTCCAGGAAGCTGTATACTGGGGTCACTGATCAATTTTGGGAACAACACACTGAAGCTGCTGCCAACTATGCTGATCTAAGGGCAGAGTTAAAGGGCTTCGATGAAAATGTTCATGAGCACAGGGACTTGAAGACAGACTTTTCCGACTAGATGAAAACTTGGCTATCTTCTTAAGACACCTTCAGGAAGTTGGCACAAAGGTTGATGAAATCAAGGAGTTTGTCAAAGAGGATCCAGCACTCAACTCTCAAGTGCTAAAGGCTAATGAGGCATACTTAAAGCAATCTTCAAGTCTTCATGAACTGCTTGATCTGCTCAAGACTGCTAATGTTCAGGGTCTTCCATCTTCAGTCCAGTCTCTTCAAGCTACAATGGACTCATTGAATACACAGGTGGCGACCATGGCTCAGGCATCCTCCTCCCTGGCATGGAATCTTGGTCCCCGGATGACTGCCCTAGAGCTCTCCCAAGCTAACTTGGATCAAAAGGTCTCTGGTATTCAGGCAGACACTACAAAGATTAAGGCTATGATGACTGAAATTTATCAAGCCTTCAAAGGTCAACCTGCTCAGTCCCCCTCAGCAACAACATCAACTCTTGCCCTCACTGAAGCTCAGGCAACAGTTGAAGGGGAGAATACTGCTGAAGAAACTCCTCTTCACACTGAGGGGGAGCAAACACCTTCAGTATCAGTGGCTCCCACATCATCTCCACCAGTCCCTGCAATTCCCATATCTTCACTACCACCCCAATCATCAACAATAACCACACTTGCAGTGACAACAACAACTCATCCCCTTGTTGCATCATCCTCCTCAGGACAGGACAAAGGCAAAGGCATAATGATAACAGCTAAGCCTGAGAGGATTCCCTACAAAGTCGGTGACATTGAGTATCTCTTCACACCTCAACAGCTAACCAAACACCTTGCCAATGAAGAAAGGAAATTGAAACAAGCTGAGGATGATAAGAAGAATAAAGAGGCACTGGCCAAAGTGATTGTCGAAGAAGCTAAAAATGTGGGAATAGATGCAACCAAGCTTAAAAAGGGTCAGGCATGACCAAAGTTCAAGGAAGCTCAGGCTGCTCAAATGGCTGAAATGAGAAAACAGTATGAAGAAAAGAGACAGAAAGCTGAAGCTCTTAGGCAGAGCAGAATCAAGGAATATAACTGGACAATGAGCAGCCGAAGGCTTCCTGAAAAAATCACTGATGTCAAAATCATTCCCAACACCAAACCCGTGGCTATGAATGTTACAGAGGGGATGACAAAAGACACTTTGAGGTTCATGATCCCTTACAACTCACTAACTTTGGGATCACTGAACTTGATGAACTTGGTCCGATCATTGGAAAGAAGCAAAACAAGGTGGTCAAGGATCTAATGATTATGCTCAGTAAAAGATATGAAAGACTGAGGAATGCACCAGCCCAACTGGGAATTCCACCTGCCTTGACTGCACCTCAAGGATCTCAACCACAAACTTCCACATGCAAAAGGAAAAGAGTTGAGTTCCAACCAGAGATCAAAGTGCCTGGCCTTGAATGTAATAGAGAGCTGCTTGAGGGAGTTAAATTTGTAAACTGCCTGGTGATTGAAAAGCCTGAAAGAGGGCTATTCCACAATGATGTCTATGGGAACCCTGCATTTCAAAGATGGAGTGACATTGATCAGGCTGGAGTGGCTGCGATGATCAGCTATATTCCAGTGGCCTCTCAAATCCAAACCCCAGCAAACATCAGGTTCTGTAAAGACCTGAATGCCAAGATTAGAGACCATCCTGACAGAGAAACAGTCATCTCCAAGAAAGTGAAACTTGAAGCCATGGGTATTCATCTGGACTGACATCAAGTTATCTTTTATTTGTACTAGTGATAGGAACCATGTAAGAATTAATAAAGATGCATGTTTTTGTTAAAATACTCAGTGTTCCATATTGTATTCATTAGTGCATTCAGTGTGAGAAGAAGCCATTTGCTCACTTACACTGATCAAACACTTAGGCTATTTGTATATCCAAATAGGGGGAGACTGTTGGGTTCAGTAAATACCCAAACCCCTTAATCTAGGATTTGAATAGAAAATAACCTAAGTGTTTAATCCATTAAACACAATCAGGTCACTGAGCGCATAGCCTCTCAGTGAGCTATCTTCAGGACACTTAGTATGAGGCGATGATGAAGCCTCTCCACTCAGCAAGGCGGGACTTAACGGGTGAAGACTAAGTCAAGAAGAAGATAGTGGATTCAGTGAGTGATGACAATAACTCACTGAATCCCTTCGACTCCTCAACCAACTCTCAATCACTGAAGACAAACGAAG
Source organism: Chrysanthemum seticuspe (assembly GCA_019973895.1). Lineage (NCBI taxonomy): Eukaryota > Viridiplantae > Streptophyta > Magnoliopsida > Asterales > Asteraceae > Chrysanthemum > Chrysanthemum seticuspe. Next base: position 43,216,439 of record BPTQ01000001.1, read on the forward strand.
GAAGACACTGAAGAAGTTAAAGACTGAAGAATGAGCTGGATTAGGCGGGAAAGCTTTGTCCAGATAAAGCTAAGAGTCTTAAGTGTTTATCCAGTCTCTACACAGCCTCAATCTATCAAGATCGGATCTTCCCAATTATAGCAAGCGGCGATTCCCTGATAAGGAAAGAAGACTCGCCGCCTATCTACAAATATAAAAGCAAACAGTAAACGAATACTTCTATATTCGTGATTATTGTGATCGAAGTTTTTGTCTTCTAGGATAAAGTTAAATATCATACTTGTATAAATAGCATAAGAGAATTGAGTGAAAAGTTTTAAGCTTGTGAATTATAAAAACACACATACACACAAGCCAAACTTTTCACTCCTCCAAATACAACTTTATCCTTGAGCTAGCTCAGTGGGTTCTAAGAGTTGTGCTTAGACTTAGCCTAAGCTTAGAGAGGAGTCACCCCAAACTTTGTCATTTCAATCCCAAGTACTATTCCGCAAGTACTTGGGTAATGTATTCTTTGATTAATTTCTAATAAAAATATAAACGTTGAAAATTACTTTGTGTGTGTTTTATTTATATTAATTACAGTCTTAGTTCACTATTAACCTGTTTATTTACTTAAAACTGTTTTAAACAATAGTGAACGGGGAACAACAATGAGCCTGAAGCTCTGATACCATGTACGATAGTATTAGCAACACAAGATGAACAATAGAACCTTTATTCAAACCTAAGCCTCAATAGTCGGCTTAGATTAATCAACAGTAGTATCCAAAGTGTTACAAGATTAGATTAATGTCAATGAGACAATAATCATACAAATACAAAGAGAAGACAGGATCAATGAAATGATCAGAAAGAAAAGAATGTGAGACAATGACTGCACTCACAGTTGTATCTAAACCTAGATTAAGGAACTTATTAAATAGGAGATTAAGATACACAAAGCACCCCTCTAACGGCTATAATGACTCATCAGCAGAAAGGAGATAGACTTCAGCAGAAATGAATGTCTTGGAACTTTAAACCATTTATGCTTTGTCCATGATTAACCCCAGCAATAAGTCTGCAAAGAACATAACTTGGAAGCCATTAGCAATTAATAGAATGACATGTTTGCCACAGATTAATACCCCAAAATTTAACACTTTGCATGCGTGAGTTCACTCAAGTTCACTTCTTCATGATGATCAATATGTTAACTAGCTAGGAGAACACAAGCATAAGGTGTATAGAAGTTTGTTAAGCTGTGCTTAATGCATGGTATATCATTCAACACAAGCATAAGGTGTATAGAAGCGTGTTTAAGTGTGCTTAAATTAATGCATGATGTATCATTCTATTCAAGTTTAACCACGAGCCTAGTTTATGATATTATACATCTATAGGTTTTTATTTATTTATTTATTTATTTATTTATTATTATTATTATTATCGTTATCGTTATCGTTATCGTCGTTATCGTTATCGTTATCGTTTCCTCTTCATTGACCACCTTACAGTCTAAAGTTTACATAACAATTGATTAGGGATAACTACTTCAATAATGTACTGTAGATTTATAATTTTCCCAAAATATAGAAATCCAAGCTCACAGTACTATACTTCCTATTTTTATAAAAGATATGAATCATGCTATATTAACGGTCAAATCTTGGGATGTAATGTACATTAGTCATATCCTTAAGTTATTAACATTTCATGATGTGTGTTTCATTGTTTGTTTCTCGTTGGTATATTGTGTTTAGCCTACCAACATTGAACCGAAACGTCACACTCGCATGACACCCCTTCAGTCATCACTATTTTCAGACATAAAGAACATCAAATTAAGGTCTTCTTACTTGAGTTTTCGTATCGAATCCTAAAGTAACTCATTTGTCACCTGGGGATAACTTTACATATCATAAGACATTTCCTACAAGTTTCCAATAAATCTGAAATTACATGAAATTTAAAAGAAGATACAGTTTTGGATTCAAATAAGCAAAAAGTTCATTAGTTTGACCTTGAAAGTCGTACACCGTAGTTGGCAGTTAAATTAAAGAAATTAATTTGTACACATTTAACTTCACGCCTTGCATAGTTGTACATTATCTACAGTTTTTGCTTATACGGTTGAGTATGAGAATCAAAAGTAAATTAACTCCCTCAAACTAAAACCGTTAAAGACGCTAACTTTTAGAAGAACATATATCAATTTACTATCATTTCCTTACAAAACAAAGACAAATTGATGCGGGTAGATACTTACTATTCATGTTTTTTTCCGTAACATTAATGTTTCTATATAAAATCATCAAATTTAAATGATATTGTACATATATACTAAAATACACTAAAACACAAAACTTAGATTTTGTGCACTGAAATTTGTTGGAGAGGGTGTTTATGTTATCGTGGTGTTATAGGGTAGATGTTGAGTTGGCGGCAGATAACACACTGGCTATAACACCCAATTGCATTTAGCTTTCTGCGAAGCTTGCTAACCTTTCACATAACCTTAAGACAAATGTCGAACATTTTATAATATGTCAAAACAAGATAGGTATCTACATGGAAATTTACTGAAACTTCCTATAATACATAACTGAAGACTCATTAGTTAGTCCACTTGACTAGCTTCCTATAAATAGAGGATGCGATTTATGCACTCTGATCTCACTTTACATAATCTACACACCACTTCACAGCCGCTGGTAGTGAACAACAAAAAGAACAAGATGACGACGTGGGACTTGAATCAATTAGGGTCTGTGATGGCAGGAGGTATGTTCGTTTGGGCTATAGTTCGACAATGGTTTCCAAAGGAATCTCGTGAGTATTTCGAAAAATACTTTCACAAGATCATTAGCTATATTTACCCTTATATCGAAATCACATTTCACGAATACCAAGGAGATGATTTCGAGCGAAGCAAAGCTTATGTCGCCATTGAACGGTACCTTAGCTTCTACTCTTCAAATAAAGCTAAACGGCTCAAAGCAAAAGTGCTTAAAGACTGCGAACCTGTTGTCTTGAGCATGGACGACTATGAAGAGGTCCAAGATGAGTTTAAAGGCATCCAAATTTGGTGGACTTCAAGCAAATTCATCCCTCCACAAAGGGCAATGTTTTCGTATCGTGGTGATGATGGTGAAAAAAGGTACTATAAGCTCACATGCAAAAGAGAACACCGTGATATCATAACCAAATCGTACGTGCAACATGTGCTCGATGAGGGGAAGGCTATCGCGGTTAAAACAAGGCAACGCAAGCTCTATACTAACAACAAGAGCAAAAATTGGTATGGTTATAGGAGGACGATGTGGAGCCATATTATATTTGAGCATCCTTCTACTTTTGATACTCTAGCAATGGACCCGAAAAAGAAGAAGGAGATTCTGAACGATTTAATAACGTTCAGCAAGTCGAAAGACTACTATAAAAAGATCGGGAAATCATGGAAAAGGGGGTATCTACTTTACGGTCCCCCAGGAACCGGGAAGTCGAGTATGATTGCAGCTATGGCAAACCTACATGAGTATGATATATATGATCTTGAATTAACCTCGGTGAAAGATAACACGGACCTGAGGAAGCTATTAATCGAGACATCAAGTAAGTCTGTTATTGTAATCGAGGATATCGATTGTTCACTTGATTTGACCGGACAACGAAAGGAGAAAAAGGACGAGAGTAAAGACGATGAAAAAGACCCCATTCAGAAAAAAGCTGAAGAGGAAAAGAATATGAAGAACGAAAGTAAAGTGACTTTATCTGGGCTGTTAAACTTTATAGATGGACTATGGTCTGCTTGTGGTAGCGAAAGACTAATCGTATTTACAACAAACTACGTTGAAAAGCTTGATCCTGCTCTTATTAGAAGAGGACGAATGGATAAGCATATCGAGCTGTCGTATTGTTGTTTTGAAACATTTAAAGCTCTTGCAAAGAACTATTTGGATATCGAGTCTCATGACTTGTTTTCAACAATTGAACGATTGCTAGGCGAGACCAACATGACTCCAGCCGATGTTGCGGAAAATTTGATGCGAAAATCAGATGAAGAGAATGCCGATACGTGCTTAAACAATTTGGTTAAGTCTTTAGAAGATGCAAAAGAAGAAGCAAGACTTAAAGTTTTGGAGGATGCTAGGATCAAAGCTGAAGAGGAAGCAAGCAAAAAGAGTAAATTAAATGATGAAAAGGCACAAGCTGGTGATGCTAAAGAAAATGGTGAAAAGGCACAAGCTGATGATGCTAAAGAAAATGGTGTGATCAAAGCATGAACACAAAAATGACCAAAAACCATGCCACTGGCAAGGTGTGATATTGATTATTTAAATTTAGAATGGGCTTTCTGTTTAGAAAAATAAATATGATTATCGGAATGTGTGTTTATCATTTAGGGTGCGTTTGCTTAGTTGATGGTTTGGGAAAGGATTAGGATTTGGTGTATGATCGATTTGATGTATATAATTGTAATATAAAATGTATATTTTATGGTTTGGAATGTAAATTGGATTTGAAATATATTATTATTTTAATAGTTAAAAGTGAGATGGTGAATGTTGAGGATACGAGCACAGACACGGTGAAGATAATCAATATCAAACCAAATACTAATACAGGTTACCGGATATCATTTGAAATCGTGTTATCACTTTTCAAAGGTAACTATTCGACCTTAATGTTTGGTTATCACGAATATATACTTGAGATAACACCAAATGTATGTTAATAATTTAGGCACAAATAAATAACCTTTTTGCTTACAAGTGTTTATGTTTTCTGTGTTTGTCTTTCATGCAGGACCTGATTTCCTATTTATAGGAAAATACTCATAGCTTAGTCAAATGAAATTATGAGGATTAATCGCCTCATAATTAACCCCATTAAAGCTAATAGTGGTTATATGACCAATTAAACGTGATTCATTAAGCAGTTGTACCTGCCAGTTAAATAGGTCAAAGCCTGTTACAAGTTGATTCCATAGCACTAGCAATAGTATCACTGCCTAGCAGTAATAATATTAGCACTAGCAGTATTAACTCTACCTAGCAGTACTAACATTAGTACTAGCAGTATTAACTCTGCCCAGCAGTACTAACATTCTGAATCTTACCACTATAGAGTCACGGTGTTCAGGGACCTTATGGGTGTACACTCCGTACCTCCTGATCCATTAGAGCATTCCCAATAATAACACAATAACATCAATAACACCGTCCACGTCAGCGCCACATCAGCTTTAATGTTAGGAATTAGAAATTCCAGGTATTAAAGAGTCGGTCAACTCAAGTATATGTAATCGTTAGAAAGCTCGTAATCGTAGCTATTTTAAGTTAAGTAGTATTTAATTAAGTAATGCCGTGGAGGACGGACGGGTCTTTACCCACTGTATGCCTGATCCACAGCCCGATGTGTGACGTTTTATTGTAAGACTATAAATACTCTCTACCTTCCAAGGTAGAGAGTTGGAGCTCATAATAAGATTTTCTTTCTCTCACTAAAGTTCCCTAAACCTCTAACTTTCTCTCTCTAAAACTCATCTTATACGCCTATGTTTGATTGTGTTATGATGTGTATGTGAAATCAAATATCATACAATTGGTATCAAGAGCCATGGTTAGATCATATCGTGCATATCTTTGGATTTCTAGAGGTTTTTAGGTGGATTTTGAGTTTGAAAAAGTTTAGTGGTTTGTGCATCATTTGGTTGATTTCTTGTGTTAAAGCTTGGATTTTGTTAGTACTTTTATGTTTAGAATCATCACAAGTGTTTAGGTTTTCATTTGGTAAGCTTGAATCATCTTGGTTGGGTTGTTTTTGGATTAAAAAGTGATGTTTATGAGTTTTTTCTTGCTAGCGACTTAACACACGGAATTCTTTCTTCGTAGCGACTTGCTTTACAAATTTGTAGCGAGTTACAGTACAAGTAGTGGACTCTCCACTACGGGTAGCGACTTGGTGGTAGCGACTTGGTCTGTAGCGAGTTGCTCTTTAGCGACTTGTATCTTTAGCGACTTGAGTGGCGAATTGCTGCCAAAATTTTGCTAGCGACTTGAGGCTTAGCGAGTTACTACTTAGCGACTTGCATTTTTCTAGCGACTTGGGGGTGTAGCGAATTAGGTGCTAGCGACTTGGTGCATTATCTTCTAGCGACTTGGGTGATTGTTTACGGTTTTCTCTTGATTTAGTAAAATCCCGTGAAAGAATCTATTTCCCGGTTTAATCATAGAGCTATAAAATCCCGTATAATCTGTTAACATGTCTACCAACGTTCCTACTATCATATCCACTGTTGCAGAGGATGTTCAAGCTGCTGGATCAGACACTCGTCCACCCATGCTTGACAGAACTGACTATGACTCTTGGGCTCAACGAATCAGATTGTACTGTCTGGGTAAAGGAAATGGGGTTAACATTCTCAAATCTATCGATGAAGGACCTTACCGTGTTGAAACTACTAGAGATATACTTAATACTAATGAAGATGGAACTCCTATTTACGGAATGGACAGACCAAAAATGTATGATGAGCTTAATGATAAGGAGAAAAAGAGATTTGATGCAGATATCCAAGCTTCCAACATTATACTACAAGGTCTACCTAAAGACATCTACAAGCTTATCAATCACAATACTGAAGCTAAAGCCGTATGGGATAATGTCAAGATGCTTCTCTATGGTTCTGAGCTAACTGTTGAAGATCGAGAATCGCAGCTGTATGATGAATTTGAGCACTTCAAGATGAAATCGGATGAGAGCGTCTATGAGTACTACGTGAGATTTCATAAGCTGGTGAATGACATGAGAAACATCAGAATGACTATGCCTAACATTCAGCTGAACTCAAAGTTTGTAAACAACATGAATCCCGAATGGCACAAAATTGTTACTTCTGTGAAGCTCACTAAAGGATTGAAGAATACAAATTATGAGCAACTCTATGCCATCCTTCTTCAAAATGAGAGGCATGCCATGTTTGAAAAGAGAATTCTTGATCAGTTTAAAGCTCAGGGAGAAGCAAGCTCAACAAATGATTCAACAGCCTTTTACTCTAACATTGGGATCACAACCAAAGCTTCTCAAGTTGTACCTTTGGGTAATGGTAATCATAAACTCATCCCTGATCCAATGTTCAAACAAGCTGATGCTGATGCAGGCATAGGAAACCTCATCAATCAACTAGCACTCATGATAAGTCAAAACATGAATTCTCTCCCACAAACCAACAACAACCTCAGAACAGCATCTAACCCACACAATCAAGCTGCTGTCAGAGATGGGAAGATTGTTGTGCAACCGGTTCAGGAAAGACAGTATGATCAGGGAAGAGGTGGAGCTGGTAGGGGTTATGCTGCAAATCAGAATCGGGGAAGAAATGGAAATCAAGGTCAGGCCAAGCCGATCAAATGCTATAACTGTGGTGGTGAGGGACACATTGCAAGGAACTGCACATCTCCAAAATGTCCATAGAATGCTGATTACTTCAGGATAAGATGTTGCTGGTACAAGCTCAAGACAATGGAGCAGCTTTGGATGAAGAGGAGTTACTGTTTCTTGCTGAAGGAAATGCCAAAACTTATGATGCCGATGTTGATGAACAGCCGATTCAAGAGATAGGTCATAATCATCAGAATGTTTTTCAAGTGGCTGATTGTGATGCATACGATTCTGATGTTGATGATGGACCCTCTGCACAAACAATTTTCATGGCAAGCATTTCTCCTATGGTCTCTCCTAAGGTCACTTCTTCACCACCAACTGGACCATCCAACGACCAAATCATTTCAGAGATCGTTCAAATCGTTCTGTGGTACTTGGACTCAGGCTGTTCCAAGCATATGACTGGAGACCGGTCGCGGCTTATGAACTTCGTGAGCAAATTCATCGGGACTGTTAGATTCGGTAATGATCATTTCGGTGCAATCATGGGTTATGGAGATTACGTTGTTGGTGATAGTGTCATCTCTAGAGTATACTATGTGGAAGGTCTGGGTCATAATCTGTTCTCTGTTGGTCAATTCTGTGATTCTGACCTAGAAGTAGCCTTCAGAAAACATACCTTCTTTGTTAGAGAACTTAATGGTAAGGAACTGTTAAAAGGAACTCGTGGCTCAAATCTTTACACCATCTCTATCGATGACATGATGAGGTCTTCTCCAATTTGCTTGTTGTCAAAGGCTTCAAAAACAAAGTCATGGTTATGGCATCGTCGTCTCAATCACTTGAACTTAAGCACCATCAATGATCTTTCCAGAAAGGACTTAGTTGTAGGTTTACCTAGACTAAAGTATGAAAAGGATCATCTTTGTTCAGCATGCCAATTGGGTAAAAGCAAAAAGTATGCCCACAAACCCAAACCTACAAACTCAATTACAGAAGTTCTTCATACCCTTCATATGGATTTGTGTGGACCAATGAGAGTGCAGAACATCTTTGGTAAGAAATATGTGTTGGTTGTGGTTGATAATTACTCTAGATTCACCTGGGTCAAGTTCTTAAGGACAAAGATGAAACTCCTGATATCATCATCAAACTCATCAAACAGCTGCAGGTTCGTCTTAACAAAACAGTCAGAATTATCCGAACAGACAATGGAACTGAGTTTATTAACAAACAACTTAGTGACTTTTATGAAAGCATTGGAATCAGCCATCAAAGAAGTGTTCCGCGAACTCCTCAACGGAACGGTGTAGTTGAAAGATGAAATCGAACCCTTGTGGAAGCCGCTAGAACAATGCTGATTTACTCAAAGGTTCCAATGTTTCTCTGGGCTGAAGCTATTTCCACTGCATGCTACACACAAAATCGTTCCCCGATTCACACTTTTCATGGAAAGACACCATATGAACTTGTCCACAACAGAAAACCTAATCTCTCTTTCCTTCGTGTGTTTGGAGCATTGTGTTATCCAACTAATGAAGGACAAGATTTAGGCAAACTTAGAGCTAAAGCAGACATTGGAGTATCCGTAGGGTATGCACCAAACAAAAAGGGGTACCGAATCTACAACAAAAGAACCCGAAATATCATGGAAACAATTCACGTTACGTTTGATGAGCTGACCGGTCAAACGGCTCCTGAACAATTCAGTTCTGGACCCGCACTTCAAAACAGTCCAATTGGTTCATCTCTTGTTCCAAACTCTTCTCAAGAAACTCCATATGTACCTCCATCTGAAGATGATTTAAAGAAACTGTTTGATCCTATGTTTGATGAACAGTATGAGCCAAGTGCTAAGGAACTATCAACTCCTACAACAGAGGCTGCTCATGTTCCTGAGAATGAAGTCAATCATTCTGTCTCAATATCATTAAGCCAAGAAGCGCCTACTGCTGATCACTCTATCTCATCGACAAATCATCCATCTTCGAATGTGCATCATGGATCTGTTTCTGGTATCAACAATGAAGATATTCCCTTTGCTACTACTGATGATGCTCCATTTGAAAACATATTTGCCCCTGAATCGTCATCAGAACCATCTTCTTCAGAAGACATCAACTCTGCTACTTCAGTTCCCCAACCACTGCCACACGAACACCTCAGAAAATGGACTCATGATCATCCATTAGACAACATCATTGGAAATCCCTCTCGTCCAGTATCAACACGAAAACAACTTGCAACCGATGCCTTGTGGTGCTTCTTCAACTCTGTGCTATCTAAGATCGAACCAAAGGATGTTAAAACCACCATAGATGAAGACAGCTGGTTCAATGCCATGCAAGAAGAAATTCATGAGTTTGATCGTCTTGATGTATGGGAATTAGTACCGGCTCCAGATTGTGCTATGATCATTGCTCTAAAATGGATCTTCAAAGTAAAACTTGATGAGCATGGTGATGTGTTAAAGAACAAGGCTCGATTGGTTGCTAAAGGTTATCGTCAAGAGGAGGGTATTGATTTTGAGGAATCGTTTGCTCCAGTTGCTCGTATCGAAGCAATCAGAATCTTCTTGGCTAATGCAGCTAGTAAGAACATGGTAGTCTATCAGATGGACGTAAAGACGGCATTTCTGAACGGAGATATTAAAGAAGTCGTCTATGTCAGCCAACCTGAAGGCTTTGTGAATCCCGAGCATCCAACTCACGTTTATCGTCTAAAGAAGGCTCTTTACGGATTAAAACAAGCTCCAAGGGCATGGTATGATACTCTTTCAAAGTTTCTTCTATCAACGGGATTCAGCAAAGGAGCAGTCGATCCAACCTTGTTCACCAGGAAGTCAGGCAAACATTTAATTCACGTTCAAATTTATGTTGATGATATCATCTTTGCCTCGACTGACCCAAATGAGTGTGATCGTTTTTCTAATGAAATGAGTTCAAAATTTCAAATGTCAATGATGGGACAAATGTCATTATTTTTGGGATTACAGATTTCACAAAGTCCCGGAGGCATTTTCATAAATCAATCTAAATATGCAACTGAGATCTTAAAGAAATTTGGATTTGATTCAAGTGACCCTGTTGACACTCCCATGATTGATCGAACCAAACTAGATGAGGACCACTCAGGGATCATGATAGACCAAACGAAATATCGGAGTATGATTGTATCCCTGATGTACCTCACTGCTAGTAGACCAGACATCTTGTTTGCTGTATGTATGTGTGCTAGATACCAGGCTAAGCCTACTAAAAAGCACCTTGAAGCAGTTAAACGGGTCTTTCGGTATCTCCAAGGAACCATCAATATGGGACTTTGGTACCCGAAAGACACCGGTATGTCACTAACAGCATATGCAGATGCAGATCATGCAGGGTGTCAAGATACTCGTCGAAGTACGTCTGGAGGTGCTCAGTTTTTGGGTGATAATCTTGTGAGTTGGTCATCAAAGAAGCAAATGAGTACTTCTATTTCTTCTACAGAGGCGGAATACATAGCCATGTCATCTTGTTGTGCTCAAGTTCTTTGGATGAGATCTCAATTAACTGACTATGGCTTCGTATTCGACAAAATCCCTCTGTACTGTGATAATAAAAGTGCGATTGCTCTCTCATGCAATAACGTTCAACACTCAAGAGCTAAGCATATCGACATCCGACATCACTTCATCAGGGAACAAGTGGAAAAAGGTGTAGTGGAACTCTATTTCGTGAGGACTGAATACCAGTTAGCAGACATCTTCACTAAAGCTCTTCCAAGAGAACGTTTTGAGTTTATTCTTCCACGACTGGGCATGAAAAGCCTTCAACCAAAAACTCTCAAACGTCTTCAGGAGGAAGACGAGGAGTAAAGGTCTATCTTCATCTATCTCCTGTATATATCTATTCGAAAAACAAAATACAAAATTATAAAACCCCAAAAATCAAATAGAAAACTATAAAACTTTCAAAATCCTAAAAAATCTGAAAAATTCGAAAAAAATCGTCAAAATATATATATATATATATATATATATATATATATATATATATATATATATATATATATATATATATATATATATATATATATATATTGTCAATTTGTCATGTTTTTTTTCAGTTCGATAATATCTACGGTCTTTGTAACTGTCATTCAAAGAATGAGATGTTGTTCGAATTCTTTAAAAAAATAAAAAAATAAAAAAAAAATAAATAAAAAATAAAAAATTGAGAGAAAGAAAAACAATGGTTTATTGTCATTTCAGGCAGTAACCCGCTTTTCTAAGAAAGAACAGAGCCATGCTTTATCATGACTTTCAAAATTCCATGCTCTGATTCTATAAACTGTTATCTGCTGAAAACAAATTATTTTGATAAATAACTTGGACTCTATTTTTGATAATCATCTGGACTTATTTGTCAAAATATCTATCTCTCAATCAACAACCTATGTCATTGATTGAGGGGAAGAATGATTTCAATTAAATTAAAATGTTATTTGTCATTCAAAATGTTTTCAAAAGATAATCATGCATGTTCAATCAATGGAGTTTAAAGTCTTAATATTAGACCCATATCAGTCAAAACGTTTTCTTAATCAAGCCACAATTCTCCTTAAAAGCTTTCAAAATCAATTTAAATCTAAAGAGATCACAAATCTCAAATGATTTGATAATTGTGATCGGGGGAGAATTTGTTATTTAAATTGGATTGATACTGATAAATCGGTAAATGATTTTATAAGGATGTACATACTATCCTTCCCACATGTGCCAAAAGATTTTAAAGAGCATCTATCTTAAACCAAAATGAGTTGAAACGTGATCATTTTTCTCAAAGTGCAGGTTTCTTCTATTATGTGCAAAACTCTTTTCAAACTTATATGCACATATTGAGGGGGAGCAAAATCATGAAAACCTCATCCTTCCCCAAAATGCTCTATCTACTTGATTTGATGTGGGAAGTGATGTTGATATCTTTTAGAAAATGGTAATCAAAGAAGTTAATTCCTTCTCTTGCCTCTGTGTGCAAAACATTTTCAAAAACTTGATGCACATGCTGAGGGGGAGTTCTCGCTCTAAAAATATCAAAAAAACAATTTCAGGTACAAAATGCTTTGATAATATATCACAAGTATCTGAATTGATTTTCAAATAGTTTTCAATTGGTTCCATATGGCAGATGAACAATACCAAAAAGACCGACCAACTTTACTTTATGTATGGTGATATAAGGATGATAAGGTTAGGTTTTTGTTCCCATGATCCGCCAGAACCGGAGGGATCTACCAAGAGACTATCCACTAGTTAGTGTAGAGTTCTTAGGTATGATGATAAAAGGAGAAAAATGAGATAAGGGAAGAGTGCGGACTGAGACTGAGCTAGTACCGGAATAAATCCAATAAGGTTCTAGCTATGAAGACTTGGTAAGCACTGAAGGGGTTGAAGAATTAAAAAGAATTGAATGAGAAAAGGGTGAAAACAAATAGCCCTCCATTGATTCAACCTTAGGGCAGAAACCGGGTACAATTCATTTGCTACTGGCTGTTACCAAGGTAACACCGGTATTGAAGACAAGACGTCATGGACCCAGTGACGCACTGCACTAAACTTCCCAAACCACTCAAGTTCCTCTTAAAAGGGCTTGTTTCATTCTCACGGGGAACCGACATTATCTATCGACTTTCTCTTAGAGATTGTTGATATTGAAAAAGGAGACCCTCTCCCTAGTCTCCGATATTGGATCCAAATTATGCACAAATTGAGTCTAGAGCCACGAGATCATTAATAAATCTCATTAGGACACTTTCAATGAAGACTCTCTATTTCACTCAATGTGGAAAGAGAGATTATATCTTGAGTCCTACACATTATCCTTGTGGTATTGCCAGAACATCTGAGTGATATGCATACATATTCACAATGAAGATGGAAAGCCTTCTGGAGCCAACATCAAACAAGCTCATGGTAGGTGGCATGTGAGATCTAATCATTAGATCAACCATGTGACAACTGAACAGAAACAATGGGGCGATTCAAGTCTTGAATCAATCCTGGTTCAGGTTATGGATTGACAGATACCTTTGAAAAACCGGTCTTTGTGCTTAAAAACTCTTTTCTTTAGCACTTAGACTGCGTACAAAGATTTCAAATCAAAAGGTGTTTATGATTGATACTTGATTTTCACTAAAACCTTCGTTGTATTGCAAAAAACAATTTCTATTGAGCAATACACGACTGTTTTTCAAATCTCTTTTCATCAATCAGTGAATCTCTATTTGCTGGTTCACTCTCTCCGTGTTGTCTTCTTTGAGACGTTCCGGTTTGAGAACAGCTAGAGCAGCTGCGAAACCCTGTCAAGGAAATTCTTCGGAATTTTACCTGATCACAGGCAGTACTTGTACTGATCAACGGGGAACCGTGGGCCGTGTACCACAATTCAGCGAAAGTGATCAAAGACACTTTTGTGCGCTTTATTGCTAAATGTTTTATGCAGGTACTCCCTACGTTTGCAGCTGATCAGAATGAAGCGGTCAATCCATAGCCGCATGCTCACTCAACACATTCATCTCAAAAGAAATCATGATTAAGGCATCAATGACTCTGATATTTTCACTCCATGATTCTGCTACGCTGCTGCCAAAATCATGAATCAATGAAAGCTTCCGCTACTCTGATGAGAAGATATCATGATCCAGAATGTGAGCATGTTGGTCCTAATGTCACAATTTCACATTGTACCTACATCACAATGGATGTCTCAGAGATTTTTGTTAACTGATGATCTCAAAAGCTGGCTCAAAATTATTATCACGTGGATCAGTAAAAGACCTCCACTTGGACTATCCAAACATGCATTCAGAATAATCAATGACTACGAGCTTCAGAGCAAAGTACTACATCAAGAATGCAAGAACTTTCTTAATGAAATATCTGTTTGTATTCTATGTAATTTTAGTACATGACTGAGGTGACCTCCCTTAGGGGGAGATTGTTAGGAACTAGAAATTCCAGGTATTAAAGAGTCGGTCACCTCAAGTATATGTAATCGTTAGAAAGCTCGTAGTCGTAGCTATTTTAAGTTAAGTAGTATTTAGTTAAGTAACGCCGTGGAGGACGGACGGGTCTTTACCCACTGTATGCCTGATCCACAGCCCGATGTGTGGCGTTTTATTGTAAGACTATAAATACTCTCTACCTTCCAAGGTAGAGAGTTGGAGCTCATAATAAGATTTTCTTTCTCTCACTAAAGTTCCCTAAACCTCTAACTTTCTCTCTCTAAAACTCATCTTATACGCCTATGTTTGATTGTGTTATGATGTGTATGTGAAATCAAATATCATACATTTAACATTTCACCTTAACATTCTCAAATAACACCCACAACAATAACATCCCAATAACATCATTAACATTTCATATTTTCAATTTCAACCCCTAAACTAAAACAAACACTTCATTTATTAAACTAAACATAACATTAAATTTGAAAACATATTATAATACGAAATAAAAAAAACAATACATCGAAAAAAAATTACAACAAATAAAAAAAATACATCGAAATTAAAGAAACACACCGCAAATTAAACGTTACAACATAAAGGAAATGACAACGAAAAAATTAATAATAAGTTAATAATTAAACGTTGAGGGACTGGTTTTGAGAATTTTTTGAATTTCTTTTTTTTTTAATGCCACTAACGGGCGTTAGCCATATAACGCGCGGGGACTAACGCTGCACTAACGCCAGCCCTTCAACAGTTAACGCCACTAACGGGCGTTATTTAGCCCTATAACGTCGTTACAGCGTTACGGTTGGGAATGCTCTTACGAGGTGTGAACTAATCCCACAAGTGCAGTATATTTTCTAACAATCCTCCCAAATTTAGTTCACTTCCTTTTCATGAAAATTAAACATTAAACATAACATGTGCATAAACGAAAATATCATGAGGATTGAATTTCCATCTTAGTACATTACACGTTCAAATATTCGAGAATCAGGGTGTTCAAAGAATTGAACCCTTCAACCCATTTGAATGCCTGAAGATAAAATACACACAAGTTTTCAAACACTTAAAATCTTCTGATACTATACAAGTCATGTGTCCATATGCAACTTCATAAATGTTGTAAGAGCCAAAAGTCCAAAGCTCCCTGAAGCGGCAAAACTTCAACATTCACATAGGTGGTTCCTCTTTTATTCATGCTCCTGCCAAGCACTTTTTCAAAGAAATTAACTATTAAGAAGTAAAGACTTCATCCTCTTTTTCAGCAGGTTCTGAGCACAACCTTGGGATGTATATATAAACATGTGCTCCAGTTCACTGGATGTTCAGCTTTTCACATTGAACTCAGCTCCCAAGTTTCCTCAGGAGGAATATGGGTGTCTTAGCATTTAGTAACTAAGTTGGACTTAAACTCATCCTTTTAGCAGACTTTATAACCAAGTCTATAGCCAAACCCTTCGTCAAGTGATCAGCTAAATTTTGTTGAGATCTAACAAACTCTATAGATACCACCCTATTTATGATAAGCTCACGAATCATGCTATGTCTGACACCTACGTGTAGACTTCCTATTGTACATCTGGCTATAAGCCTTTGCCAATGTAGCTGCACTATCACAACGGATAGAAATATGTGCTATAGGTTTAGGCCATAATGGAATATCAAAAAGCAAGTTTTTCAACCATTCAGCTTCTTTACCAGCGGTTGCTAACGCCACAAATTCAGATTCCATTGTTGAACTGGTGAGGCAAGTTTGCTTCTTGGATGCCAAGAAATTGCACCTCCACCAAGTAGGAATACCTAGCCACTGGTAGACGAATTTTCTTCAGTGTTACTGATCCAACTTACATCAGTGTATCCTTCTAACACTAAAGGATAACCAGTATAAGATAGACTATAATCCATAGTTCTCTTCAGATACTTCAGTACCCTCTGAACTGCTTGCCAGTGATGAGCACTAGGATTGCTAGTATACCTGCTCAGTTTACCCACTGCAAATGCAATATCAAGTCTTGTACAAGTCATGGCATACATTAGGCAGCCAATTACCCTAGAATACTCAAGTTGAGATACAGCCTTACCATAATTAGGCATCAGCTTCTCACAAACATCCATAGGTATACTTACTGGAGTACAATCAAAGTAATTGAATTTCCTCAACACCTTCTCAATATAATGAGACTGAGAAATAGAAAGTCTTTTACTTTCATGTTTAATCCTTATTCCAAGGATAACACCGGCCTCCCCCATGTCTTTCATGGGGAACCTTGATGACAAAAATTCCTTTGTCAAGTTAACCTGATTTTGGTTAGTGCCAAAGATCAGCATGTCATCAAAATATAGACAAATTATGACTCCTTTACAAGATTCATCAAATTTGCTATACACACATTTTTCAGCTTGGTTAAGAACATAAACCACTAGACATAACCACATCATGAAATTTTTGATGCCATTGCTTAGGTGCCTGTTTTAGTCCATACATAGACTTAATCAGTTTACACACCTTGTTTTCATTGCCAGTCATGATGAAGCCCTGAGGTTGGTTCATATAAACCTCCTCATCTACTTCACCATTCAAGAAAGCTGTTTTCACATCCATCTGATGAATAATCAGATTGTGAATTGATGCCAAAGCAATCAGCGGTATTATGGTACTAATACGAGCCACATGGGCATAAATATCAAAATAATCTATTCCTGACTTTTGTTTAAAGCCCTGAATGACTAGTATAGCCTTAAACTTTTCAATAGTTCCATCTTCCTTCATTTTCCTTTTGAAAATCCATTTGCAACCTAGAGGTTTGCAACCAGGTGGTAAATAAACCAACACCCAAGTGTTGTTGCCCATGATGGAATCCATCTCATTATTCATTGCTTCTTTCCAGAAATCAACATCCTAGGACTTCATTGCTTCTTCAAGACAACAATGAAGCAATAGGAGTATTGGTCAGAGACACCATCCCTTGTTCCTACAATTAAATATAATTAAAACTCATGACCAAATAGCTTTGGATTCCTGACCCTTTTGCTATTTCTGAGCATAGGTTCAGGTTGTTGAATCACAACCTCATCAGGGACCACTGATAGCTCTTCATCAGGGACCTCTGATACACCAATGTCATGAGTTCCATTAGGAATCCTCTGACTTGGTCTAGGGACTAATGAAAATCTATTCTCATCAAAGATTGCATCCCTTGATTCATTTATGGACTTAATTGATATAGATTCGTTAGGTTCAATAACATAGAACCTAAAAGCCTTGGAATGATAAGCATATCTAACAAAGATGCATTCAATGCCTCTTTCACCCAAAGTTTTCAGCTTTGGATCAGGGAGTCTGACAACTGACCTACAACCCCAGACCCTGAGATAGTTCAGGTTGGGTTTCCTTTTAGTCCATAGTTCATAAAGGGTAACATTTCCTTTTGTCGGGAACCCTATTTCATAAATAGCAAGCTGTTAAAATAGCTTCACCCCAGAACCCTTGACTCAATCCTGATTAGGACAACATGGAATTAACCATCTCCTTCAGTACCCTATTTTTCCTTTCAGAAATACCATTTTGCTGAGGAGTATAGGGAGTAGTGGTTTCATGGATTATACCAACAGACTAAAAATACAAAGTTTCTGATGCGCGTACGAAGCGCGTTCGGGGCAAAGGAACTTCTTTTTTGTTGAGCAAGTTTTTCAACACCCTAGGCAGTGAACCTAATCGTTGTAGTGTAGTATTGGGTAAGCCTCGGTTATTGATATCGTTCTCTAGGGGAATAGGAATGCTAGCAAGAAGTGTACTACGCTAAGGTTGGGGTTGAGGATGATTCTTTTTTATCTTTTATATATTTTTTAGAAAGCTAAGGGTAAAATCTCGGGTCAATTGGTTTGGGGGTGGTTCTTCTACCGATTACTCCTACTATTCTAATTATCTAATCAATGGGTAGCTATGTCTTTTTGATTGTGTGCTCGTATGATGATTAAAAATGTGTTTACCTAGATACTATTACTCCCTAGTTATCTTTTATTGTTGATTGAATTGTCACGTCCTTATTCTTAACGCGTTGTGTTTTCTAAGGTCGTAGGGTGTGCCTTTTGCCCTAACTCTTTGAGAATACCTTAAGGTTATTGCCTACGAAATCCACTAATTCATTCATAAACTAACTTTAAGGTTATCTTTGGATATTTAGACTACGAAATCCGCTAATTGATTCATAAACTAATGTTCACAAAGATTACTCAAGTATTTAAACACAACGATAACCTAGTTGCACTCCTAAGCCAATTACAATTAACATAAGAGACAACCAATCAATAATTAATAACTATGTTTCATAGATCTAAGCAAACGCACAAGAAATTTAGCTAGACATGTTAAACAAGCAAGCATACACACATTCAATGGAAGACATAATGATACTAATAGATTAAAACACTTATCTTGATGTGTAAAATAAGATTTGGGACCCTAAGATACTGTCCAAGTCGGACTACAAACGTTTAAGGTTTTTACTCCAAAAGTCTACCTCTCAAAATACGAAAAATTCGAATTCTATATATAGATTTACACTTGCAACGGCGTCGCCTTATAGGTGGGACGCCGTCAAATCGCCGTCATTAGGGTTTTCGTCTTGGCCAAGTTGTCGATGGGACGGTGTCACGTTGTAGTCGTGACGCCGTCAGGCTTCAGCTGGGACGTCGTCAGATTCTGGATCTGGGCCGTCTGAGATGAAAACTCTTAGCGACGCCCTTCCTCTTCAAAGCCTGACGCCGTCAGTTGTTTATGAGCAAAAAGTCTACTAAGCCATCAGGTGTATTATTTATCAAAGCGGTAGAGAGGGACGGTGTCGTCTTTTGGTTGGGACGCCGCCAGGTTTAATTTTAGCAGCTTGATTGGCTTCGATCTTGACTTTGCCATTTTCTTCATGTTTTCACTCCTTTTCGTCCAAATATGTATCATTCCAGCATTTTGCTTCCTAGAGACCTAAAAAGTGAGAAGGAACTAAATTAAGCAGTAACAGATCTAAGAGTGGTCGATTAAGGGCGTAAATGACTCCTTAAAAGTGTATGTTTTAAATACTTATCAGTGTCCATGTACTCATCTCCCCTATCAATCCTTAATCTTTTGATCAAGGACCCAAGTTGCAATTCAACTTCAGTTTTAAACACTTTGAATTTATCTAATGCTTCATCCTTAGTATGTAACAGATATACATAACAAAACCTAGAAACGTCATCAATAAATGTCACAAAATACTTCTTATTCCACAAAGAGAGAGTGGCATGCAAATCACACAGGTCACTGTGTATCAGCTCCAAGAGCTTAGTTTCACTATTAACACCCTAAAAAGGTATCTTAATTTCAACATGTAAGTTTTACATTTTTCAGGTCAAATGCTGGGATTAACCCATCCTTAGACATATCTTGCATCCTTTTATAGTGTACATGGCAAAGTCTGTCATGCCATAGGGTAACGTCAGTCAGGTCAGAGGTGGTCATAAAGGTTGAATTATCACAATCGTTAACAATGTTCAACCTGAACATTTGATTACACAAATATCCAAAACCAATAAATAAACCACTTTTAGACAAAACAAATTTATCAGATTCAATAACTTGTTTAAAACCATGATTATTCATAACACTACTTGAAACCAAGTTTTTCCTTGTATCAGGAACATGAATAACATTAAACAAAGTTACAAAGTTTCCAGACTAAACTTAAGATCTACAAAACCACGTCCATGCACCAGGGCTGTTAACTCATTTCTCATGTGAAGAATAGATCCATCATTCAGTGACTCATAAGTACTGAACCAGCTTCTATCTTTGCACACATGAACAGTTGCTCCAGATTCAACCCACCACGCAACATCATCATCTTGCTCATAGTTAGAATCAAGTACATATGTAACATAATAAACCTAAAGAGATTTATTAAACATATTCTGACCTTTCAGAGGTACTGAACCATCCCTGATCCACTAGTGCCTAATCCATTGGTTTTACTACCAATTTTAACACCTTTTCAATCCCTTTTAATGTGACCAAATTTGTCACATTTCCAACAAGTAGGTGTTGCCTTCTTGTTAGGGTATGCCCTTGTGTTATCCTGATGTTTACGTTTACCCTTGTTGTCATTGTACCTGGTGGAGTTGTTATGATCTACCATATTGACAACAAATGCACCATTAGCATTGCTACTCTTTGGCTTGTCACTATCCTGAACCTTGAGTGATTCCTTAATGCGCAGATGACTGCTCAACTCAATAAAAGTTAACTCTTCCTTCTTATGTTTCAAGGTATGCTTGAAATCTTTCCAAGAAGGAGGGAGTTTGTCAATGATACAAGTGACTGAAATAGCTTCATTCATGTTCATTTTGTGTTGTGTAAACCTTCCAATTATACCAAGAAGTTCATTGTATTGTTCCATAACTGGTCTTGAATCAGTCATTTTGTAATTTGTGAAATTACTTACAAGGAACTTCTTACTTGATGCATCCTCAGCCATATATTTGGCATCCAAGGAATCCCACAGTTCTTTGGAAGATTCAATGTTCTAATAAATATCAACGAGAGAATCAGACAAACCATGGAGGATTAAACATCTGGAAATGTAATCATCATTCTCCCACTTGCTCCTCTTCTTGATCAATTCCACAGTGGCATCATCCCTATCATATGGAATTGTTGTGCTCAGAACATACACCACACTCATGCTTGACAACATGAAATACATCTTCTTTTGCCATCTTCTAAAATCCACCCCTTCAAACTTATCCAGTTTGGAGAAGTTAGCAGCCATATGCTTCATAGTAGCAGCCATTGATTATCACAAAATAATTTCCTTTGATTGTTGGAGGATATGAGCCCAGAACAGGGTGAAGATAATCAATAACAGACCAAATACCAATACAGGTTACCGGATATCACTTGGAATTGTGTTATCACTTTCCAAAGTAAACTATTCGACCCTAATACATGGGTATCATGAATATCTACTTGTGATAAAACCAAATGTATGTTGATGATTTAGGCACAAATCAATAACCCTTTTGCTTATAAGTGTTTATGTTTTCCGTGTGTGTCTCTCATGCATGATCTGATTTCCTATTTATGGGAAAATACTCATAGCTTAGTCAAATGGAATTATGAGGATTAATCGTCCCGATAATCGCCTCATAATTATCTCCATTAAAGCTAATAGTGGTTATTTGACCAATTAAACGTAGTCATTAAGCAGTTGTAACTGCCACTTGAATAGGTCAAAGCATGTTACAAGCTGATTCCATAGCACTAGAAGTAGTATCACTGACCATGAGCGACCTTCATTTTTGCCTGCCACATCAGTTTTCTTTCTCCGGCTACCTACAGCCGACTTTTACCACACTAATACAATATACACTACAAAAAACATACCCCATAAATATTCTTTTTTAATTAATTAACACACACACAAAACATATACAATTTAAGTCGTCCAGTTGACCTAAACCAATAGAAAATGAGCCCTCGACCTTGGACGACCTACTTTCTACACCAAGAGCGGCCTTCATTTGATTTGGTCGACCTACACCATGACCGAATCAAATGGCCTTGCTATGCTTAGCCTTAGACTAGTATTACTATTGTTTGAACCCAAGCTCATGTGTTAGAATTTCTCTATATATATTGTTTGAGACTTTTGTAACCAAAAAACAATTCATTAATTAATCTAAATATAGTCTTTCACATGTAAGTGTTATTCGAAAAGCAATATTATAAGCTTCACTATTTGTTTAATTTTGTTTGCAAGAATCCAAATCACAGTTCAAGTGTAGTTGGTGTGAAGTGCCTTCTGGCCATCTAGTAGCATCAGAGGACAATACTTAACTTCCATGTGGCATTGTGGCTTGTGTATATTTAGAGAAGATACATAAAACCAAACAGAACATTTTAAACATCAAATGAAATCCAATACTTATATCTTTCTTGAAACACTTGGTATATAAAAATTTAAATGCTATTGCATTCATAAAAGGGTCACTCACTAAAAACCAAATTTCTCATGTCACTAGCTTGTATGTATGCAAGTGCATGCTAGTATAGTAATAATATAGTATATACCTACTTTTTATTTTTATAGCACCCTCTTGATATATAACATAATAGATATTTCACAAGCATCAAATAAAAAGTATATTCATAAGACGATACGAGCCTTGTTCAAGAACTACTTCAAATTATGATTTAAAAAAAGAATAATAGAATAAAAAATAAAACACTACTACTATACGGAGTACTAACAATAATAACACCATGTAGTGTTTGTCATGTATGGGCTTAGCTAAGAAAATTCAAAATTGTAAACGTATTGTGAATTAGCTAAGAAAAAGAACAAGATCAACTGAAAGCAAAATCAGATTGGGTTTAACTATTAATTAACTGAACTTTATACCTGCAAATGAATTAGTAAAAATTTCGAAAATTTCATTTGAATGTGGTGTATCAGTATATTTAAGTTACCTTGGAACTATGGTCGATGTTGTGTCGCTTTTACACTTTGAACAATAGAAGCGATTCTGGATGGTTGTATTTGAAGTCTGATTATTACTCTGAACATCCTTTAGCCTACATTGTTGGTATGTGGAATGACGGATGGAATTTGATATGGTCTCGCCCTATATCCGGTGGTATTACCTCAACTCAGTTAAGTGATCTTACTATTTCCTTGATCCAACTTTTCTTACCGAGGGGTAGAGATGAATGTGTTGGTTTTATTGATATAAATTAGTAGACGTGAGTTAGGATCGAACTCGAGACCACGGGATTGCACACTTTACGTATGAGAATTAAAGTTAATAATTAAATGTAATAGTTATATTTATTTATTAATTAAACGAAATAACTAACGGACGTTAAGTAATTAGTTATAATGGACTAACGGTCGTTAAATGTAATTGGAAAAGGACTAAGTTGTAAATATTGGGAAGGTTCCGGAATCCCTTGGGGATGATTAGCACCGATCGGCCAAGGAGACCCAAACCCAACCCAACTACAACTCAAACTTGTTCACCAAGTTAGTTTGGGTATAAATACAAAACCAACGGTGTTTGTAATTTATCTCTGGTACTCATTAAGCTAAACCTAAAAAGTTTGTGTGTGTGTTTTGTGCTTAAAACCGGTCGACACCCTCTCCAAGGGATTGATCACCATCTTTTTCCAACTCAAGTTATTTGTTTGATTAAAACTATCATTCTTTTAATTCGGTATAGTACGTGTGTACAAGAGAGTGGTACTAACACATTATTGTTAGTATTCTTGGATTGAATTACAAAACGGTAAGGGGTAATTCATATAATCCTATAAACCCTAATTAGGGTTCATCCAAATTGCTAGTTTGTGGATTTGATTCTTTTTCGGCTAGAATCAAGTAAGGTACGCATATTCTTGTTTATGTTAATTCGTTAATAAATCTTATACGCTTCCGCATGTATACTTTGATGTTTTGTGATTATTTATTGATTGTCATGTTATATAATTCCAACAGTGGCATCACGAGTCATTGGTTTTAATGAGTAATTAATTACTAAACGCGTAAAAAACGAATAATTGTATGTTGTTTGATATGGTTAATCTAGGGTTTTGGTTTATTTTTTTTGCATGTGTCGATTTTTTTTTTAATTTTTATGGGGCGTACCCCTTTTATTTTTTTTAAGTCGACACATTAAAAATTTTTAGGGTTTGAAAATTGTTTGCTAACCTTATCGAAACCTAGAATTAATATATATGTCACGTGATTAATTCATGAAAAATATGTTATGTGACATGGAATTATTAATATGCGATCTTGTGACTATTTGTATAATTGTTATGATATATCTATGATGATACATGCATGTTTGTCATGGATAGTTGCTTGAATATTGTTTAATTGTTAATATATTTTTTATCACATGTTTGTTTACGATAAATCTTGAATTGGGGAAGACTCCAATTATATATTAATGAATCAATTATGTCCAAAGTGGTATATTATTAATTATGGGTTTACGCAATCGATTCATCGATGTATATGGCTCACTTTCAATTGGGAGAGTGAAAGCCCTAATTAATATATACATTAATTTAACGTAGACATTGATTATTAATAGGGTTTTATCGAATAAGTTGCATGTGACTACTTGTTTACACGTATTAAATTGTTTATTATGTGCTCATTGTTTTTAGTGGTTTATTTTTTATTTGTTTACTTGTTTGTTTATTATTTAGACAGTTTTAAGCAAAGGGTAATTTTGAATAGAAAAATAATACGGACTAAACAATGGTGAAATTTGATTTGTTTTTGAAGAGTTAAGTTTTCAATAGTTTAATTGATTGATGATTTTGGTACAAAAGTGAGAACGGCTCACCCAATTTGACGGACTGTGTGGGAAGTACTAGAAGGGGAGCGCATTAAATTGTGACCCTAAAGAGGGAGGTTATTGCTTCAGCGCTGATAAACTCTCCGCTTGCTTGCGAGTCAAATTGGAGTTACCAAGTAGGCTATGCGTACAAAATCATCTTAAGGGCGAATTAGTTTTAATTCCATGCGCCACTTTGGTGGTAATTACCCGAAACACTAAGTGTTTACACTTATGCAAAAGTACGGTATAATGGACGATAATTAACGCTAAATTCCTTGATTGGTGAACCCAATACCTCAATCAAAACTTTGATAATTTGATCTTTATGAATTGGCAATAAAAAGTTATTTATTAAAATTATGCTACAAGATGATTGCATGACATCTTTGTACATATTTGATTTGACCACATAAAATCAAAACTAGTACCCTTATAAATTAAGTTATGTGCCATCTAATTAAAAGGAACACTTGAAGTTGCAATTTACGTCATGACAGTACTTGGCGAGATTGTGATGGAGAGGTAAATCTCTATGTAAAGTCAGACCTTACATGGACATATTAGCAGTTCTTTAAGTTAGACACCTAAGTTGAGTAGAAAGTGAGAACTGGACTCAAGGCATAAGATGGGATTAAACATGTTTATATTTGCAATAGCGTTGGAAAATATAAATCCCATAATGGTCTAGGAATTGGAAATTGTTTGCCGATTATTGTTTAAACAGATTACCTTATTATATGCTTTCGTTACTAGCAGATCAACTGATGTAATGAACCTATGATAATTTGGATCCTACTTTTCGAGAAAATTATATGGTTATATGTTTATATTACCGTTGGGTATATTTTATTTTCTTGAAAAGTTGTATTATCGAAAATACTAATACTTGAACTTTTTTCTGTAGAAATGGCTCAAAACAACGATAACACTAACACTACTCTAAGTTCTGCGTTCAAAAGCTTTTTTGATCGAGAAAAGTTGACTGGCTCTAAGAATTTCAATGATTGGCACCGCACTTTGAGAATTGTCTGTAGAGTTGCTTACCGGTTGAATTATCTGTACCAGCCTTGTCCTGCTGAACCAGCACCTGGCGCTCCTCAAGCGGAAAAGGATGCTTGGAAAATTGAGTATAAGCGTCATAACGATGTGGCTTGTCTAATGTTGGGAACGATGGAACCTGCTCTCCAAAAGCAGTTCGAAAACTACTTCCCATTTAACATGCTCAATGAACTTCGAACTATGTTCAAGAAACCAGTTGCTGTCGAGATTTATGACTTGATCGATGCATTACACAGTTGCAAGCAGGGAGAGGGTAAACCCGTAAGTGCTCATGTACTGGAAATGAAAAGTTACATGGACCAATTAAGGGCACTTGGCAAGACTTATGAAGATGACATGGCCGTGAACTTGATCAACAAAACCCTTAATAAGGATTATAATGGTTTTGTTCGAAACTTCAATATGCACTGCGTGGGGAAGACAGTTACTGACCTACACGCATTGCTAATTGACTATGAAAAATGGTTACCTCAAAAGGCTCCTACTCCCTAGGTACTTGCTATTCAGGGTGGAAGGATAAATAAGTCAAAACCGCAGCGTGCAAACAACAAGAAGGGGAAGGGAAAAGGGAAAGTTGATAAAGGTAAAAAGGTTATGGCCTATCAACCAGAACCCAAGAAGTACCCTACTCCTAGGAAGGAAAATCCTAAAAAGGATCAAGCATGCCACCACTGCAAGGTCGTTGGACATTGGAAGATAAACTGTGCTCTCTATCTTGATGAATTTCGGGCAAATAAGATGAAGTACGACGGGTCCTCGGGCGCCGGTCCTTCAGGTAATTTATTTGTCATTGAATTATTTACTCTAAATCATAAAAATTCCTGGGTATATGATACTGGATGTGGTATTCACATTTGTAATACACTGCAGGGGTTTAGAGTGGAGAGGAAGCTAGCCTATGGGGAGCAATATCTGCACGTGGGAAATGGCGCACATGCAGTTGTTGAAGCCATAGGAACATTTAGTTTAGTATTGCCTTTGGGCTTAGTACTGTTATTGAACAATTGTCATTACACACCTTCTATAATTAGAGGTACTGTTTCCTTTTCAGTTTTGTTGGACGATGGTTTTACTCATAATATTTCACGTAATGCAATTTCTGTTTCTTTAAATGGTGTATTTTATTTTAATGCGATTACTGTGAATGGTGTATTTGAAATTGATGTGATTGGAAATAAATCTAACAAATATAATATTTCGATGTTTAGCATCAATAAGAAAATAAAGTTGGACTTGAATTCTTCTTATCTTTGGCATTGTAGACTTGCTCATATAGGCAAGGCTCGCATGCATAAGTTGCAACAAGGAAGGCTTTTGCAAAATATTAATGATGAATCATTTGATAAATGTGAGTCATGCATATCTGGGAAGATGACAAAGAAACCTTTTCATAGCAATATGGAGAGGGCTTCTGATCTACTTGGTCTTATTCATACTGATGTGTGTGGACCACTTAAACATGTGTCAAAGAGAGGTGCTAGCTACTTCTTAACCTTTTCTGATGATTTCAGCCGTTATGGTTATGTTTATTTACTTAAGCATAAACATGAGGTGTTTGAAACATTTAAGCTTTTCAAAGCGGAAGTAGAACTGCAATTGGGAAAGAAGATTAAAGCTCTTCGATCTGATAGAGGAGGCGAGTATCTAAGCCAAGAGTTTAAAGATTACTTAGCTGAGAATGGAATTGTCCAGAATCTCACTTCTCCATATACTCCACAACAAAATGGTGTATCTGAGAGAAGAAATCGTACATTGTTGGACATGATACGATATATGTCTAATCTTACTACTCTACCTTTATCCTTTTGGGATTATGCTTTAGAATCAGCTGTTCGCATTCTAAATATGGTTCCCTCAAAGAAGGTTAATAAGACACCATATGAAATATGGCATGGTAAAGCTCCTAACATGTCTTATTTAAAGGTCTGGGGTTGCGAGGCATATGTTAGACGTGACTCAGCAGATAAACTCCAACAAAGATATGTAAAGTGTATCTTCGTAGGATACCCTAAGTGTTAATACAAATATCGTCATTAAACGGTATTTATATTTTTGATCTTTACCTAAGTTTTGTTAACGACAAAAGTAAATTTAATTTTTTTAAAGCTTAAAGCTTGTCAAGTTTAATAGATATTAAAACAAGCTTTTTCAAATAATATCTTCATCACTCAAGCATTTACATTGTGATTAATCATATTTTAATATGACTCTAACCATAATGTATGATAGTAGTTTTTAGAATGTTTTAGTTTCTTAAAAACTAAACATTACTTATGTATTTGCATATTTCTAAAAATAGAAAAACAGCACATGACATCATGTGATGCATCATGGAAATCATTGGAAGATTTCATTAGATATTTTGTGTAGATTTGGAATCTTCATATCTTACACAATCTTGCATAGATATGGTTGACTTTGGCAAGATCTTGATATCTTGCTGTCAGACCTCGGCGGCACCAAAACTCATAACGGGCGGAACCCTTTTGAGGGGTCCGTGGTGCTTGCTGATGGTTTTGGCTATAAATAGCAAAGCCAAACCAAGTAGTTTTTCATCCCTTTTTATCATACTCTCTTACATATCTTCTCTCTAACCTTTCTAACTCAGTTTCATATCATATTAGTGATCTCTTTTGTAGCAAAGAAGATCAAGTCACATTCAAGCTTCAACGAGAAGTTGGAAGTCTTGTTTGTTTGGTGTTGTATGATCTTGTGTTGATTCATACTTCATTGTTGTACCAAACTATCATAATCTTGTGAGTGTGAGTGGTTAGTATTTTAGTCCTCAAAATACATTGGGTGTGGGAGTGGTTGTACCCTTGGAAAGAACTCGACATTTAGCTTAGTGTCGGAAATAGTGTAAGCGAAGTGTAAAGGTTTCTCCGCCGGTGAAAGGAGCTTGTTGACTAGTGAAGTTAAACTCTCGAGTGTGTGACTCGGGGAGTGGAGTAGGGCAAGGAGAAAGAGTCCTTGTAGACCGAACCACTATAAACAACTTGTTGTAGTTTGATCATTTCTTTCCTTATTTACTCTTTACATATTGCTTACATATTTCATTAACATATCTAAGATCAATATCAATTGATCTTTCAATAAGTTTCAAAACAAAGTTTTTAATCGGTAAACTATTCAACCCCCCTTCTAGTTTTCTACAATTGGTACCAGAGCCTCGTTGCTCAAGAATTTCTAAAATAATTTGTATTTTATAAACTTGAACGATCCATGGATTCTGAAAACTTTAAAGAAGGGAAAACTTTGCAAAGACCACCACTCTTTGAAACCAATGGATTTATCTATTGGAAAAACCGTTTTGAAACATATGTAAAATCAAAAGATATAGATCTTTGGTTTTTTATTGTTAAAGGGGATTTTAGTTCTTCAACAAAGGATATTTCTGTTGATGAACAAAAGAAATTAATTGCTAAAAATAATGAAGCTAAAATGATGCTTTATAATGCTTTGCCTAGAAAAGAATATGAAAGAATTTTTATGTGTGAAACTGCCAAAGATATATGGGAATCTTTGATTGTTACACATCAAGGTAATTCACAAGTCAAGAATAACAAAATTGATCTTCTTGTTCAACAATATGAACAATTTGTTATCCCTGAAGATGAAACCATTGATTGTGGCTTTGCCCGCTTTAATACTATTATTACATCACTTAAAGCACTTGATGAATCTTTTCGTATTAAGAACTTTGTCAGGAAATTTCTTAGAGCACTCCATCCGAAATGGAGAGCTAAAGTGACCGCTATTGAAGAATCAAAAGATCTCTCAAAAATGTCCCTAGACGAGCTAATCGGTAACCTCAAAGTACATGAAATGGTGATGGAGAAAGATTCGGAGATCATCAAAGGAAAAAGGGAGAAGATCAAATCCGTTGCTCTAAAAGCAAAGGCGGAATCAAGTGATGATGACGAATCTTGCTCCGGTAGTGAAGATGAGGAGTATGCCATGGCCGTTAGAGATTTTAAAAAGTTCTTTAGAAGAAGAGGAAAGTTTGTAAGACAACCTCGAGAAGAAAAGAAGCCATTCCGAAAAGATCGGGATGACAAAAAGGGTAAAGGTGAAAGAAAGTGTTTTAGATGTGGTTATGCAAGTCATCTCATAGGAGAATGTCCCAAGCCACCTAAAAGCAAAACTCAACGAGCTTTTGTAAGTGGTGCTTGGAGTGATAGTGAAGATGATGAAGAGTCAAGCAAGGAAGAGATCGCTCTAATGGCACATGAGTCAAACGAGGTACATTCCGACTCTTCTTATTCTTCTATTGATGATGACACTTTGAAAAAACAATACAATCAATTGTGTGCTAAGTCTAAAAATCATAACTAAAAATAAATTTTTAAAAACTAAAAAGGAATTTTTAGAAAATGAAGTCTATGAGTTAAAAGAAAAAGCAAAATGACTAGAAAATGGAAAAGCAAATGACGATAGTTGTAAATCATGTCAAGAGCTTAATCTTGAAATAGAAAAACTAAAGCTCACGCAAGATGTTCTAATCGAACATAATTCTAAATTTAAAAGGTTTAACAAAAACATTGCTCTTGCAGATGAAATAGTTAAAATACATAAACCACCAGGAGACATGAATGGGCTAGGATTTAATGAGGTATTAATTCCAAATATTCAAAACAAAACGGCCAAAAAAAACGAACAAACTGTCAAAACTGTTGCAGTACAGCACGGACCAGACGGACCCAAAATAAGGGTTCCGTCCGTTGAAAGAAATGGTGTCGTGGGTACTTCAGCAGGACAGAATGTTTGTGATACGGACCGTAATGAATTTTTCAAGGTAACAAAGAAAACCAAGGATAGTGTTAAACTAAAACCAGCTGTTACATCAGGAGTAGGACTTGCTAAAAATGAATTTCGATCAAAAACTACTCAACAACGACATAAAACACCTTTTGCCAAATGCCCCTTTCCTAAGAGCAACCACAACGTACAACCCAACTACCAACACAACTGTTGGAATCAAAACTTTCCTAGACCATATCAAACTCCAGATTTCATGTCATGGAACTCTTACCCATCGTTTCCATACATGAATCAAATAAATGGTATGTTTAACCCAAACGGACCCATGAGATATTGGGGACCAAATGCTTGAGTTATTTGCTTCGTAGGTATGCTTGAAAGTTGGATTGGAACCTGATGAGTGGATAAAAGATAGTGGATGCTCACGACACATGACGGGCAACAAAAGTCTCTTCTCATCATACCAAGAGTATGACGGAGGTAATGTCACTTTTGGTAGCAATCTCAAAAGCAAAATCATTGGCAAAGGTACGATTGCTCATAACTCCCTAACTATTGAAAATGTTGCTCATGTAGATAGTTTAGGATTTAATCTACTTAGTATTAGCCAATTATGTGATAAAAAGTATAAAGTACTATTTGATAAAAATGGTAGTAAAATACTAAAA
Organism: Chrysanthemum seticuspe; assembly: GCA_019973895.1. NCBI lineage: Eukaryota > Viridiplantae > Streptophyta > Magnoliopsida > Asterales > Asteraceae > Chrysanthemum > Chrysanthemum seticuspe. The sequence goes on from BPTQ01000001.1 coordinate 43,247,677, forward strand.
GATGGTATCACCATAGCTAAAGGAGTTAGGAAAAATAACATATACATCATGAAAATAGATAAAACATCTAATGACAAACTGTGTCTAACAACGTTAGATGATAACTCAACTCTTTGGCATAGACGCTTAGGTCACGCTAATATGAGGCTTATACAAAACTTATCTTCAAAAGAGCTAGTTAGGAATTTACCAAAACTTAAATATGACCAACACTTTTGCGACTCTTGCAAAATTGGTAAACAAACCCATATTAGTCATAAATCTAAAAATATACACATCTAAGTGTCTAGAACTATTGCATATGGACTTGTTCGGTCCATCCGTTATAAGAAGCTACGGAGGAAACTTATACACTTTGGTCATAGTAGATGATTACTCAAGGTTTACTTGGGCGTTGTTTTTTAAAACCAAAAATGAAGCTTTTGATAAATTTGAAATTCTTAGCAAGAAAATTCAAAATCAACTAGGTGTTAAAATTGTGTCGATCCGAACGGATCATGGTCGTGAATTTGACAACGAAACTCAATTTGGAGACTTTTGTGATACAAATGGTAAAACACATAACTTTTCGGCTCCTCGAACACCTCAATCAAATGGTGTAGTAGAACGTAAAAATAGAACAATTCAAGAAATTAGTAGAACAATGCTTAATGAACAAAACATTCCTCAAAAGTTTTGGTGTAACGCCGTTGACACTTCTACATATATTTTGAATAGAGTCTTAATACGTCATTTCTTAAACAAAACACCATATGAGTTTTATAAAGGTAAAAAGCCAACTTTAGGATATTTTAGAGTTTTTGGATGTAAATGCTTCATTCTTAATACTAAAGATTATCTCTCCAAGTTTGACCCAAAGTCTTATGAAGGTGTATTTCTTGGTTATTCTCAAACTAGTAAAGCTTACATTGTCTTAAACAAAGAAACAATGATAGTCAAGGAATCGTTGAACATAACATTCGACGAAAGTCCACCTCCCTCTAAGACATCACCTTTGGTAGATGATGACTTAGTTGAAAATCAAATGGTAGAAAGTCAAGAAATAATTAAAAATGACAAGGAAGATGAACCATTAAATAATGAGATTATAAACATCAAAGAATCTAAAAGTCATCATTTAGAAAAGGTCATAGGACAACTTAATCAAAGAACCTTAAGGTCACAAGCCCAAAATCAAAGTAATTATTTTTGTTTTGTATCCACCATTGAACCGAAAAACATAAATGAAGCAATAAAAGATGAATCATAGGTAATTGCCATGCAAGAAGAGTTAAACCAATTCGTTAGAAATGATGTTTGGAAATTAGTTCCAAAACCTAAAGATCAAACTATAATTGGAACGAAATGGGTTTTTCGAAATAAAATGGATGAAAATGGTGTAGTATCTAGAAACAAAGCTAGGCTTGTTGCACAAGGTTATAATAAACAAGAGGGGATTGATTATGATGAAACTTACGCACCGGTAGCTAGACTCGAATCTATTAGAATATTACTTGCTTATGCATGTGCCTATGACTTTAAATTATTTCAAATGGATGTTAAAAGTGCATTTCTTAATGGGTTTAACGAAGAAGTATATGTTGCTCAACCTCCTGGTTTTACCGAATTTGAGAAACCACATCATGTCTTCAAACTCAAGAAAGCATTATACGGTCTTAAGCAAGCACCAAAAGCTTGGTACGATCGACTTAAGACTTTTCTTGTTGAAAACAAATACACTATGGGATTAGTAGATAATACTCTTTTTACCAAGAAAAATGAGTCACATATTATCATTGTTCAAGTATACGTTGATGACATCATATTTGGATCAACTTGTCAAGAGCTATGTGATGATTTCTCTAAAATCATGCACGACGAGTTTGCAATGAGTATGATGGGTGAATTAAACTTCTTTCTAGGACTTCAAATTAAACAACTAGAAGATGGCATATTCTTTAACCAATCTAAATATATAAAAGACATGCTTAAGAAATTTGGTCTTGAAGATTCAAAACCAACTAAGACACCCATGTCCTCGGACACTAAACTCACCAAGGATGAGGAAGGTGAATCCGTAGATAACACTAAATATAGGGGAATGATTGGTAGCCTACTCTATCTTACGGCTAGTAGACCCGACATTATGTTTAGTGTTTGTCTATGTGCTCGCTTTCAAGAAAACCCAAAGGCATCACACTTAGAAGCCTTAAAAAGGATTTTTAGATACATTAAGGGAACAACATGTTTAGGATTATGGTATCCCAAAGGAACAGGTGTAGAAACCATAGTGTATGCCGACTCGGATCATGCCGGTGACTATGTCAATAGAAAAAGTACAAGTGGTATTTGCACTTTTGTTGGACATTGTCTCACCTCATGGTTTGCAAAGAAGCAAACGGCTCTAGCCATCTCAACTACTAAAGCCGAGTACGTCTCAGTCGGAAAAGCATGTCAACAAGCTCTTTGGATGAAGCAAGCTCTCGTAGATTACGGAATTCATCTCAACGATATTGTTATACTTTGCGACAACAAAGGAGCTATCGATCTCAGCAAAAATCCCGTCCAACATGCTCATACGAAGCATATTGAAATCCGTCATCACTTTCTTCGCGATAATATTCAAAAAGGAAACATCTCAATTGAGAAAGTGTCCTCCGAAGACAACATTTCCGATATTCTAACTAAGCCTCTCAAACGAAAACCATTCAATCTTCTTAGACTTGGTTTGGGGTTAATGGAACCAAACATGTAGGATAAACATAACCTAAACCTTAGAATAAACAAAACAAAACAATTTTGTTTTATACCTGCTACTGTAGCCACGACACCAAACGACAACAAAGACAGAACCATATTTATGGTGCCGTCTGGTCCGTGGTGACATCAGAAGCAAAACTGCTACCTACAAAACATCTTCTTCCTCAAAACCCACTTTACCAAAACATGTAAACATTAGACCCAACTCATTATTGACACCTTCTCACCCACTAATCACTGGAGATAACATCATTGTAAATATCCTAACTACATTTTATCTCTTAATTCTGAGTCTAGGATTCTAGTTTGTGCACAAAATCACTACATGGGGTTTGTATATATTCTTATACAAAACATGAATTCAATTGGCAAATTGCATAACTAGTCATTGAAATTAGGTACTACTACATTATCATATTGCATAAAAAAATCATGATTCCCCCTAATCAATAGATAATGACTATAAGGCCTTATTCAAATAACCAAACACCCCATGTCAAAAATTTTGAAAAGCTTCTCACTTGTAGGAAAACAATTTTTCATATTGTTAATACAAAATAGAAACGTTAGATTTTCATCACTTGCATGCTCTTGAATACTAAAGGTATTGCATAACTAATATGCATTCCCGGGTATATTCAAATGAAGCCACATTGAATTAAGAGCATTTGGGTTATCTCATGCTGTTTGCCAAACACCCCACTAAAACCATTTTTGTGCATAAAATGAGTCGAGATAACTGCAACTCCAAATCGTTTTCATATAGGCACACACTAGAACCAAAACGTTAAGTTTATTCTCATTTTTAACATGTTAATTCTTGCTCCTAGGGATAACCATGGTAGCCGCAAAATTCTATGATCACAAGGATACCCTTAACTACATCCCCAAACATCACAAAACCAAGGGACTCACCAAGGAACAAGTCGAAATCTTTAAGATTCTAGAGACTAGGTACTTCCATGAGGGTAGAACCATTCACTCCTCTTTTATCAAAAATACCAATCTCTGTGAAGAGCTAGTCGCTATTCAATTCGATTGTCTCCTTGACATCGATGAACCTATTTGTCCTAGGTTTGTGTTAGATTTTTATGCTAGTGTCACCGGTTTCATTGATGAAGATGATGAGTTTAGCCTTAGGTTTAAGATCAATCAAAACGACTACACTATCTCCTTAACCAACTTTGCTCAAGTGCTAGGAATTCCCAACCGAGGGACATGTGTCTACTCGGATAAGTGGTCACTCACCATCCTTGATGCAATCAATGACCGCTCTCTTCCCTACCAAACACCTCTAGCAAATAAGGATGTCATCCGTGAACGCCTATTTATCCCAAGGGGAGATACAACCCGAGTCACCCGAAAAGGAAAAGAAGTGAACCGAGATCCATATGGAATGGAGCTCAATGAACTTAAGCCCGAATTTAAGAAATGGGAAGAACTACTTAGAGCCAACGTCATTAGCACCATAGGGAATAGGGATCACATCAATGCTTGCCTTTGCCACATGCTCTACAACTTGTTCACTCGTCAACCATTCAATTTAGCTTATTACATCACTAGGAGAATGATTAATATTCCAACTCAAGGATCGGTTGCTCTTCCATACGGGATGCTTCTCACCGGTCTCTATAGAGCTTATGCACCAATTCCACCAAGCCCAATAGGGATGCACCTTCACTATGAGCTCATCCCTCACATTTTTGTGCCCTTGAGTGACGAGCGAGTTGCTAAGACAAAAGGCAAGAAAGCTAAACCTCCAAATCCATCATCATCATCAAATAGCTCCGAGGATGGTCTTCCTAACTCTCGCCTTCCACCTCATGAGTATTATGCATCTCTTCCCGAGATTGAGAATGAATCAGCGGAGTTCAAGCAAACCAAGGGGATGTTCAAGTGCCTTGGTAGGATGATGAACAAGATCTACAAGAAGTTGGACAAGTGAGAATCGGTTTAAGGAGCGTTTGGAACAATACATTATCTTTAATGTTTGATACAATTTGGTTTTTTTTTATTTTGTAGGATGATAATATAACTCAAAACAATGTTGTATGCTAACTATTTCATGCAGGGGGATACCACAAGTGTGTTATCAAATTTTACCCATTTTCACTTCAATGTGAAAATCATTCACCCTTGGTCAAAATCTATGCTCTACTATATTTGTGCATGTGTTATTTACTTTTCCTAACTAGAAATAATTAATGTCACATGTTTTAAGTAAAATTTCAGGTTTCGGAAATGTCCCCGACACTTGAAAATACGTTCTATTATCTAGTTGCTTGCATAAGTTGCTAAGTCGAGTCATATCCTTTGTATACAGTTTTGGGACGATTGGGACTCATGGGAAAAGTAAAATTTTATGAGATGACGGGAAGGGAACGTTAAATTCAAATTCTCTTTATTTGCATAATAATGTACTCCAAGTGTTTTGATCTTTTCAATTCGGGTCAAATTAGTGTTAGAGTAATAAAAACTCAAGTGTAGGGATGTGCTTATAAATCTCTATTATTTTGATGTTATCGTAGAGGATGGTAGAGTAAAAGTGTATGAAAAAAAAAAAAAAAAAAAAAAAAAAAAAAAAAAAAAAACGGGCTACCATCCTACATCTATCTTTAAATTCATGTTTGTTTATTTCAGTTATCTAGAGTTTAGAGTGTCGAGTCTTGGCTTAGCAACGCCATTCTTCGCATGCTTGTAACTTAAAGATTTTTTACTTGCCACCACTAAATAACCTATCCCACCAAACCCTTTGTTTCCCTACCGTAAGCCTATCATTACAACCCTTTAAAAGACCTCTTGGATAGTCTTTCCTAGGTGCTTACGCCAAATCGATGGAGGTTTGATCTAGTCTTAAGCCTATGGTAATCTATGTACTAGGACCGGTTAATGAGTGTTTATCTTCCATTTCCAACTTGTTATATTTCATATACACCCGAGAGATGTGAGTATCCAAACACCCCATGTGAGGTGCTAGTATGTAATTTCTGTGCTTGTTATGACTTTTGCGGGGCTTATATGTGTTGTGAATCGTTCTAAACTAATGCTTCATGACCTCTAACTTATAAATTGATTGGCTAAAAGCACATTTGCTTGAGGACAAGCAAATACCAAGTGTAGGGATATTTGATAAGGTTTTAAAATGTACCTTTTTGATGGGTCGTTTAAGCCCTTATTTGATCACTTTTGTATCCGTTATTACTTAATATCGTTCTTTTTCACTTTTTAGGTATCTTGAAGGAAAAATGCTGGAATGACACTTATTCGGACGAAAAGGCGCGAATATACGAAGAAAATGGCCAAATTCAAGAATCGAGACACTCAGGCTGCTGGAACTGAAGGGGACGGCGTCAGGCACAAACTAGCGACGCCGTCGGACAAGTTTTGTGATGGCTCAGTAGCCAAATTGCTCATTTACAAGTGACGGCTTCAGGTTTTAAAAGAGTAGGGCGTCGCAACTCACAGGCATAAGGTGACGCCGTCGCAAGCCTAACATGGCCAAGACGAAACCCTAATAACGGCGACCCGACGGCGTCACAAATCAAAGGGTGACGCTGTCGCATTTGTAATCTTATATATAGAATCCGAATTTTTTAGTTTTCAGTGTGTAGTCTTTTGGAGTAAAAACCTAAACCGAACCAAGGCTGTCTTGTACAGTATTTTAGGGTTCCATACCCTATCTTACATCAAGATAAGTGTTTTACTTCATTAATTCAAGTATGTCTTCAATTAATTGTGTGTATGCTTGCATGTTTCCCATGTCCGGCTAATTTACTTGTGTGTTTGCTTAGGGAATATGAAACTTAATTATTGAATATTGATTGGTTGTCTCTTATCTTAATTGTTAATGATCTAGTATTGCGATAGGTCATCCGTTGTGTAGTTAATGCTTGATTAATCTTTGTGAACCTTAGCTTATAGTACCTAGAGTCATTGTAGGCTAAACCATCCAAAGAGTACCTTAGTGTTAAGTTTATAAATCCTAGAGATTTTGTAGGCATTAACCTTTGGTAGTTTCAAAGAGTTAGGGATAAACGCATACCTTACGACCTTAGACACACAACGCGATTAAGAATAAGGACGTGACAATTCAACCATCAATAGGAGATAATTAAGGAGTAATAAAACCTAAGTAAACACATCTTTAAATCATCATACGAGCACATAATAATTAGACATAGATTACCCTCGCCATTAGATTAGATAATTAGATAAGTAGAAGTAATCGGTAGAAATACCAACCCCCCAAAGCCAAACCCCGAGATTCGTACCTTTCCATTTTCTAAAAAACATAAAAAGATAAAAAATAATCTTCCTCAACCCGAACCTTAGCGTAGTAACTTCTCACTAGCATTCCTATTCCCCTAGAGAACGATATCAATTCCCGTGGCTTACCCTAATACTACACTACAACGATTAGGTTCGCTGCCTAGGGTGTTGAAAAACTTGCTCGACGAAAAGGAAGTTCCTTTGACCCCGAACGACGCGTGTAGCGTTATCAATCGTCTTCCTACTCAGTGGAATCTAAGCAATAAAGGTGTCGAGATTGAATCTTTTCTTTGTCCCAGTTGTTCGTCTTCACTAGAAACTTTACAACATTCGTTATGGACTTGTTCTTTTGCAACATGTGTTTGGCTTAAAGTTTTCTCATGGTTGGATTTACCTTATCCAACTCCTTCGTCTCTCCAGGATGTATATGCATATATTGATAAGTTGCATATTCATAACGATATGAAATTGATGCTTCAAGCTATCTTTGGTGTGGTGTTGTGGTCTTTATGGAGCTTTCGAAACGACTTCATCTTCAACAGTCATCCTATGGCCCGAAACGAGATATTTGACAAGATTATGGACATTTCATTTTTGTGGTACACAAATAGGAATAGGAAAGCTAATATTTCTTGGAACAATTGGCTTCAAAACCCATTGATCACTTATGTCTTGTAACTCCTATTTGTTCTTTTCTAGCTTCTTGCTAGCTTTTTATAAAATTTTGTTGTTCAAAAAAAAAGGCTACATTGTTGGTTAACCTTTTTCCTTGCAGGTTCTGCAAGAAATGTAAAATACCAGTTGTGTTCTTCTTGGAATCTTGTTATTGTTCCTAGAACAACACATAAGGTAACCCATTGTCAGATGTAAACGTATTAGATTCTGGTTTAGCAATAGTATCTGAAGCAATTTGTGAAATTTTAATAATAACATTAGGTAGACTTACTTTCAATATATCTTGAAGCTGGTCAACAGACTTTAGTAATTCGTCTTGAATCGAATGGATTGAATGGCAAGTCTAGGCAAACTTATCGTAGTGTCATTTGAACCGCTTCTTTCGAGAAGTCTGGATTGAAAATCAAAAACTTGTATTCCTATGTCAAGATACGGCAAGAAAAAATCGAAAAAGATATATTTATGTAAGAACCTTTCTTTGAAGTCATGAATATCTTCTAAATCAGCATTTATAAACAATCGGCTTTCAAAGTATGCATTTTGAGCCACATAATTTCCTGAAATAATATTAACAAAACTTTATAGAACATCCAATTCTATTTCTAGTGACAAGTTAATGGAAAGATAAAGATTGTTTCAACCTTGCCACATCTTAAGTCTTGCATTTTGAATTATTATGATAACAGGAGATTGTGTTTAATTGCTTGCAATTAAGTTGGTGTGCATGAACATCCCAAAGAAGTTCTAATTGTCCTGCCGCTGCATAACATTATGTTTATGAGTTTGGCTAAAAAATTTGGGTTGATGCTGTAACAAATATAAAAGAAAAAAACCTATGAATTAATTGAAGTGTGTACTTGCTGTAAGTCTTCCAACTTCAGTTCTAATTTGTGATCTCTTTCCCTTTATGATCATACACTTCTAGATTCCCACAATGAATCACATTGCCGATAATGTCTAAGGAGTATGGTGGAGAAAACATTTTATCACACAAATTTATAAGCACGCGCGGGTTAATTAAATAATAAATTGTAACTGTAAAATAAAAACAAACTTACCAATTGTTAAGCTAGGGAACAAAAGAAAAGCCACATATATAAAGTGTCTTTTATTATATAAAATAGATGTTCACATGCTTAAAATCCTCAATATTACCTCTCTGAAGCCGTGCTTTAGCACTGTAAAAATCATCCGGTAGATGTATATATACAAGACTTCTCTACAACTATAGTCTTTGAGTGCGTGCAATTATTGATTTAACATCACCAGTGACGATGTCACCAAATCGTCATGTTGATGATGAATGTCAAGTTAATCCTTTTTAGGCCCACAGAAGTAATACTTTTACCTTCTGCTTTGCAAAAACTTTATGATTGATTACAAACAAACAAAAAGATCTAAATTGAATGGTTGATGATGAATGTCAATTATACCATTAATATTCATTTTTATCCGTTTTATTAACGAAGATAGTTTTTTCATATTTTTTTGTTTCGTAACATTTTTCTTTTACTACTTTTAATTTGTTAAACTTTATATTTATGTTTCATACTTTTTTTTTGTCTGTTTACCCACTTTATTAATAGGACAAAACAATTTTTTATGATTTTCTGCTTCATATTTTACGCGTTTTACTACTTTTAACTTATTAAATTTTTTACTTTTTTATTCGGTATTTGATGTTTCGAAGGTTCATAAAAAGTACACTAAATGACAATATTAATAGGAGAGATAAATGACAAATTAGTCATTTCATACACTTTACTTTCTTTTCATCCTAAAACTGAGACGTAAATATGACCTCAAAAAAAACACAATGTCCCCTCCACTTTTATTCCTTGCCCCACCTTTTCATTCTTCAAAATATCATGAAAAAAAAAAAAAAAAAAAAAAAAAGTCAATTTCTTTTCGTTACTTTCATTTTCTCTCATAAAATAAAGTAGATAGCACGGTGTAATAACACGGTGTAAGTGATCCGGCTCAACTTACATCAAACATATATGAATGTATACAATTCATATATACTATATATCCACTAACAACGTTAGAAGGGTATCCGCCGCAATGAGACGACGAGTACTCGGTGACAATTTTTCTTGCGAGCAAATATTTTTTATTATAAAGCTTTCTTATTTAGCATATTTCAAATACTTTATAACGTAGTAGATATATGTTTTTGAAAAATAGAAAAATAGAATGTCTAGATTATTAATACTGTAAATAATTAGCACATTTATTTTTCAAATTTTAACATTAAATAAGGGTTATAAGTTAGTGAGTTTTTGTTATAAAAAATTATTGTAAAATATTTTATTATTGAAAAGGGTTACTATGTGATCTACATAAGACTTAAATTTTTAAATTTTAGATTAATTTTCTAATTTTCTTTATATAGTAATATTTTTTGTCTTAAGATTTTAAGACTTTCTTTTATAAGAAGTCTCAAATCTTTTATAATGTAGTATAGATAATGTCACGAACAGACCTAATTAAACCACCTAGTTGAAAAGTTTACAGGCCTTCAATATTACCTCTAGTATTGCTATTAAAGACTGATCATTGGTTAGTCCTAGCTGATGCCACTTGACTAGCTTCTTATATAAATAAGATGCGATTTATGGACTCTGATCTTTCACCTTACATATAAAACATCACAACACCATTTCATAGCATCACAACATATTACTACGTATTTCATTTTGCATAGTAGTGAACAACAAAAGAACAAGATGACATGGGAGATGAATCAATTAGGTCTATGCATAATGTCGGGAGCCGGGAGGTATGTTCATTTGGGACATGAATCAATGGTATGTTCGTCCGGGTGTAACATACTATACATCCACAAATACAATAGACTGGTTTGAGCAATCGGATTTTAATAAACACAAAAACATTCTTCCGCCTTTCACACATCAGAACCTCAAAATTTTATGCTTCTTCTTATCTTTTTGGCTTTTATAAAGCTGCTATATACGAAAGTTCTAGCTGAAAATTAAATTAACGTTAACAATTTTCTTACAAAGTCTTCTCCTTCGAAGGAAGCTCGAGATGGCCAAACATGCATTTAGTTTCCCATTATATATCAATTTCCATAATTGTATAATCCAGTTCCTGTATAAATATACTAGCTTATAGACCCGTGATAAATCACGGGTGGCTAATAAAAAGTTTGAGAAATAAAGTTTAAATATATAATGTAACGAATGTTAAATCACTAACGATACCAATAAGCGAATTTTGAGCTTATCAAAATATCTCGTATAAGCTCACAAGCTAAATTATGTAAGCTTATTCAAACACTTGATTTGATTTAAATAAGCCCCTAAATAAACTTAAATAAACAACCCTTAAAACATGTACATGTACCATATATATCAAGAAGAATGTTGTTATATATCTAACTAATAATACATATATATTTGTTGGAGATCGGTGAGTAGGCTATATGTCATTTTGCCAGCGAAGCTACAAGTCATTACACGAATAGGCTTTTTTTTTTTTTTTTTTTTTTTTTTTTTTTTGAGATAAATGTTTTATAAGTTATAGGACACAATCATTTTTAATTTAACATAGCATACACAATCAAGTTAACCTGAACCAAACTCACCACAATTTTTTTTAACATGCTATCAATATTTTTAAACTCATGTAAACATTGTTCAACAGTCTAGACGATAATAATTTGAGTGACTTATCAAATTACTAATATGATTTGATCACATAACAACGTAACTAAAATACCACATATGTCATAATCACGAGGATCTTGAATTATCAGTTAAATCCCAACATCCTCACCTAGCACAACTTCTTAATCTTGTGGTAGATAGATTCTTTATTTTCTTCCACCATACAAAAAGCAAGTATATCATCGTCCAATGCTTTCATCTTGTCAGGATATGCTTCTATATAGGTTGTGCTATTTATGGGCTTGACTTCATAATCACATTGCCCTTTATGAATTTCATAAACTCCTGCAATTTTGACTGTTTAAAACATAAATGTCATGGATCAAGATTTGTCTAAAGTGAATTCAATTTTGAACTTACATGGCGTAGAAAAATAAAACATTTGTTGAAGAACCATACACGCACCGCACTATAACTTGTAGTTGTAAGTTTCAATCACCAGAACACCCAAATCCTCCTGAAACCAATATGGCCAAAATAAAATTTGAGCTTACGAAACATTAGAAGATTGCTTGGTCAATTCATTTTTCCCCCCTATATAGTATAAGGTCAAACAGGTAAATTTTAGATAATATATCATAGTTAGAAACAGGTGAAAAAACCTTGCAATGAATAAGTCACAAGGGCATATTTCGAATAAGGCAAAGTAATCAATGTTATAGAACAGAGCAGAACACCTTGCGTTTATAAACACAAACGATGAAAAGTTTATCCCCCTTCAACCATCTTCTTATTTACATCTTCTTATTTGCTACATGTGACTGCATTTTGTTTTAATTTGTACCAGATTTAGGTTCTTTTATAAGAATGCATATGACTTTGAGATACATCCTTAAGTTAGTATCGCTTAATGTAGTACTTTTAAGAGTGGACACAAGCTGAGGTATAAGGTTCTATATTGATATTCTTGTTGATAACAATCCCAAATATTTAATTTAGTAGAAAATTAGCATTATTAATAAGCAATCCCAAACAACCACTTTAGTATGTCAACTAACATAAGATTTCAAAACTTTCGTTCCACGAACAAGAAGAAGTATGTAAGCATTCACAAATATCTTAATCCATTTCCACCATTTTTTGAACTTATGAAATTTGGTATATAAGCCTACAAAACTGAATCAATTTATGACCTATTGTTATCAGTATTTGTAGCATTAGATATCAAAAAGCCACACCATCTATTTGAAAACAATAATAATCAAAATCAATTTCTAATTTCAAGATTAAAGATTAAATGAATAGAATAACAATTAGAACCCTAAATTTAGATCGAAAATTAGGATTTCAAAAAATGAAGTGCGTTCAACATATAAATCGATAGCATATAATATAGAATCCTAAACATATGAATTAAAACCCTAATTTTGGATCTAAAAAATTTGGATTGTTGATTACTCTGATTAACACAAATGGAAAAACACAAGTTGCTAAGTTAACATACCTCATACGAGTTGATCAGATGAAGGAAATTTGAGATTAGATGAAATAGCAGATTATTATTAAGTAGGATGTGTAATTTAAGATGAAAATTAGATGAAGGAACTATGAAAAAACTGATGATAGTGTTGGATCTGTAAATTAGTAGGTTAAACATATAAAAGAGGCGGTTATAAAACAAAGGAGACAGACTTGGATTTACACGTGGATTAAATGACGTGGATTAAGTGACGTGGAAGATGTGCGTCCGGTTCCATTAAGAAGGGTTTTATTTTGAGAAGATTGAGAAATCTTCGTTTGAGCAAATTGATTCATGTTTTTTATTTGATTCACAAGTAAACATCATTTTATGGTGAATCGAATCTATAAATCACAAATTTGATTCACAAATCATTGTTAAAATCGAGTTATGATGATAATTCATTAAATTTGTACAGATGATTCAGTATTCTACATATATCGCAAAATCGAGATATTTTTAACACTAATTCAAATTTTTTTTACACATTTTGAATTTTAATCACATTAAAATGAGTTTTAAGCTTGAAAAACATGAATTAAAGTTAAAAATCTATCGTTTTTGAAAACCTTCTCAATCTTTTCAAAATAAAAACATTCTCAATCGATCCGGATTCTATATATATATATATATATATATATATATATATATATATATATATATATATATATATATATATATATATATATATATATATATATATATAGATAGATAGATAGACGCCCATTCTTATATATTCTAGTTGAACTTCAAATGATTATTACGTCCGAGAACTCTTTTCTGTTTGAAAATTTTAACTAAATAAAATATATTTTATTATTTAAAAACGTGTGTTTCGTATTTGTAGTACATTTTTCCATTGTCAATTCGCTATGAACGAAGCTTCTTGGCATTTCATTTAAACTTGTATTTGTATATGTGGTTTACATTGCGTATGCCAGGAAGAGCCGTCCTTATCACATTAATTCTTCACATGGCTCACAATTCTTTCGCAATACGATGTTATATCAATCTGGTCGACTTATGAGACTGACAAGCGTGAAAATTTCGTTACTGCAGTAAAATCATTGAAAATTTTCGAATGTTGAAAATGACGAAGTTTTAGATCCGTTACCGGTTGATCTCAAACCAAATTCATGGGTTTTATGCTTACGCAATCGAATATAGAAATGGTTGGGAGTATTAAAATTGTTGCACTATATTTTTCCCATTTGTGCTTGAACAACTTGGATTTGTGCTTGAACAATTAGGCCTTATTGTTGGTCAATAAGCACAAATGCATCAACTACATTTTTCTCATGAAAGCAATCTTAATGACCATATCATGACATAAGACCACCATCCATAAAAGGCTTCATCAATGCATTGTGATTGTAAATGATATTATACATCATACTAAAATACAGTAAAACTCAAAACTTTTAATGCTGAACAGCTGAAGATTCATACTATATAATGGGAAAGCTTCGTTAAGTTTTCACATGTACTTTAAGACAAATTTCAACATATTATAATAAGTCAAAACAAGAGGTATCTACATGGAAATTTACTGAAACTTCCTGTAATACATAATTAAAGACTCATTAGCTAGTCCACTTTCTTAAAGTTGATGTGAAAGGTTACCGAAGCTTCCCAAAATAGTATGAAAATTAAAGACGCATTAGCTGTCCACTTGACTAGCTTCCTATATATAGAAGATGCGATTTATACACTCAGATCTCACTTTATATAATATCAACACCACTTTACAAAAATCATTGTGCTAGTAGTGAACAACAAAAAGAACAAGATGACATGGGACATGAATCAATTAGGGTCTATGATGGCGGGGGGTATGTTCGTTTGGGCTGTAGTTGGAAAATGGTTTCCAAAGGAGTCTCGTGAGTATTTCGAAAAATACTTTCACAAGATCATTAGCTATATTTACCCGTATATCGAAATCACATTTCATGAACACCAAGGAGATGATTTCGAGCGAAGCAAAGCTTATGTCGCCATTGAACGGTACCTTAGCTCCAATTCTTCAAATAAAGCTAAACGGCTCAAAGCAAACGTGGTTAAAGACTGCGAACCCGTTGTCTTGAGCATGGACGACTATGAAGAGGTCCGGGATGAGTTTAAAGGTATCCAAATTTGGTGGACTGCAAGCAAAACTATCCCTTCACAAAGGGCTATGTTTTCGTATCGTGATGCATGATGATGGTGAAAAAAGGTACTATAAGCTCACATGTAAAAGAGAACATCGTGATATCATAACAAAATCGTACGTGCAACATGTGCTCGATGAGGGGAAAGCTATCGCGGTTAAAACAAGGCAACGCAAGCTCTATACTAACAACAAGAGCGAAACTTGGTCCGGTTACAGGAGGACGATGTGGAGCCATATTATATTTGAGCATCCTTCTACTTTTGATACTCTAGCAATGGACCCGAAAAAGAAGAAGGAGATTTTGAACGATTTAATAACGTTCACCAAGTCAAACGACTACTATAAGAAGGTCGGCAAATCATGGAAACGAGGGTATCTTCTTTACGGCCCCCCAGGAACCGGGAAGTCGAGTATGATTGCAGCTATGGCAAACCTACTTGAGTATGATATATATGATCTTGAACTAACCTCGGTGAAAGATAACACTGACTTAAGGAAGCTACTAATCGAGACATCGAGTAAGTCTATTATTGTAATCGAGGATATCGATTGTTCACTTGATTTGACCGGACAACGAAAGGAGAAAAAGGACGAGAGTAAGGATGATGAGAAAGACCCCATTCAGAAAAAAGTTGAAGAGGGAAATGGTAAGAAGAATAAAGAAAGTGAAGTGACTTTATCCGGGCTGTTAAACTTCATAGATGGACTATGGTCTGCTTGTGGTAGCGAAAGACTAATCGTGTTTACAACAAACTACGTTGAAAAGCTTGATCCTGCTCTTATTAGAAGAGGACGAATGGATAAACATATCGAGCTATCGTATTGTTGTTTTGAAACATTTAAAGCTCTTGCAAAGAACTATTTGGATATCGAGTCACATGACTTGTTTTCAACGATTGAACGATTGCTAGGCGAGACCAACATGACTCCAGCCGATGTTGCGGAAAATTTGATGCCAAAATCAGATGAAGAGAATGCCGATACGTGCTTAAACAACTTGGTTAAGTCTTTAGAAGACGCAAAAGAAGAAGCAAGACTTAAAGTTTTGGAGGATGCTAGGATCAAAGCTGAAGAGGAAGCAAGTAAAAAGAGTAAACTAAATGATGAAAAGGCACAAGCTGGTGATGCTGAAGAAAATGGTGTGATCAAAACATGAATACAAAAATGACTAAAAACCATGCCACTGGCAAGGTGTGATATGGATTATTTAAATTTAGAGCATGTGTGTGTTTATTGTTTAGGGTGCGTTTGCTTAGTTGATGGTTTGGGATAGGATCAGGATTTAATTTGGTGTATGATTTTTGTAATATAAAGTGTTTGTTTTATGGTTTGGGATGTAAAATTGGATTTAAAATATATTATTATTTTTTTAGTAAAAAGTGACATGGTGAAATTGACCCATATTTATCAATTTGATTTAAAATATATTACTCTTATTATTTTAGTTATTATCCTCATGCACCTATCACGTTAGGGTTTATTAAAACCCTCTTAAAGGGGTGTCATGGCCATTTTGAAAATACATTCACATATAGGGATGTTATCGGGTCGGGTTATCGGGATTATAAGGTTTGTCGGGTCGGGTTGAGTCGGGTTTTGAATTTCTTAAAAATGACCCGCAACCCGACCCGATTAAGAATCGGGTTATCGAGTTCGGGTGGGATTCAGGTCGGGTTATGTCGGGTCGGGTGATTCGGGTTATCGGGTAACCCGATTAAGTAACAGTAAGTAAAAAAAACATCAATTATTTGAAATATATATATTCATTGACCAGATAAAAAAAACATCAATTATTTGAAACTATAAAGAGTATATATCCAATGCAGCAGACTTGAACTATTACAGTACACTTGCACACATTCTACTAGTATCAAACAAAATATGTTAAATACAATATGTAAAACATAAGAAATGTGCATCACATATGAGCATGCTACAGTAGTTTATTGACCCATGACAATGGGTGTATAAAAAGTAAAAACTTGGTAAACAAAAATGTATATGAAAAAGGTACTATAGTTGTTAGGTCGATATGACATGTTATTTGACTGATCGAGATCGCGCTACGTTGAATTAGCACCATATGTAACATTGTAGATTATTCAATTACATTTATTCTCATAGTTCAGTTTAGAATGACAAACATTTATTCAAATCATCATAGATTTAAGAACCAAAAGTTAAGTGATAGCTAAACAGTTTACAAACAAAAAGAAATGATAATAGCTATCATATAATGGGACTATGAGATTGACTAAACAACTTGTAACTATTGCAAACTTGAACTAAAAAGTAATAATTAAAAAATCAATAAGTGATTGTCGTGTCTTATCGGCGGGTTGACCCGATAACCAGATACCATTATTTATTTAACCCTAACCCGACCCGATAACACTATCGGGTTATCGGGTTCGGGTCAAAACAACCCGACAAGATTTTTGATCCGATTAGACCCGACCCGATTAGCCTTATCGGGTTCTGGTTCGGGTTTGGGTCGGGTCAACCCGACCCTACCGACACCCCTATTCACATATACCAAATAATTAAAGGCCCGTTTGGTTTGCTTAAATAAATCACTATAGATATGGTTTGAGAATAGATTTGGAATGGAAAGACTTCAAATAAAAAAATAATTAAAAGTATAATTGAGAGATAGTGGTGGGCCTTATTTATTTTTTTATTTATTTATTTATTTTGTGATAGAAAAAACATGGGTATCCTCAAACCATCAAAAATAGCCCCCTATCTAGATACCCTTGTTTGAAGGGTTTTCTCATACCCATATCATCAAGCAAACACATTTTATCATTCTCACACCCATACCACCATTCCCATACACCTATACCAAACAGGCCCTAAATCATCTTTAGTTTGATTCCAATAAAGTAAAATAACATACCAAATGCACCCTTAATGTAATTGGTATTTTTTTCTTGTAGATCATGTTGAAAGACTATTTAGTTTAATGAAGTATTTTTTTTATTGCATATCTCCCAAATAATATATATAGCCAAGCCCTAAAATAAGGGCTTGGGATCACGCAACTGCATTACTAGTCTATCACAAATAAACCCACTAACAAATTTTGCGGGAGCCTCATTTCTAAGCTCTCAAACGGATTTTGTGTTATGTATGTGGCGCTATGGGTTATGGTTTGAATTTGTTTTTTGCTTCGACTTCATCTTTGGTCTGATGCTGATTGTGTGTTTCTTGACAACAATCTTCTCTCATGGCCCTCAAAACGTCAATGTTACGCTTTCTCGTCCCAGTGCTGAGACAGAATATTGTGGTATTGCCAATGAGGTTTTCGAGACTTGTTGGTTACATAATCTCTTGCGTTAGTTTCACACGCCATTGTCTTCAGCTACGCTTGTCTACTGTGATAATGTTATCATGGTTTATCTCTCTTCTAATCCCGTGCAACATTGATGTGTTTCGAAAACTTTTAATTTATAATGCTAGTTCCACCGATTCCTTATCACACAAAACACACGGGTAAAGTATAACCCCCGTTTATAGTAAAGGTTTTTATGTAAGACCAGGTCGTCTCAAGGGAGAGAAGTGTTTTTCACACCAGTGTTGGTTAACAAAGTTAGATTTCAATGATTGTCACTTACCACTAAAATCATTTTTTGTTGGAATTAAGATTTTGAAAGTTTAACCAAGGTAATTAAGTGCATGTTTGTTTAAGGCCAAGCAATATGAGATAAACCATACAATGTAATGTGTACACAGACAAAGCATCATAGCAATCAGTGTTGTAAAAAGCGGGATAGGTGGCCGCCTAAACGGGCATACACCACCCCGTTTTAGGACAAATCGGTCAAGCTAGGCGAAAAAGTCAAAAATCGGTCAAACATCCGCCTAGGCGGAGCTAGTCTGTCAAGGCGGTCAATGAAAGTCAACAAAAAGTCAACATTTATTTTAAAAAATATGGGTTTTTATTTTCAATTGGATTTTTCTGAATCGGGTTTTTAATTTTTGAAACCCTAAGTGATTTGGATTTATGGATCCGAAATTAAAACCCTAGTTGATTTCAATTGAGGTTTTGATTTTCTTAATTTAGTTTTAATTGGTGGAGGGGAGGTTGAAGAGAGAAGAAGAAGTGGGGTTAGGTTATTAATGTTGTGTAACCCTAATAATAGATGTTTTCTTGGCCCATTAAAAATTTTTATATAATAGGCCGAACAAATAACTCATTAGGCTTTAATAAATGTATACCAAAACTTAATCAAAACCACACATAAAGTAAATTTTGCAACATGTACAAAAGATATATAATTAAAAAAAAATATATAAATTATGCATATTTTATATCAAATACATATAAATTTACATTTTTTATATAGAAAAGTTCAATCCGACTAGGCTGCGCCTAGGCCCCACCTAGGTGGCCTAGGCGGTGGTCGACCGCCCAACTAGCGTCTGGCGCTTTTTGCAACCTTAATGGCAATACATGACGGGTAATCGTGATTAACATTATATCTACTCAACATAAGAAGGAGTCCTTTTGGCCTTTAATCCTAAGTATATTAAGTGCATAAAGTGTAGCCTGTGGATGAACCATATATAATGTATTTCCTCTAATCAAGTCGTTAGACGTGAGATTAGACCTTAAACATGTCATAATCCGGGCTATCAAATTTTCTACTATCCAATTCTCACAAGTATAGTAATGATTCGTTATAGACAGACGATTCATAACTTAATCAACACAATTGTATCTTTCGACCTTTGATAGTTGCAATGACTAACCAAACAAGAGATAGTAAACCAAATAAGGACATATCAAATACATGATGTATAAGTTTAATAACATATATTAAATTCTCATGTTCATATCATATGGCTATAATGCCTCAAACAAACATAAGTCGACTACTCCATGATCAAATTAAAGCAACTAGTATCAAATGAATAAACGATTACCGTATTCATAACGAATTTAAGATTATACCAAGGTTACAGTTGTTGAACCACGTTCACACAAATTACTACTCCAAAGCAACTGCTGCTCCAGGCTTCTAGCAAGCGGTTTTGGTGGAAACCACTTCTAAACTTCTTATGAGATGATTGTTAATTGAGGTGCCCATTCTACTCTGATTTGGCCACTATTTATGGGTGGAGAGGTAGTCCAAAGACGTGCCTCGTGAGTTATGATATGCAAATAATCGGCCATATCGTTGAAGTGTCTCATTAATGGAGAAGTATAATTGACAGGTGAAATACGTCGTATATTAACATAAAACCGGCAAGCTTCTCTTCATGTATCCAGCGCTCTTTATCCATAAGATCGGCGTACTTCAGGTATTGACTCGTACGTGGATAGTTGACCAATGGCGCCCGTAACCGGCGCTCTTTATCCATAAGATCGGCGTACATTTGTCAAACATGTGTTTAATTCTTATAAGTCTTTCTGAGTCATTAGTTTCTTGTTTCTTTCGTGCTTTTCTTAGATCATTAGTCCTGCATAATTATTCATATATCTATACTACCTAAAGATTGAAGTGCTTAATTTAATGTGCAAGAGTTGTTGTGCACAAAATTAAGTACGGTACAACATAGCTAAAGCTACACAACATTACATCAATTTATCAATATGGCGAATTGAATGCATAACTTAAAGATTGGGTGACTTAATTTAATATGGAAGATGAAGTTGAAGTGTTGTTGGAGTTTCAAGAAGACAAACCATCTCAATCTTAGAATCTCACACTTAAAAGCCATCATTTGTATGTATAAATAACACACACTTCGATTGCATTCGTGACACTGCTAATTTGGCCTTTCTTTTGTGTGAGGCATACAGAAACCATCATTAGTCAAGGTTCACAATGTTTTCATCAAGAACGTTAGTGGGACTTCATATTCACCCGAAGTAGTGAAGCTTAGATGCAGCAAGGCCAATAATGGATGCGAAAATGTTCATATTTCCGATATTAATTTGACATATGATGGTCCTTTAGGACCAGCAATTCAAGAATGTCGCAATACAAAGCCAATTTATGAGGGCAAAAATGTCCCACCAGGCTGCGAATGTGCGACGTCTTGATTTAGGCTCAGGAGGTGAATTGACGGTTCATTTTAAGTTTTACGACAAGCTAGCTCTTGATCGTGGTTTTATTCGTAGCTAGAGGACAGTGATCGATTAATTTTGAACATCATTCTTTAGTTGTAAATATGTATCGCAGATCAATAATCATGATAGGCATGCTAGCTAGACGTCGATTATATTGCCAAACGGTACATTTATGTACTTGGTTACAAATTAATTAGTTGTTGATTTTAAGTTTGTTTATATGACTTTCTAGTTATCTTCTTTACACTAAATACTGATCATTTACACTAAAACTACATTTTTAACTTTTCAAAATTAACTATTGAATCTTTTTTCTTTTTCTTTTTTTTTTTTGAATCTATTTGCAACCCATCTACTATAATCCATCGACCCATTATCAACCTAGTATTTCCAACTCATCACACACATAATCAAATTTTACTGGATGAGGTATCTCAAACTTTTCATCCATCAACCAATTTTCCCTTAATAATCCAATGGTATAACATTTTATTAGTCGGACTTTGAAAGTGATTTTGTACACTATTGTTGGTAGTCAAAATAAGTTTGTTAAAAATTCAAAGGTGTACACCATTGTTGTCACTATCATTTCCTTGCAAAGCAAGGATAAATTGATGATGCACGTACCATGATGTCATGGCTCGGGAGCAGGGTGATCTAGAAACTTTTTCATACGCGTTATAATTTCAAATCCTATCTTATATCTTATATAAAGTATAAAGTATAATAGCTTAATTGATCACATTATATTTTTGAACGGACCACATATATTGAATGGCCTGGACCACATAATTTCTTACAGCACTATAGTGATAGATAGAAACTAGGAAAAAGCTAATAAAATGAACTTATATACGACGAGTTCATACAAAAGTTAATTACATCACAAATCCAGTCTAACCAAACAGGCTAGATTCAAAATTATTGTACCCAAAAAAATTTTACTAAAAACAAACACAAATTTTGTTGTTTATATCGGAGTTAAATTTACAAACGAAAGCCGTTGATACAAACTCAAAGGTAGTTTTCTGCAAAGAAACTTAAATAAATAACCATGTCTTCTGGTGTCATTTGGTTTCAAATACTGTTCATGTTATGTGTTTTCCCTTATACACGCGAATAAAGTCCTTTTGTTAGAAATATATATGTATATTAGATATATATGTAAGTCAACGCCTTAGTGAATTCGTGTGTTTGTGTACAATATACTGCATGTTGAACTGTTGAAGACACATAATTCAATGAGAACTTGGAAACATGAAAATTACTTTGGAGTATTGGTAGGTGTCGGGGTTTAATCAAACTATATAACCACATGTTATCGTGACATGCATCCATTAAAAGATGGAACGCATCTAGTGTGCTATTTGTGTCCTTATTGAATGCATCCACAAGATGCCTCTCATGTACTAATCATACTGCAATCCACATATTAGCGAGCAACGGCCAGTCCTGTTACCACTTCTGATTACCCGACGAGTAACATATATAAATAGTAAATTCAGTGACGTATAGATAGAAGATTGTGTATATCTGTTCTAAAAAAAATAACACAAAACCCACCTCAGCTAGTATATTTAGTCTTAAATTAAATGATCGTTGATCTTTATACACGCCTTACTTTTGTGAACGGAATCTTGCCTCATTTAGTGAAACTATATAAGATTATATAAGCCACCTAATTCTCAATTAATTTATACGTGATTTGTGATTTTGGCCAGACAACTATCTTGGCTTTGCATGCGTAAGTTCACTCAAGTTGACTTCTTCATGTTGATCAATATGTAATTAACTAGCTAGCTAGGAGAACACGAGCATAAGGTCTATAGAAGTGTGTTAAGGTGTGCTTAATGCATGATATATATATCATTCCAAGTTTAACCACGAGACTAGTTTATTGATGACGTATACTCTACATCCGGGTTATGAACCCGACCCAAAGCCCAATATTAATAAAGTCCAACACGATGTGGGCTACGTTGACAAGCGTTTAGGCCCTCGGGGGCCCAAATACGCATCTATTTACGGAATGGATGTGGGATATCTTCTAATCAAGGAGATAATCATTCTCAACCGATTAAGGCGGGATACGCCGAAGGTTGAGGAACACGGAACCAACAAGGATTCCGTGCGTATATAAAGGGGATCACACCCCTCGTTTAAGGTACGATTTACAAACCCTAACTCTCCTTAAACCCTAAAACCGATTACTTACTCTCACGCCGGAGGATAATCGTGGGAAACAATCCCACGGTAAGCCTAACGGTGTCTTTTGTTTTTAGTGCGCAGGTTCCAAGCAACAATCCTCAATTGGTGTAGAATCCGGAGCTCCAAACAAGGAACTTCCAACTTTTGCATCAACAAGTGGCGCCATCCGTGGGACCATTCACTAAGAACCAAGAACTAGGATGACGAAGCGATCACAAGCAGATTTTACTGGAAAGAAGGTGCACAGCGGGGCAACCCCCAAGCAGAACTCTGGAACAACCAGCGCTGCTAAGAATCAGGGATCAGGCCAGGATTCGGCCTTCCCTCTGGTGGAACCACTCTCGGGGACAACCCAGACAACAACGACTACCACCAGCACCAGAGACCCGCCGCGCACTCCTTTTACTCCACTCCAATCGGTGCTAGAAGCTAACTTCACAAAAGCACCCGACGCACCCGACAGGAACAGGGGCGTGTTGACAGAAACAGATACCCCTGTTCTAGAGGGAGTCGTTCCAGAGTTAGAGCCAAGTAATTTTGTCTCTCAAAATTACGAAGCCCTAGCTGTCCTCATGCAAGAGGAAGCAAAGAAAAGACCAAGTCGAAGCATGCATGCTCGACTAGAGTTTGGCCCAGAGTTTGAGATATCTCCAACGCGTCGTCATAAGGAGAGACGCGGGAAGGGAAATCGCCGACCCCCAGTGTTCAATAGAATTGGGAGGAGAGTTGAGGAAGATAATACGTCTGACTCACAGCCCAGGACTGAAAGTGAGGAAGATGAGAAGCGCACCAGTGTCCATACTAGACTCGGTGGCCGCAGAGTACAAGATAGATTGGGGGAGCGATATTCCCCAAGTGAGAGCCCCCCAAGCACGAATTCTGAGGATAACCGGCGTAAACGCCGAAGGGGAGAGGAACTATCCTCTAGTAATTCCTCAGACAGTGAGGACAGCGAGACTGGACATTGGAAATCCAGAAGAAAAAACCGTGACCAAGAAGAGGAGGATATGTCTCTCCCATGGCGTCGTCAGAAGGTAGATGCGTTCACTAGACGTATCAGTGATTTTTCGGAGAACAAAAAGAGGCGCATGCCTACTAATGTTAAAACCTATGATGGAGCAGGTGATCCTGATGATCATCTAAAAATTTTTGAATCAGCAGCAACCATTGAAAATTGGCCACAACCTGTATGGTGCCACATGTTCAATTCCACACTGGTGGGGAATGCGCGGAACTGGTTCAACAAGCTTCCACGTAGAAGCATCAATGGCTTTGAAGAGTTGAGGAAGGCATTCCGCCTAAATTTTACTCAACGAAAAAAGTGCGCTAAAAACCCCATTGAACTTGCTAGAGTCAAACAGCGCCAAGGGGAGTCCACAAACGCTTTCATGGAGCGCTTCAAGGATGAGTGCATGCAAGTCAAAGCATGTCCCGAAGTACTTAAAATCTCAGGGTTCATGAATGGAATCAACAACCCTGAACTTATTAAAAGGTTAAATGACAGGATTCCCCAATCCTTCGATGAGGTTATGAAGCGTACACGGTCCTTCGTACAAGGAGAAGCCGCCGCAGCGGATAGCAAGAGAAGCTACTCCAATTACCGGTCACAGGAACAACCTGGGAGACAATCCACAGACCGGAATAACAACCGTAACAGGAACTATCGCAACCAAGGGAATGGACGCGACAATGACAAATATACCCCGCTTACCAAAACACCGAAGGAAATACTCGCAACAGAGGGTGCTAACTTCCCAAGACCACCACAAATGCGCACTCCAGAGGAGAGGCGTGTCGGCAGTGGATACTGTGATTACCACGCGCAGAAGGGACACACTACTAACGAATGTGTCCAATTGCGTCAACTCATTGACAAAATGGTCAAAGAGGGTAGATTGGACCATCTGGTCAAGAATATCAAGGAAGGGAAGGACAAGCAAAAGAGTAGCAATAAGAAAGAAACGCCTAAAGATAAGCCCGACACCATTTACATGATACAATCATGGCAGCGGGTCACAAAGCAGAAGGTAAGTCAGGATTTTTCGCGGGGAAAAGAAATTTCATTCCCCACCTTAACCGCGAACAACGCGGTGGTAGAACCACTTACTATAGAGATAAGCGCGGGGGGTCACGATATCCACCGCATGTATGTCGATGGTGGAGCCTCCGCTGACATCATGTACGAGCACTGCTTTAAGCGACTGCGTCCCGAAATACGCAACCAGTTAACCCCAGTTGGAACAGCGTTGACCGGTTTTACAGGGGAGAAGATATGGCCTATGGGACAAATAAGATTACCTGTCAGCATTGGAAACGCAGAACACTCCGCTACGGCATGGATGGAATTTATGGTGATTAAATCTCCCTCGCCATATAATGGCATTATTGGGAGACCAGGAATTTCAGCTATGCGCGCAGTGCCGTCAACAGCTCATGGGATGCTTAAGTTCCCAGTGGAAGGGGGTATTGTTACTCTTTACAATGCCACTATACCACAACGAGAATGCAACGCGATTGCATGCGAGACCGCACCAACCCCAGCACAGCGGACTACCAGAATTCCACATCTGAAGGTAGCAATCCACCCAGAATACCCAGAGCAGGAAATTGCCATTGGAGGATCACTATCAGATACTGGCAAATCAGCTGTATGTGCGCTCCTGCAAAAGAACTTAGACATTTTTGCATGGGAGCCAAAACACATGACTGGAGTACCGCGCTCAATCACAGAGCATAACCTGCGAATCCGACAAGGATACTCGCCTGTGCGCCAGAAGAAACGGGGCCAAGCCCCAGAGCGTGCGCAAGCAATCCTGGCTGAAGTACACAAGCTGGTAGATGCGGGGATTATGCGCGAAGTCTATTACCACGACTGGCTTTCAAATCCAGTAATGGTCAAAAAGGGCGACGGTAGCTGGCGAATGTGTGTTGACTTTACGGATCTTAACAAAGCGTGCCCACAGGACTGTTACCCATTACCAGAAATAGACTGGAAAATAGAGTCTCTGTGCGGGTATCCACTGAAGTGTTTTCTAGATGCGTACAAGGGGTACCATCAGATTCAGATGGCTAAAGAGGATGAAGAAAAGACGGCCTTCCACACAAGCCAAGGTGTTTACTGTTACACCAAAATGCCCTTCGGTTTAAAAAATGCGGGGGCCACCTATCAGCGGTTGGTTGACAACGCTTTCAAAAAACAGGTGGGCCGCAACATTGAAGTCTATGTCGATGATCTAGTCATCAAGAGCCATAATGAAGATGAGCTAATACGCGACATTGAGGAGACGTTCAAAACTCTACGAGAGATAAACATGAAGCTGAATCCAAAAAAGTGCACATTTGGCGCTACTGAGGGCATGTTCCTGGGATACCTGATTGAACCTAACGGCATAAAACCATGTCCAGAAAAGACAAAATCAGTCATCGAACTTCCTTCACCACGCACGTTGAAGGAAGTTCAATCTCTTAACGGGAAGTTGGCTGGCCTGAACAGGTTCCTATCCAAGTCAGCAGAGAAATCGTTACCACTTTTTAAAACACTCAAGAAGTGCGTAAAGAAGGGCGATTTTAAGTGGACGACGGAGGCAGAGGAAGCCTTCACTCAGCTTAAACAACATCTGGCAACGCTCCCAACACTCGTTGCACCCCGACCAGGGGAAGAACTGATCATGTATTTGTCCGCAACGGATGGAGCAGTCAGTGCGGTACTACTAACAGATAGGGATTCAGTGCAAACTCCTATCTACTTTATAAGCAAAGCGCTAAAGAAGACGGAGGTGAACTATACGGCCATGGAAAAATTGGTTCTGGCATTGGTGTTTGCTGCTAAACGGCTACGCAGGTATTTCCAGGCGCACCCGATAGCAGTCATTACCGATCAACCAATTAAACAGGTCATCTCTAAACCAGATGCATCAGGTCGACTCCAGAAGTGGAGTGTATTGCTGGGTGAACACAATATCTCATACCGACCACGCACAGCAATTAAGGGACAGATTCTGGCAGATTTCATAATTGAGAAGCCAGACACCAATGAGGCACCCATACCAAATAAGATGAAACAGCATGATCCATGGATCTTGTTTACAGATGGATCCTCTTGCATTGATAGTTCAGGAGCTGGCCTTATCCTTACCAATCCAGAAGGTATGGAATTCACCTATGCACTGCGCTTTGAATTTACAGCGACAAACAACGAAGCAGAGTATGAAGCTCTACTTGCTGGACTACGCATCGCAGCTCGAATAGGTGTGCAGAACCTAGAAGCAAATGTGGACTCTCGGCTCGTAGCTAACCACGTATTGGGCGAATACGTAGCTAAGGAGGACAACATGATCCAATATTTGGCCAAAGCCAAGATGCTAATCAAAGGTTTTGACATGTTCACTATCAAACAGGTCCCTAGAGGAGAAAACCGCAAGGCAGATGCCCTGAGCAAGATTGCCTCGACGAGTTTTGCGCACCTATCAAAGCAGGTTCTGGTAGAAACTTTGAAAAACAAGTCTATCTCAGAGATGGAAGTCTCCACAATCATAGAGGAAGACGGCCCTACATGGATGACACCAATAATGGACTTCCTGAATAAGGGAATGTTACCCCAGGAGCAGAAAGAAGCTCGCAGGATACGGCGCATGGCGCAGCGATTTGAAGTCCGAGACAACATCTTGTACCGACGCTCCTTCTTGCAACCATGGCTCCGCTGTGTGGGCCCTTTACAGGAAAATTATGTGCTGCGCGAAATCCATGAAGGTTCATGCAGTATGCATTCAGGACCACGATCCGTTGTAGCACGCGCCATGCGGTCAGGATACTACTGGCCCACCATGCACCGGGACGCGCGGGATTTAATACGGAAGTGTTCTGATTGCCAAGTGCATAGACCTGTCCCACGCCAGCCACATCACGAGCTAACGCCAATAACATCACCCTGGCCATTCTACAAATGGGGTATTGACATCGCAGGTCCTTTCCCCGTCGCAGCGGGGGGATTAAAATTCCTCATAGTCGCTGTAGACTACTTCACCAAGTGGATTGAAGCAAAGGCGGTGGTCACCATCACTGGCAACCAGGTAAAGCGCTTCGTGTGGGATAACATTGTATGCCGTTTTGGCCTTCCGGGAGAAATCATCTCAGATAATGGTAAACAGTTTTGTGACAACCCTTTTAGGGACTGGTGTGAAAAGCTACGCATCACACAGCACTTTGCGTCTGTTAAACACCCACAAACCAATGGCCTAGTGGAGCGAGCAAATCGAAGCTTGGGCGAAGGAATTAAGGCACGCCTGGAAAAGCACAAAGGGAGGTGGGTAGAAGAACTATCACATGTCTTGTGGGCGCATCGCACTTCGATCAAAACCAGTACAGGAGACACCCCCTTCTCTCTAGTCTACGGGACCGATGCCGTTATACCAGCGGAAATTGGTATGCCAACTATCCGCACTGCCGAGATTAATGTGGCAACTAATGACGAAGACCGGCGCCTTGACCTGGATCTACTAGAAGAAAAACGTGAGCGCGCTGCTATACGTGAAGAAAAATCGAAATCAAGAATGAAGGGATATTATGACGCTAAGGTAAGAGGTGTCTCCTTCAGGCCAGGTGACTTCGTCTATCGCGCTAATGATGCGAGCCACGCAGAAGACATGGGTAAGCTTGGACCGAAGTGGGAAGGACCCTATGAGGTCACTGAAGCACTAGGAACCGGCGCGTACAAGCTACGGGGCGTGGATGGTCGTGAACTGCCGCGCACATGGAACATCTGCAATCTCAAAAGATGCTACCTATAGGATGGGCTATGGCCAAGCGCACAGATGCTGAGGCATTTCACCAAAGTACTCAATAGATAACTATGTTTTTTTTTTTACTTTTCTTAGTATCATGTTTTTTCTTTTTCATAAACACTTGCAAGTATTAATAAAACGTTGCGGTTTCTAGCTAACTCCGTAACACCATTTAATTTGTTACTTCCATATACCATATGTCTTAACATTTTTCTTTTTTCATATTTTTGCCTACATGGCGTGCATGCAATATATAAACCCACGACGGTCAAAAGGATAAGTTAACCTAATAAACAACTTGTCGAGTAAGAGGGTTGCAAACCCATCGACAACGGATTACGTATCCTTGTTAAACACCTTGTTCACAAGACGTTGGAATAAGCTCGGTGCGCACCCTACGACGGATGCGCAGCCATGCACATGTGCACGTTTAACAAATCGGGAACCAAGACACTTGATTCCTCACTCTGGTATTTACAGTACGCTGCATACCAATAATATACATAATTATACTTAACATTTTTGGATCTTCATACATGATTATGGTGTCCTTGTATTCTTCACACTTGCCTATACAAATAACAACGCATACTTCTTTTACGCAAAGATACACAGTATAAAGGCGTACATCCTAGATAAACACAATGTCTATTTCTTTTACGCAGAGGAAAATATGACAAAGGTGTACATCACAAAAGGAAACCTATTACGCATTATTTCTTACAGACATCACTAGATAGTAAACTAAAAGCTATGACTTCGTTTCAAGGAAGAACTACCCACGCGGTTAGTATTTTCCCCAATCCTATTTAGCTCCTGTAACAACTCAGCATCTCGACGTGCTACGGTGGCCACACTCACTGGCACTCCGTCCGACCTTGGGAGGTGCGCCGCGCCCACACCACACATTACGGCCTTGCCCTTAATACCCTTCCTTTCCGCAAGTCTTGCTGCATGCGCCTCCAATACTTGTTTCAAGGGGACTTCCCTGTCAATAACAAACGGATTCAGGATGTCTCTGGGGCGCGCAAAAACAGGTACCTGCAGTTGGGATGCATCGGGCCTCAGATAATAGTCGGGCTGCGCAACAGCCTCTCCACCCAGATGCCGAGCTAAGGTCAGACCTGCAAATATCACGTTTATTGGATAGTCCTGATCACGTTCCAACTCAGTGATCTTGGGGAGTTCCAAGTCCTTCATTTTTTCCATAGCCGCGACTAAGTTATCATACGCCTTTACATCATAATTCGGTACCTGCTCCACAGGTACCTTTAGCAGATCAGCCTCTTGCAGTTTTTCAATGGCCTCGGACTTTCCACGCTCCAGTGCGCATTTCACCACATCCCCAAAGGAGTCACGCACTTCTTGAGACTCCAAGACACTCAATGCTGCTAAGCGGAGCCCATGGCTTATGAGCCATCTGCGCTCAGCTATGGTGGAGAGAAGCTGCGGATATAATTCCTCGTCGTATTCTATGCTGAGTTTACGCAACTTCTCCTCCTGTGTCTCCAATGCATTTTTCACCGTAGTACCAAAGTCTTCAAGCTGAGTGGTCAATGCATTTTTGCTATTTTCCAAGTATTTTATAGCCCATAGACAGGTAGACTTATAGCTCGCAGCCTCTGCGCGCTCTTGGTTAATTTGACACATAAGTGCCATCTTTTCCTCGGCTAGTTTTGTAGCATGCGTCCCAAGAGTCTTTGCCTCATCCCTCGCAGTAGCCAGTTGAGCCTCCAGAGAGGCAATACGTTTGTCTTTCTCGGAATTTTGGCTAGCCTCACCCGAATACTTCACTTTTATCTGAGTTGCAAGTGAAACCAGGTCGTCAATAAGCAGACCCGTAGGTACTTCCTCCGCGGTATTAGGCTCCGCGCTGTGGTCCTTTAGCCCAGATGATTCTGTGCGCATTGGACTTGTGTGGGGGGGCGACTCTGCAGATTGCTCAATCCTACACACAAGATGAGATAATCACAGTTATTCAGAGATATCTTGCAAAAATTTTGATAGATACACTTTCGTGGTTACTTACGCGGGAATGGCGGTGACAGGTGATGGGGGGCGCGACGCCACATCACTGGATGATGACTCCACACTAAAAATGACTGGGCGTTTCTTCCGGGATGTGGCAGCGCCATCGCCGGTACGTTTCCTCTTTCGCTCCAATTCCGGACTTTCTTCGGCCTCCTCTGTCTCTTCCACGTGCTCTGCCGTTATGGGCGTTGGTTGCACGGGTGGTGTTTGTGCTATTCCACTTGGCATGCTTTGGACAGGAGTTGCCTGGAGCGCTACGGATGAACTTTCACCCGCCTCGCCTAGATCCATCGCTACGGTACGACCAACTACCGCAGCTAACACGGGTTCCTCTCCCTCTTTCAGAGCTCGGGTACCCACCTTCACCTCTGTTGGTTTTGCCAAGTGCACCACGCTGAACAGATCCATTTCTGCGCACCACAACAAACACACACATAGTTTATAACAATACGACATATATCAAATCCATAACTTACAGACATGTAATTCAACGGAGTGCGAAAGAATGAGCACCCACCCTGATCATCGGCATCCAAGAAAATAGGTACTTCCTCTGGGCTGCCGAAATAATTATGACTCAGGCCTATATGCACCAAGAATTCCTCGGGGTAGGAGCTTATAGGGATGCGGTTAGTATTTATGGTTTCCGCATCCTCTACATTATATGATCCAGGGAGGGGGCGCTCATCCTTTGGCAATGTCCCCTTAGCGTAAAAATCGAATTGGGATGGAAAACAGGTATTGTCAATCCAGAAGAATGTTTCCCTCCAGTTTCGAAGTGCGTCTAACTTATCTGTGTAGCACTGGAGGGATCCGGGGCGTTTCGCGAATGAAACCCAACCATTTGACCATGTGGTGTGGTAAAATGCCCGGAATAAATGGATGGTCGGATTTATGGCCAATAAATGGCAATTCACCTCGAAATTGATTAATTTTGCCGCACCTATGCAGTGCAGCTGGGACAGGTGAATGCGGTAATAATTTAATACATCACTTAAAAATAGTGATATGGGGATGCGCTGATTTGCGAATTCGAAAAATCGCGTATATACACCAATTTTCCCATCGGGGAAATCCAATATTGATGCATTCGCAGCCGGAACTTCCGGATGTACTGCGCTGGGTATATAGTAATCTGATGCGAACTGTTGAAGTTCTTCTTCCGTTATGTCAGATGTAAAATCAGATAATTCTTTCACCATGGTGTTATTCTAATCGAACACAAACGCGCGGGCGTGGTTACCTTGGCGGTATTTCAGTACGAAAGCTTGGAGCAATGGATAGCTTTGTTAATGGCGGATTATTTTTACTTTATGTGAAGACGGTGGAAATGAAGTATTGGTGTTATATAACCTTCTTCCTCCACCCGATGGTTGACACGTGGATTCCACTACTTATTACTGTGTGGTTGAGATTGTTTGATGGGACACACAGGCAGTAACTTTCCCCCGATTTCCGAGGCGCTCATTTTCTATTATTTACGTCCGGATACAATGTATCCAAAGCAAATTTACTTGGGCTTATTTGATACGCTTGGTATATTTTTTACCTATGGTTATTAGCCTAGCATCCGCAGCTCCGCGCTGCGCATACTAGACTGGGGGGACATGATGACGTATACTCTACATCCGGGTTATGAACCCGACCCAAAGCCCAATATTAATAAAGTCCAACACGATGTGGGCTACGTTGACAAGCGTTTAGGCCCTCGGGGGCCCAAATACGCATCTATTTACGGAATGGATGTGGGATATCTTCTAATCAAGGAGATAATCATTCTCAACCGATTAAGGCGGGATACGCCGAAGGTTGAGGAACACGGAACCAACAAGGATTCCGTGCGTATATAAAGGGGATCACACCCCTCGTTTAAGGTACGATTTACAAACCCTAACTCTCCTTAAACCCTAAAACCGATTACTTACTCTCACGCCGGAGGATAATCGTGGGAAACAATCCCACGGTAAGCCTAACGGTGTCTTTTGTTTTTAGTGCGCAGGTTCCAAGCAACAATCCTCAATTGGTGTAGAATCCGGAGCTCCAAACAAGGAACTTCCAACTTTTGCATCATCATTTATAATATTATACATCTCTATTTTTTTTTTTTTTTTTTTTTTTATTTTTTTTAGATATTCATTTATTTATTTATGGGTTTAAGCTATTAAATAGCCACGTACTTTCTCCAATGTACCGATATGGTACGTGTACTAAATTTCGTTAATTAAATATTCATGTACTTTTGATTTCGTGCTAATATGATACATGAGTAACTTTTTGACCTGCTAAACTTGACAAAAAGTTATTTTTGAGCAAAAAAGGTCCTTCGTGGTTTGTTTTTTTTGCAAAAAAGGTCCCTTGTGATTTTAAAGAAAGTTTTTTAAAAAAACGTAATTTTTTTAAAAAACGAACGAAAGATTTTTTTTTTTTAAAACGTAAATTTTTTAAAAAGTAAAAAAAAAAAACGTAAATTTTAAAGAAAGTTTTTTTTTTTTTTTTTTTAACGTAAAGTTTTTTTAAAAAAAAACCTAAATTTTTAAAAAAAGTTTAAAAAAAACCTAAATTTTAAGGAAAGTTTTTTCTTTAAAAAACGAACGAAAGTTTTTTAAAAAAGTTTTTTTTTAATAAAAAAACGTATATTTTTTTAAAATACGAACGAAAGTTTTTTTTTTTTAAAATGTAAATTATTTTAAAAAACGAACGAAAGTTTTTTTTTTTAAAAAAACGTAAATTTTTAAAAAAAAGCGTAAATTTTAAAGAAAGATTTTTTTTTAACGTAAAGTTTTTTTTTTTTTTAAAGTAAATTTTTTTTAAAAAACGAACGAAAGTTTTTTCTTTAAAAAAAAACGTAAATTTTTAAAAAATTAAAAAAAAACGTAAATTTTAAAGAAAGTTTTTTTTTTTTTTTTTTTTTTTTTTTTTTTTAACGTAAAGTTTTTTTTTTTTACGTTTTTAAAAAAGTTTTTTTTTTAAAAAACGTAAATTTTTTTAAAAAACGAACGAAAGTTTTTTTTTTTTTTTAAAAACTTAAATTTTTAAAAAAGTTTTAAAAAAAACACTTAAATTTTAAAGAAAGTTTTTTTTTTTATTTTAAAAAAGTTTTAAAAAAAACACTTAAATGTAAAGTTTAAAAAAACGTAAAGTTTTTTTAAAAAAAAAAGTAAATTTAAAAAAAAAACGTAAAAAACGGACGAAAACGGATAAAAAACAGACAAATAACATAAAAAACGGGCGAAACATATAAAAACGTGGAATGAAAACGTACAAAAAACGTAAAAATTAGGCAAAACGGATAAAAAACAAATGAAAACGGATAAAAATGTAAAAAAAAGTGTCGAAAATGCATAAAAAACAGACAAAACGGACAAAAACGTAAAAAACGTGGGAAAACGGATTAAAAACGGACGAAAAACGTAAAAAAATGTGGGGAAACGGATAAAAAACGAAAGAAAACGGACAAAAACGTAAAAAATGGCGAAAACTATTATTAATGGAGAGACTAACTAGCGAAAACTATTATTTGAAAAAATAGGACTAACGGTGCAAAAATTATTAACGGAAGGACTAACGGTGCAAAAAAAATGTACAAGGACTTATTTTGAAAAAAACGCAAAAGGACCGATTTTGCAAAAAAAACAGACAACAAGGGACCATTTTTGCTAAAAAAATAACATTTCACAGTTTGGTAACCGGTTTTACCGGTAGCCGGTCACTCATGTACCATATTAGCACGAAATCAAAAGTACGTGACTATTTAATTAACGAAATTTAGTACACGTACAATATCGATACATTGGAGAAAGTACGTGGCTATTTAATAGCTTAAACCCTTTATTTATTTATTTATTATTATTATTATTATTATTATTATTATTATTATTATTATTATTATTATTACTATTATCGTTATCGTTATCGTTATCGTTGTCGTTATCGTTTCCTCTTCATTGACCACCTTACTGCATGTCTAAAGTTTACATAACAATTGATTAGGATTTAGGGAAAACTACTTCAATAAAGAACTGTAGATTTATAATTTTTGCAAAATATAGAAATCCAAGCTCACAGTACTATAATTCCTATTTTTATAAAAGATATGAATCATGCTATATTAACAGTCAAATCTTGGGATGTTATGTACATTAGTCATATCCTTAAGTTATTAACATTTCATGATGTGTGTTTCATTATTTGTTTCTTGTTGGTATATTGTGTTTAGCCTACCAACATTGAACCGAAACGTCACACTCGCGTGACGCCCCTTCAGTCATCACTATTTTCAGACATAAAGAACATCAAATTAAGGTATATATTCTTACTTGACTTTTCATATGGAATCCTGAAGTAACTCATTTGTCACCTGGGGGTAACTTTACATATACATTCCTACAAGTTTGCAAAAAATCTGAAATTACATGAAATTTAAAGGAAGATACTACTTTGGATTAAAATAAGCAAAAAGTTCATTAGTTTGACCTCGAAAGCCGTACACGGTAGTTGTTAGTTAAATTATGAGAATTGATTTGTATACTCATGTTTTTTATTCGTACACTCAACTTTACGTATTGCATAGTTGTACATTATCTACAGTTTTTGTTTTATTTGCTTATACACTTGAGTGTGACTGTGTGAGAATCAAAATGCGTAAATTAACTCCCTCAAACTAAACCCATTAAAGACAATAACTTTTAGAAGACCATAAATCAATTTACTATCATCATTTCCTTGCAAAACAAAGACAAATTGATGCATGTACCATGCTGTCATGGCTCACTATTCTCAATTTACTATCATTTCCTTGCAAACAAAGATAAATTGATGCATGTACCATGCTGTCATGGCCTACTACTCTACTAGTACTATGTAATATCTCAAATATTTGATTGAAGAAGTATTCTTTTTGTATACTTATGTAGTTACTTTTTGTATTCTTCTTGTTGGACATCTGTGGCAAAAAAACCACGGATTTGTGTGGAAAATGGCTACTAAAAGCCGTGAGAAATCTGTGGGAGAAATTGTAGTGTGAAAATCGTTGAAAATATGTGGCAAAAAAACCACGGATATGTGTGAAAAATGGCTACTAAAAACTGTGGGAAATTTCGTGAAAAATATGTGGGAAATTAAACCCACGGTTTATCCACAATGATATTCGTGAGAAATAGTCAACGTCCCTTGGAAAAATCTGTGGGAAAATATTTACCCACGGGGTTTTTACACACGGAACAATTCCGTGTGAAATCCGTGGAAAAAGACATTTTCCCACGGGATTTACCACTGATTTTGCCGTGGGAAAAATCTGTTTGTATAGTAGTGTTACTATTCAAGTTTTTTTTCCCTAACATTAATGTTTCTATATAAAAATCATCAAATATCAATGATATTATACATCTATATCTACTAAAATACACTGAAAAACAAAACTTAGATTTTGTGTACTGAATTTTATTGAAGATGGTATTTATGTTATCGTGGTGTTATAGGGTAGATGTTGGAGTTGGCGGTAGATAACACACCGGCTATAACACCCAATTGCATTTGGCTCTCTGCGAAGCTTCGCTAACCTTTCACATATACCTTAAGACAAATATCGAACATTTTATAATATGTCAAAACAAGAAAGGTATCTACATTGTCATTCCTAGTAACAAACCAAACGGCCCTAAATATGATTATCGGAATGTGTGTTTATCATTTAGGGTGCGTTTGCTTAGTTGATGGTATGGGAAAGGATTAGGATTTGGTGTATGATCGATTTGATGTATATAATTGTAATATAAAATGTATATTTTATGGTTTGGAATGTAAATTGGATTTAAAATATATTATCATTTTAATAATTAAAAGTGAGATGGTGAATGTTGAGGATATGAGCACACAAAAGGGCGAAGATAATCAATATCAAACCAAATACTAATACAGGTTACTGGATATTATTTGGAATTGTGTTATCACTTATCAAAGGTAACTATTCGACCCTAATGTTTGGTTATCACGAATATTTACTTGAGATAACACCAAATGTATGTTAATAATTTAGGCACAAATCAATAACCTTTTTGCTTACAAGTGTTTATGTTTTCTGTGTGTGTCTTTCATGCAGGACCTGATTTCCTATTTATAGGAAAATACTCATAGCTTAGTCAAATGGAATTATGAGGATTAATCGCCTCATAATTATACCCATTAAAGCTAATAATGGTTATATGACCAATTAAACGTGGTCCATTAAGCAGTTGTACATGTAACTTAAATAGGTCAAAGCCTGTTACAAGTTGATTCCATAGCACTAGCAATAGTATCACTGCCTAGCAGTACTAATATTAGCACTAGCAGTATTAACTCTGCTTAGCAGTACTAACATTAGTACTAGCAGTATTAACTCTGCCCAGCAGTACTAACATTCTGAATCTTACCACTATAGAGTCACGGTGTTCAGGGACCTTATGGGTGTCCACTCCGTACCTCCTGATCCATTAGAGCATTCCCAACAATAACACAATAACATCAATAACACCGTCCACGTCAACGCCACATCAGCTTTAACATTTCACCTTAACATTCCCAAAAAACACCCACAACAATAACATCCCAATAACATCAATAACATTTCATATTTTCAATTTCAACCCCTAAACTAAAACAAACACTTCATTTATTAAACTAAACATAACATTAAATTTGAAAACATATTACAATACGAAATTAAAAAAATACATCGAAAAAAAAATTACAACATATAAAAAAATACATCGAAATTAAAAAAACACACCGCAAATTAAACGTTACAACATAAAGGAAAT
Organism: Chrysanthemum seticuspe; assembly: GCA_019973895.1. NCBI lineage: Eukaryota > Viridiplantae > Streptophyta > Magnoliopsida > Asterales > Asteraceae > Chrysanthemum > Chrysanthemum seticuspe. The sequence continues at coordinate 43,285,555 of BPTQ01000001.1, forward strand.
GACAACGAAAATAATAATAATAAGTTAATAATTAAACGTCGAGGGACTGGTTTGAAATTTTTTTGAATTTTATTATTATTATTATTATTATTTTAATGCCACCAACGGGCGTTAGCCATATAACGCGCAGGGACTAACGATGCACTAACGCCAGCCCTCCAACAGTTAACGCCACTAACGGGCGTTATTTAGCCCTATAACGCCGTTACAGCGTTACGGTTGGGAATGCTCTTACGAGGTGTGAACTAATCCCACAAGTGCAGTATATTTTCCAACAATCCTCCCAAATTTAGTTCACTTCCTTTTCATGAAAATTAAACATTAAACATAACATGTGCATAAACGAAAATATCATGAGGATTGAATTTCCATCTTAGTACATTACACGTTCAAATATTCGCGAATCAGGGTATTCCAAGAATTGAACCCTTCAACCCATTTGAATGCCTGAAGATAAAATACACACAAGTTTTCAAACACTTAAAATCTCCTGATACTATACAAGTCATGTGTCCATATCCAAATTCATAAATGTTGTAAGAGCCAAAAGTCCAAAGCTCCCTGAAGCGGCAAAACTTCAACATTCACATAGGTGGTTCCTCTTTTATTCATGCTCCTTCCAAGCACTTTTTCAAAGAAATTAACCATTAAGAAGTAAAGACTTCATCCTCCTTTTCAGCAGGTTCTGAGCACAACCTTGGGGTGTATATATAAACATGTGCTCTAGTTCACTGGATGTTCAGCTTTTCACATTGAACTCAGCTCCCAAGTTTCCTCAGGAGGGATATGGGTGTCTTAGCATTCAGTAACTAAGTTGGACATAAACTCATCCTTTTAGCAGACTTTATAACCAAGTCTGTAGCCAAACCCTTCGTCAAGTGATCAGCTAAATTTTGTTGAGATCTAACAAACTCTATAGATACCACCCTATTCATGATAAGCTCACGAATCATGCTATGTCTGACACCTAAGTGTAGACTTCCCATTGTACATCTGGCTATAAGCCTTTGCCAATGTAGTTGCACTATCACAACGGATAGAAATATGTGCTATAGGTTTAGGCCACAATGGAATCTCAAAAAGCAAGTTTTTCAACCATTCAGCTTCTTTACCAGCGATTGCTAACGCCACAAATTCATATTCCATTGTTGAACTGGTGAGGCAAGTTTGCTTCTTGGATGCCAAGAAATTGCATTTCCACCAAGTAGGAATACCTAGCCACTGGAAGACGAATTTTCTTCAGTGTTACGGATCCAACTTACATTAGTGTATCCTTCTAACACTAAAGGATAACCAGTATAAGAGAGACTATAATCCATAGTTCTCTTCAGATACTTCAGTACCCTCTGAACTGCTTGCCAGTGATGAGCACTATGATTGCTAGTATACCTGCTCAGTTTACCCACTGCAAATGCAATATCAGGTCTTGTACAAGTCATGGCATACATTAGGCAGCCAATTACCCTAGAATACTCAAGTTGAGATACAGCCTTACCATAATTAGGCATCAGCTTCTCACAAACATCCATAGGTATACTTACTGGAGTACAATCAAAGTAATTGAATTTCCTCAACACCTTCTCAATATAATGAGACTGAGAAATAGAAATTCTTTTACTTTCATGTTTAATCCTTATTCCAAGGATAACACCGGCCTCCCCCATGTCTTTCATGGAGAACCTTGATGACAAAAATTCCTTTGTCAAGTTAACCTGATTTTGGTTAGTGCCAAAGATCAGCATGTCATCAACATATAGACAAATGATGACTCCTTTACAAGATTCATCAAATTTGCTATACACACATTTGTCAGCTTGGTTAAGAACATAACCACTAGACAAAACCACTTCATCAAATTTTTGATGCCATTGCTTAGGTGCCTGTTTTAGTCCATACATAGACTTAATCAGTTTACACACCTTGTTTTCATTGCCAGGCATGAGGAAGCCCTGAGGTTGGTTCATATAAACCTCCTCATCTACTTCACCATTCAAGAAAGCTGTTTTTACATCCATCTGATGAATAATCAGATTGTGAATTGATGCCAAAGCAATCAGCGGTATTATGGTACTAATACGAGCCACATGGGCATAAGTATCAAAATAATCTATTCCTGACTTTTGTTTAAAGCCCTGAATGACTAGTATAGCCTTGAACTTTTCAATAGTTCCATTTACCTTCATTTTCCTTTTGAAAATCCATTTGCAACCTAGAGGTTTGCAACCAGGTGGTAGATCAACCAACACCCAAGTGTTGTTGCCCATGATGGAATCCATCTCATCATTCATTGCTTCTTTCCAGAAAGCAACATCATGGGACTTCATTGCTTCTTCAAATGTCTTGGAATCATCCTCAACAATGAAGCAATAGGAGTATTGGTCAGAGACATCATCCCTTGTTTCTACAATTAAATATAATTAAAACTCATCACCAAATGACTTTGGATTCCTGACCCTTTTGCTATTTCTGAGCATAGGTTCAGGTTGTTGAATCACAACCTCATCATGGACCACTGATAGCTCTTCATCAGGGACCTCTGATACACCAATGTCATGAGTTCCATTAGGAATCCTCTGACTTGGTCTAGGGACTGATGAGAATCTATTCTCATCAAAGATTGCATCCCTTGATTCAATTATGGACTTAATTGATATAGATTCATTAGGTTCAATAACATATAACCTAACAGCCTTGGAATGCTAAGCATATCCAACAAAGATGCATTCAATGCCTCTTTCACCCAAAGTTTTCAGCTTTGGATCAGGGAGTCTGACAACTGCCCTACAACCCCAGACCCTGAGATAGTTCAGGTTGGGTTTCCTTTTAGTCCATAGTTCATAAGGGGTAACCTTTCCTTTTGTCGGGAACCATATTTCATAAATAGCAAGCTGTTAAAATAGCTTCACCCCAGAACCCTTGACTCAATCCTGAATAGGACAACATGGAATTAACCATCTCCTTCAGTACCCTGTTTTTCCTTTCAGAAATACCATTTTGCTGAGGAGTATAGGGAGTAGTTGTTTCATGAATTATACCAACAGACCGAAAATACAAAGTGTCTGATGCACATACGAAGCGCGTTCGGGGTCAAAGAAACTTATTTTTTGTCGAGCAAGTTTTTCAACACCTTAGGCAGTGAACCTAATCGTTGTAGTGTAGTATTGGGTAAGCCTCGGTTATTTATATCGTTCTCTAGGGGAATAGGAATGCTAGCAAAAAGTGTACTACGCTAAGTTTGGGGTTGAGGATGATTCTTTTTTATCTTTTATATATTTTTTAGAAAGCTAAGGGTAAAATCTCGGGGAAATTGGTTTGGGGGTGGTACTTCTACCGATTACTCCTACTATTCTAATTATCTAATCAATGGGTAGCTATGTCTTTTTGATTGTGTGCTCGTATGATGATTAAAAATGTGTTTACCTAGATACTATTACTCCCTAGTTATCTTTTATTGTTGGTTGAATTGTCACGTCCTTATTCTTAACACGTTGTGTTTTCTAAGGTCGTAGGGTGTGCCTTTTGCCCTAACTCTTTGAGAATAACTTAAGGTTATTGCCTACGAAATCCACTAATTCATTCATAAACTAACTTTAAGGTTATCTTTGGATGTTTAGACTACAAAATCCGCTAATTGATTCATAAACTAATGTTCACAAAGATTACTCAAGTATTTAAACACAACGATAACCTAGTTGCACTCCTAAGCCAATTACAATTAAGATAAGAGACAGTCAATCAATAATTAATAACTAGGTTTCATAGATCTAAGCAAACACACAAGAAATTTAGCTAGACATGTTAAACAAGCAAGCATACACACATTCAATGGAAGACATAATGATACTAATAGATTAAAACACTTATCTTGATGTGTAAAATAGGGTTTGGGACCCTAAGATACTGTCCAAGTTGGACTACAAACATTTAGGGTTTTTACTCCAAAAGTCTACCTCTCAAAATACGGAAAATTCGAATTCTATATATAGATTTACACTTGCGACGGCGTCGCCTTATAGGTGGGACGCCTTCAGATCGTCGTCATTAGGGTTTTCGTCTTGGCCAAGTTGTCGATGGGACGGTGTCACGTTGTAGTTGTGACGCCGTCGGGCTTCAGCTGGGACGTCTTCTGATTCTGGATCTGGGCCGTCTGAGATGAAAAGTCTTAGCGACGCCCTACCTCTTCCAAGTTTATGAGCAAAAAGTCTACTGAGCCATCAGGTGTATTATTTATCAAAGCGGTAGAGAGGGACGACATCGTCTTTTGGTTGGGACGCCGTCAGGTTCAATTTTAGCAGCTTGATTGGCTTCGATCTTGACTTTGCCATTTTCTTCATGTTTTCACTCCTTTTCGTCCAAATATGCATCATTCCAGCATTTTGCTTCCTAGAGACCTAAAAAGTGAAAAGGAACGAAATTAACAGTAACGGATCTAAGAGTGGTCGATTAAGGGCGTAAATGACCCCTTAAAAGTGTATGTTTTAAATACTTATCAGTGTCCATGTACTCACCTCCCCTATCAGTCCTTAATCTTTTGATCAGGGACCCAAGTTGCAATTCAACTTCAGTTTTAAACACTTTGAATTTATCTATTGCTTCATCCTTAGTATGTAACAGATATACATAACAGAACCTAGAAACGTCATCAATAAATGTCACAAAATACTTCTTATTCCACAAAGAGAGAGTGACATGCAAATCACACAGGTCACTGTGTATCAGCTCCAAGAGCTTAGTTTCACTATTAACACCCTAAAAAGGTATCTTAATTATTTTGTTCAACATGTAAGTTTTACATTTTTCAGGTCAAATGCTGGGATTAACCCATCCTTAGAAATATCTTGCATCCTTTTATAGTGTACATGGCCAAGTCTGTCATGCCATAGGGTAACGTCCGTCAGGTCAGAGGTGGTCATAAAGGTTGAATTATCACAATCGTTAACAATGTTCAACCTGAACATTTGATTACACAAATATTCAAAACCAATAAATAAACCACTTTTAGACAAAACAAATTTATCAGATTCAATAACTTGTTTAAAACCATGATTATTCATAACACTACTTGAAACCAAGTTTTTCCTTATGTCAGGGACATGAATAACATTAAACAAAGTTACAAACTTTCCAGACTAAACTTAAGATCTACAAAACCACGTCCATGCACCAGGGCTGTTAACTCATTTCCCATGTGAAGAATAGATCCATCATTGAGTGATTCATAAGTATTGAACCAGCTTCTATCTTTGCACACATGCATGAACAATTGCTCCAGATTCAACCCACCACGTAACATCATCATCTTGCTCATAGTTAGAATCAAGTACATATGTAACATAATAAACCTGAAAAGATTTATTAAACATATTCTGACCTTTCAGAGGAACTGAACCATTCCCTGATCCACTAGTGCCTAATCCATTGGTTTTACTACCAATTTTAACACCTTTGCAATCCCTTTTAATGTGACCAGATTTGCCATATTTCCAACAAGTAGGTGTTGCCTTCTTGTTAATGTCTGCGCTTGTGTTATCCTGATGTTTACGTTTACCCTTGTTGTCATTGTACCTAGTGGAGTTGTTATGATCTACCATATTGACAACAGATGCACCAGTAGCATTGCTACTCTTTGGCTTGTCATTATCCTGAACCCTGAGTGATTTCTCAATGCGCAGATGACTGCTCAACTCAATAAAAGTTAACTCTTCCTTCTTATGTTTCAAGGTATGCTTGAAATCTTTCCAAGAAGGAGGGAGTTTGTCAATGATACAAGAGACTGAAATAGCTTCATTCATGTTCATTTTGTGTTGTGTAAACCTTCCAAGTATACCAAAAAGTTCATTGTATTGTTCCATAACTGATTATTCGACATTTGATTTGCTTCCAAACAGTCAAGTTTATCACACAAGCTAACCACTTGTGAATGGTCAACCGTAATAAAATTCAAACAGCTCAGAAACAAATGCAATTAAGATCTGGAGAGTATAGTGTTTCCACAGGTCGTTAAGTCCCACGGAGACTGAATGGTGCTCAACACTATCAGATGTCGAATAATCACTAAGGATAGTGATCAGTAAAGATTTTGGAATATTTATACCTAAAGAAAAAGTTTTGTAAATTACATGGGCTTAAATGCAAATTAAAGAAAATTAAAAGGCTAAATTATATTAAATAAATGCTATCACTATTTTTAAAATGATGTTTTCTTGATTTATAAAACAAAATAACTTAAATAGACTATTTTAACTAAAACGTAAACCTAAATTACCTAAAAACGTGACCTAGAATGAAAACGCGTGTTATATGTAAAAGTTACGCGAGTGCGCAAGAAAAAACGTAAAATTTGTAAAATAAAAGTCCTACGAGTGTAAAAACAATTTTCTTACTTACTATATGACAAAAGAAAATTTTAGAAAAAAGATTTATATTTTTTTGACTTTTATATTTTTTATTATGAATTAAATACTATTTTAAACTAATTAAATGATTAAAAATACTAAAACTATTTAGAAAATTCTGAAACTTTTTTATAAAATACTTTATACTAATACAAAGCTAAGAAAAATACAAAAGTTGTGACAACTTATTTGAATAAGCTGTAAATAAGCTAAGTTACACGTATAAGCTTAAAATGACAAAGAGAGTTATATATTAAATGTTGCAAAGAGTAACCAGTCAAAGACCCAAGGGCAGATGGTAGTGTGTGTGTGTGGTGAGCTGGGTGGCCAGGGTTCGAATCCCAGCAATGGACTTTTTATTTTTATTTTCTTTTTGGACTTTTTATTTTTAAAACTGATTAAGCACAACTAGATAAGCAAATTTTATAACTAGAACTTTTTATAAAAACTACTAATAAGCTTAGTTTGAGCTTATGTTTCTTAACAGTTAGTAAAAAAAATTGGAATAAGCACAAAGATTAAGTTAAATTGCTCATAAGCTAGTAAATAAGCTAAGGTTAAATGAAAATGAGCTAAACTAATGATAATAAGCTAGAATGATAACTGAAAAAGCAAAATGACTTATAAATAAGCACTAAACAAACCAAAATAAGCATAAGCTTAACTGTGCACAGGGGAGATTTTCAGAAAAGGACTTAAAACAAGCTAATGAATAAGCAGTTAATAAGCTAAGTATAGATAAACTAAGATTTTTCTAATTAAGATTAGCAACTAAACTTTAACATCCCAAAAGATGAAGAGCTAAATCTTAATATTGAACACACACTAAAATTCTAAAGTTTATTCAAAAACTGACCAAGTGAAATTTTGACTTTTTAAATTACACTAAGAATTGACTTCAATGAACTTTGATTACTTATATTTGACTGAATAAGTTGTTTTAAGCTAAGATAAGATGAAATTAAGCTATTTTATCAAGTTATAAGCTACTTTGATGTAATTTGTACTCTAAATTCTCAACAGTTAACACTTAAGGTAAGATTAAAATTGATTTTGACTTTTTATTGAACAAGGGCTATATTTTATGACTGAAATGAGTTATTAGATACTCATGTGACATGAAACAAGTAAAAACAATAGCTTGAACAAACTCTAATACAGTTTACAAAGCAATTCCAAACACCCCTTAAGTAAACTGTTTTGAAGTTTTAAACATTAAAACAAGTTTTTAAGCCAAATAACCTATTGATTAACTGATATTAACTATATTTAAACAGGATTAAACTAGAATTAACAAGTTTTAATTACTAATACTAGGAAATGCAACTTTTAAATAAATGGCTTACAAATTATGTTTATGCTCCAAACTGAGAACTGAGATCAAAGGACACTTCCTATAGGCTTATCACTAAGCCTCTAAACCATTTTCATCCATAGATTACCCTGCTTCAGCTTCATTCACCATAGTCAATGATTTTTGAATTTCTATCTATTTTATGTGAATTTTTTGGTATTTTTGGTTTTTAACTTTAAACTAAATTTTATTGTTTCTTAAAGCTTTCAGAAGCTTTATAAGAGCTTATGTGAGCTTTTTCAATCCTTGGCAACAACTAATAACAACATTCGAATTTTATGAAAATTTAAATAGGGAAATTGACATAAACTGAATTCGTATATAAGAACTGAAATTGAAACTGAAAATAAGATTTTATTACACTGAAATGTGATTACAAAGTCTTTGAAAGCTTAAACTTGCACTGGAAAACTTAAAAAACTTAAAACGACATAAGTAAAATAAAATTATACTAGATATTTCTCCACATTGCTTCTTTTCCCCTTTATAATGATCTTTTTAACTTTGTCGACACCTCTGAGTGTTTCCCACTTATTTCCAGCCATTGGATCCATCCAAATCATCATAATCGTCCAAGTGGAATTTTTGGCGCCAAATTTCTCTTGAGCAGGTTTTTAGCATTTAAAGAAGTTTGGGAGGATGTGGAGGTGGAGGGGAGTGGGTATACAGCTAGAAATACAGGTGGAAAGGTGGAAAAATGGTGGAAAAATGGTGGTAAAACCACTGGTTTTGGAATGCAGGTTTTGGAGAGGAAGATGAACAGTAGTTCTAGTTTTGGCGGGTTTGACTTATTTTGACCGAGGTATTAATATGAAAGGGGGTCATAATGGGGGGGGGTCACAGGTGTTGACAGGGGTCTTTTGGGTTTTGGCTGGGGTAATAATACAAAAAGGGTCCAATTGGTTGTAGCTTTATGACAAGGACCATTTGTGTAATTTCTGAAAAGTGAGGGACTGAACCTGTAATTTCTCCAAAGTTGTCAAAAGGACCAAACTTGACAAACTTTAATAGTACAAGGATAATATTTGATAATTTTCACTTTTTTAAATATCCAAGGACTATTTTTGACATTTTTCAAACTTTAGGGACCAAAGTTGTAATTTTGCACAAAGATTCATTCAAGGACCATTTTTGAAAATTTAGAATATTTCAGGGACCTTGAATGATAAAATTCCATATTTTTGGATTCCAAGGACTAGATTTGACAACTTTTGAAACTTGGGGGACTAAAACTGCCAATTATGCAAACTTGATACGTTTTTCATCTGATTTTGATATTTTTGCATTTGAAACACGTAAAACACTTATTTGTGATATTTTCATCATTTTGATGCATTTCTGAGTGTTTTCAGATGTTTTTGCAGTTTAAATGATAAAAAAATAATGAGTATTTAGACACTCATCAATCCCCCACACTAAGATATTGCTAGTCCCTTGCAATGTTTTGAGAAAAATTAATGGATTTCATCTCTTTACCAAAAGCCATTACTTCTGGAGTAGCCAATTGTTTTAGTTCAAGTAAGAACTTTGGTACAATGATAACCAAATGATTTTGAGCAAATCACCAGCTGTAAACGGTTTTGATTTGTCTTTACCAGAAGCCGTTTGCTTCTGGACTAGCCAACTCTTAGATAAATTATCAATATTATCTTTGGTGAGTCGATTACCAATTATGGCTTTTCAACTGCCTTTACCACAAGCCATAAACTTGCGGGCTAGCCAAATTTTCACTAATTAAAGATATGGTGAGCTGAACACCATACAATTTTGGGCAAATTGCAAGCCGTAAACGGATTTGATTTATCTTTACCAAGAGCCGTTTTCTCCTGGATTAGCCAATCCTTATGTGGGTTAGACATGGCGTACTGATTACCATTTGCTGAGTAAGTGAAAAACACTTACTCCAAAAAAAAATTTGGCCAAAAATGGGGGAATTGGGTGGTATAATTACATGATAAAATTCGTGAGAATTCCCCCCCACACTTAGAAATGAATATTGCCCTCAACATTCAAAGTACCGGCGGTTATGCCGAAACATAGAACGTAAAAGGGAAATACTACGACCATTATTTTATTTTTGATATATACACATTTTTTTTTTATATAGAGAGTACTTATATACAACAGCGGGGGGCAACTCCCCCACACTAGGGTGGTAGAAAGTAGAAAGAAGTCAGAAATATGGGTGAAAACCCATATGGTGTGCTACTGTTTTTGATTATCGAGTCACTAGCTTGACTCGATCCCCGCATTCATTGGTTCTTGGGGAAGTAAGTGGAAGAGACAATCTCCATCGGACTTTCGTTCACAGTGTTAATACACATATGAACATCAGAAAGTTCCACACCGACGAGATACAACCGGTATTTTTAATAGTAGTAACTATAAAGGATAATACCGGGGTCAAAGATGGTGTCCTCATTCCCGAAAGAGAAAAGGGAAAGAGCAACCACACCAATTGTGAAGAATGGAATAAAGATGTGCATCACAATGCATGTCCATTCCTCATTAGTAAGAAGTAAATCACCATTTTTGACATTTTTAAGCTTAAACTTAAAGCTTGTATGGTGATTGTCAAAGGAATTTCCGATAGGGAGGGTTGGAAACGGTTCTTCAATCAACAGATTTTCCAGAAAAAGGATATCCCCCTCCGAATCAAAGTAAGTATTATCAATTCCTGTTGGAATCGACTCATCACTAAGAAAGGCATCGACTTCATTCCAAAAGTTGTCATCTTCCTCATCCAGAGTGAGAGAAGGAATGGAAAAGTCGGAAACGATAAGACTCGGAGATGATGGATCATTTTTGAGCAATTCTTCAATGGGAAGAATGTCTCCCATTGGATCACAAACATCATCATCCAATTCAGATGAAACTGAAGAGAGTTTGGTTTCATCCACAGAGTTAACAAACTCAATACGATAAACTGGTTCCGGAGGTGGGACAAGTGGTGTGCTCTTAGAGCTAGCAATTTCCACTACTTCTGATAAAGTCTCCGATTCTAGATCATCATCATCAAGAATGTTAATACAAATATCGTCATTAAACGTTATTTATATTTTTGATCTTTGCCTAAGTTTTGTTAACGACAAAAGTAAATTTAATTTATAAAAGCTTAAAGCTTGTCAAGTTTATTAGATATTAAAACAAGCTTTCTCAAACAATATATTCATCATTCAAGCATTTACATTCATGATTAGTAACATCTTGATATGACTCTAATCATTATGTATGATAGTAGTTTGTAGAATGTGTTAGGTTCTTAAAACCAAACACTACTTAAGCATTTTGCATATTTCTATTAATAGTAATACAACATGTTGACATCATGTATTACATCATGGAGATCATTGGAAGATTCCATTAGATATTTTGTGAAGATTTGTACTCTTCATATCTTGCACAATCTTACTTAGATAGAGTTGACTTTAGGCAAGATTTGATATCTTGACTGTCAGACTGGCGGTACCAATTGGGTACACGGGCGGAACCCTTTTTAGGGGTCCGCGGTCCGTGGACGCTCCTGTCCAAATTGGCTATAAATAGCAATGCCAAGCCAAGTAGTTTCTCATCCCTTTCTAACATACTCTCATACATATCTTCTCTCTAACCTTTCTAACTCAGTTTCATATCATATTAGTGATCTCTTTTGTAGCAAAGAAGATCAAGTCATATTCAAGCTTCAACGAGAAGTTGGAAGTCTTGTTTGTTTAGTGTTGTATGATCTAGTGTTGATCCATACTTCATTGTTGTATCAAACCATCATAATCTTGTGAGTGTGAGTGGTTAGTATTTTAGTCCTCAAAATACATTGTGTGTGGGAGTAGTTGTACCCTTGGAAAGAACTCGACATCTAGCTTAGTGTCGGAAATAGTGTAAGCGAAGTGTAAAGGTTTTCTCCGCCGGTGAAAGGAGCTTGTTGACTAGTGAAGTTAAACTCTCGAGTGTGAGACTCGGGGAGTGGAGTAGGGCAAGGAAAAAGAGTCCTTGTAGGCCGAACCACTATAAACAACTTGTTGTGGTTTGATCATTTCTTTCCTTACTTATCTATTACATATTGCTTGCATATTTCATTATCATACTTAAGATCAATATCAATTGATCTTTCAATAAGTTTCAAAACTAAGTTTTTAATCGGTAAACTATTCAACCCCCCTTCTAGTTTTCTACAATTGGTACCAGAGCCTCGTTGCTCAAGAATTTCTAAAATAACTTGTATTTTATAAACTTGAAACGATCCATGGATTCTGAAAACTTTAAAGAAGGGCAATCTATGCAAAGACCACCACTCTTTGAAACCAATGGATTTATCTATTGGAAAAACCGTTTTGAAACATATGTAAAATCAAAAGATATAGATCTTTGGTTTATTATTGTTAAAGGAGATTTTAGTTCTACAACAAAGGATATTTCCGTTGATGAACAAAAGAAATTAGTTGCTAAAAATAATGAAGCTAAAATGATGCTTTATAATGCTTTACCTAGAAAAGAATATGAAAGAATTTTTATGTGTGAAACCGCTAAAGATATTTGGGAATCTTTAATTGTTACACATCAAGGTAATTCACAAGTCAAGGATAACAAAATTGATCTTCTTGTTCAACAATATGAACAATTTGTTATCCCTGAAGATGAAACCATTGATTGTGGCTTTGCTCGTTTTAACACTATCATTACATCACTTAAAGCACTTGACGAATCTTTTCGTAGTAAGAACTTTGTCAGGAAATTTCTTAGAGCACTCCATCCCAAATGGAGAGCTAAAGTGACCGCTATTGAAGAATCAAAAGATCTCTCAATAATGTCACTAGACGAACTAATTGGCAACCTCAAAGTTCACGAAATGGTAATGGAGAAAGATTCTGAGATCATCAAAGGAAGAAAGGAGAAGATCAAATCCGTTGCTCTTAAAGCAAAGGCGGAATCAAGCGATGATGGTGAATCTTGTTCCGATAGTGAAGATGAGGAGTATGCCATGGCCGTTAGAGATTTCAAGAAGTTCTTTAGAAGAAGAGGAAAGTTTGTAAGACAACCTCGAGAAGAAAAGAAGCCATTCCGAAAAGATCGGGATGATAAGAAGATCAAAGGTGAAAGAAAGTGTTTTAGATGTGGTGATGCAAGTCATCTCATAGGAGAATGTCCCAAGCCACCTAAGAGCAAAACTCAACGAGCTTTTGTAAGTGGTGCTTGGAGTGATAGTGAAGACGATGAAGAATCAAGCAAGGAAGAGATCGCTCTAATGGCACATGAGTCAAATGAGGTACTTTCCGATTCTTCTTATTCTTCCATAGATGATGACACCTTGCAAAAACAATATAATCAATTGTGTGAGCTAAGTCTAAAAATCATAACTAAAAATAAATTTTTAAAAACCAAAAAGGAGTTTTTGGAAAATGAGGTATATGAGTTAAAAGAAAAAGCAAAACGTCTTGAAAAAGGAAAAGCAAATGACGATGATTGTAAATCATGTCAAGAGCTTAATCTTGAAATAGAAAAACTAAAACTCACACAAGAAGTTTTAATAGAAAATAACTCTAAGTTTAAAAGGTTTAACAAAAACATCGCTCTTGCCGATGAAATAGTTAAAATCCATAAAACACCAGGAGACATGAATGGGCTAGGTTTCAATGAAGTATTAATTCCAAAAAGTCAAAACAAAACGGCCGAAAAAGACGAACATTCTGTCAAAACTGCTGCAGTACAGCACGGACCAGACGGAACCAAAATAAGGGTTCCGTCCGTCATGCAAAAGGGTACCGCGGGTACTTCAGCAGAACAGAATGTTCGCAATACGGACCGTACTGAATTTGTTAAAATAACAAAGAAAACCAATGATAATGTTAAACTAAAACCAGCCATTATATCAGGAGTAGGACTTGTTAAAAATGAATTTAGATCAAAAACTACTCAACAACGATATAAAACCTCTTTTGCCAAACGCCCATTTCCTAAGAGCAACCACAACGTTCAACCTAACTACCAACACAACGGTTGGAATCAAAACATTCCTAGACCATATCAAACCACAGATTACATGCCATGGAACCCTTACCCATCATTTCCATACATGAATCAAATAAATGGTATGTTTAACCCAAACGGACCCATGAGATATTGGGGACCAAATGTTTGAGTTATTCGCTTCTTAGGTATGTTTAAAAGTTGGATTGGAACCTGATGAATGGATAAAAGATAGTGGATGCTCACGACACATGACGGGCAACAAAAGTCTCTTCTCATCATACCAAGAGTATGACGGAGGTAATGTCACTTTCGGTAGCAATCTCAAAAGCAAAATCATTGGCAAAGGTACGATTGCTCATAACTCTCTAACTATTGAAAATGTTGCTCATGTGGATAGGTTAGGATTTAATCTACTTAGTATTAGCCAACTATGCGATAAAAAGTATAAAGTACTATTTGATGAAAATGGTAGTAAAATACTAAAAGATGGTATCACCATAGCTAAAGGAGTTAGGAAAAATAACATATACGTCATGAAAATAGATAAAACATATAATGACAAACTTTGCCTAACAACATTAGACGATAGCTCATCTCTTTGGCATAGACGCTTAGGTCACGCTAATATGAGACTTATACAAAACCTATCTTCAAAAGAGTTAGTTAGGAATTTGCCTAAACTAAAATATGACCAACACTTTTGCGACGCTTGCAAAATTGGTAAACAAACACATAGTAGTCACAAATCTAAAAATATGATATCTACATCCAAGTGTCTAGAATTATTACATATGGACTTGTTTGGACCATCCGCTATAAGAAGCTATGGAGGCAACTTATATACTTTGGTCATAGTAGATGATTACTCAAGGTTTACTTGGACGTTATTTTTGAAAACCAAAAATGAAGCTTTTGATAAATTTGAAATACTTAGCAAGAAAATTCAAAATCTTCTAGGTGTCAAAATTGTGTCGATCCGAACGGATCATGGTCGTGAATTTGACAACGAAACTCAATTTGGAAACTTTTGTGATACAAATGGTATAACACATAACTTTTCCGCTCCACGAACACCTCAATCAAATGGAGTAGTAGAACGTAAAAATAGAACAATTCAAGAAATGAGTAGAACAATGCTTAATGAACAAAACATTCCTCAAAAGTTTTGGTGTAACGCCGTTGACACTTCTACATATATCTTAAATAGAGTCCTAATACGTCCTTTCCTAAACAAAACACCATATGAACTTTATAAAGGTAAAAAGCCAACATTAGGATATTTTAAAGTCTTTGGTTGCAAATGTTTTATTCTTAACACTAAAGATTATCTCACCAAGTTTGACCCAAAGTCTTATGAAGGTGTATTTCTTGGTTACTCTCAAACTAGTAAAGCTTACATTGTCCTAAATAAAGAAACAATGATAGTCGAGGAATCGTTGAACATAACATTTGACGAAAGTCCACCTCCCTCTAAGACATCACCTTTGGTAGATGATGACTTAGTTGAAAGTCAAATAATTGAAGGTCAAATTAATAATAATAAGGAAGATGAACCATTAAATAAGGAAATTGTCAACATAAAAGAATCTAAAAGTCATCCATTAGAAAAGGTCATAGGAAAACTTAATCAAAGAACCTTAAGATCACAAGCTCAAAATCAAAGTAATCATTTTTGTTTTGTATCCACCATTGAACCAAAAACCATAAATGAAGCAATAAAAGATGAATCATGGGTAATGGCCATGCAAGAAGAATTAAACCAATTCGTTAGAAATGATGTTTGGAAACTAGTTCCAAAACCCAAAGATCAAACTATAATTGGAACAAAATGGGTCTTTCGAAACAAAATGGATGAAAATGGTATAGTATCTAGAAACAAAGCTAGGCTTGTTGCACAAGGTTATAATCAACAAGAAGGAATTGACTATGATGAAACTTATGCACCGGTAGCTAGACTTGAATCTATTAGAATATTACTTGCTTATGCATGTGCTTATGATTTTAAATTATTTCAAATGGATGTCAAAAGTGCTTTTCTTAATGGGTTTATTAACGAAGAAGTGTATGTTGCTCAACCTCCCGGTTTTACCGACTTTGAGAAACCACATCATGTCTTCAAACTCAAGAAAGCTTTATATGGCCTTAAACAAGCACCTAAAGCTTGGTACGACCGTCTTAAGACTTTTCTTATTAATAACAAATATACTATGGGATTAGTAGATAATACTCTTTTTACTAAGAAAAAGGAATCACAAATTATTATTGTTCAAATATACGTTGATGACATTATATTCGGATCAACTTGTCAAGAACTATGTAATGATTTCTCTAAAATCATGCATGACGAGTTTGAAATGAGTATGATGGGTGAGTTAAACTTCTTTCTAGGACTTCAAATTAAACAACTAGAGGATGGTATTTTCTTTAACCAATCTAAATATATAAAAGATATGCTTAAGAAATTTGGTCTTGAAGATTCCAAACCAACTAAAACACCCATGTCTTCGGACACTAAACTCACCAAGGACGAAGAAGGTGAATCCGTAGATAACACTAGATATAGAGGAATGATTGGTAGCCTACTCTATCTTACGGCTAGTAGACCCGACATTATGTTTAGTGTTTGTCTATGTGCTCGCTTTCAAGAAAACCCAAAGGCATCACACTTAGAAGCATTAAAAAGGATTTTTAGATATATTAAGGGAACAACGTGTTTAGGATTATGGTATCCCAAAGGAACGGGTATAGAAACCATAGTGTATGCCGACTCGGATCATGCCGGTGATTATGTCGATAGAAAAAGTACAAGTGGTATTTGTACTTTTGTTGGACATTGTCTCACATCATGGTTTGCAAAGAAGCAAACGGCTTTAGCCATCTCTACTACTGAAGCCGAATACGTCTCAGCCGGAAAAGCATGTCAACAAGCTCTTTGGATGAAGCAAGCTCTCGTAGACTACGGAATTCATCTCAACGACATTGTGATACTTTGCGACAACAAAGGAGCCATCGATCTCAGCAAGAATCCCGTTCAACATGCTCGTACAAAGCACATTGAAATCCGTCATCACTTTCTTCGCGACAATGTTCAAAAAGGAAACATTTCAATCGAGAAAGTATCCTCCGAAGACAACATTGCCGACATCCTTACTAAACCTCTTAAACGAGAACCTTTTAATCTTCTTAGACTTGGTTTAGGGTTAATGGAACCAAGCATGTAGGATAAACATAGCCTAAAACATTAGAATAGTCAAACCAAAACAATTTTGTCTTGTTTCTGCTACTGTAGCCACGGCACCAAACGACAACACGGACGGAACCAAAAATTTGGTACTGTCTGGTCCGTGGTGTCTACAGAAGCAAAACAGCCTTATACATAACATCTTCTTCCTCACAACCCACTTTACCAAAACGTGTAAAACTTAAACCAAGCTCATTATTGTCATCTTCCCACCCACTAATCACTGAAGATAACATCATTGTAAGTATCCTAACTACATTTCATCTCTTAATTCTGAGTCTAGGATTCTTATTTATGCACAAAACTATCACAAATCATTACATGGGGTTTTATGTATGCTTTTATACCAAATATGAATTCAATTGGCAAATTGCATAACTAGTCATTCAAATTAGGTACTACATTATCATATTGCATAAACAAAATCATGTTTCCCACTAATTGATAGATAATAAATATAAGGCCTTATTCAAACAACCAAACACCCCATGTCAAAAGTTTTGAAAAGCTTCTCACTTGTAGGAAAACTTTTTTTCATTGCTAATACAAATAGAAACGTTAGAATTTTCATCACTTGCATGATCTTGAATACTAAAGGTATTGCATAACTAATATGCACTCCCGGGTATATTCAAATATAGCAACATTGAATTAGGAGCATTTGGGTTATCTCATGGTATTTGCCAAACACTCCACTAAAACCATTTTGTGCATAAAATGAGTCGAGATAACCGCAAATCCAAATTGTTTTCATATAGGCACACACTAGAATCAAAAATGTTAAAATTTATCTAAATTTTTTAACATGTTAATTCTTATCCTTAGGAATAATCATGGTAGCCGCAAGATTCTATGATCACAAAGACACCCTTAACTACATTCCCAAACACCACAAAACCAAAGGACTCACCAAGGAACAAGTAGAAATATTTAGGGGTCTAGAATCAAGGTATTTCCACGAGGGTAGAACCATTCACTCATCCTTCCTTGAGCATACCAATCTTCGTGAAGAACTAGCCGCCATTCAATTCGATTGTCTTCTTGACATTGATGAACCAATTTGTCCTAGGTTCGTATTAGAATTCTATGCTAGTGTGACCGGTTTTAGTGATGAAGATGATGAGTTTTGTCTTAGCTTTAGAATCAACCAAAATGACTACACCATCACTTTAAGTGACTTTGCTAGAGTACTAGGAATTCCCAACCGTGGAACTTGTGTCTACACGGATAAGTGGTCACTCACCGCCCTTGATGCAATCAATGACCGCTCTCTCCCCTACATAACCCGTTTAGCCGATAAGGATGTCATCCGTGAACACCTTTTTAACCCAAAAACGGATACAACCCGAGTCACCCGAAAGGGAAAAGAGGTAGACCGAGATCCATATGGAATGGAGCTCAATGAACTCAAGCACGAATTTAAGAAATGGGAGGAGTTACTTAGAGCAAACGTCATTAGCACCATAGGAAATAGGGATCACATAAACGCTTGTCTTTGTCACATGCTTTACAACTTGTCCACCCGACAACCATTCAACTTAGCCTACTACATAGCTAGGAGAATGATTGATATTCCAACTCAAGGATCCGTTGCTCTTCCATACGGGATGCTTCTCACCCGTCTATATAGAAACTTCGCTCCAATTCCACCAACCCCAAAAGGGATGCACCTTCAATATGATCTCATCCCTCACATCTTTGTGCCCTTGAGTGATGCTCGAGTTGCTAAGACTAAAGGCAAGAGAGCTAAACCTCCAACTCCTTCATCATCATCATCAAATAGCTCCGAGGATGGTCTTCCAAGCTCTCGTCTTCCACCTCAAGAGTATTACACATCTCTTCCCGAAATTGAGAATGAATCAGCAGAATTCAAGCAAACTAAGGGAATGTTCAAGTGCCTTGGTAGGATGATGAACAAGATTTACAAGAAGTTGGACAAATAAGGGTACTTTAAGGAGTGTTTGGAACAATGCATTATCGTTAATGTTTGATACTATTTAGTTGTTTTTATTATGTAGGATGATAATATAACTTGAAACAATGGTGTATGCTAACAATCTCATGCAGGGGGATAGCACAAGTATGCTATCAAATTTTACCCATTTTCACTATATTGTGAAAATCAATAAGCCTTGCTCTTAATCTATGCTCCACTGTGTTTACATATGTGTTATTTACTTTTCCTAACTAGAAATGTTTAGTATAACAGGTTTTGAGAAAAATTTTCAGATTTCGGAAATTTCAGTTTTTAGGAAACTTTCTGTCCAAATTTCAGCACTCCACGGATCAGACGGCACCCTTATTTTGGTACCGTCCTTTATGAATTTTGGTACCGCCATATCTGTACAGGCGGACCAGCCGGCACCCTTTTTTGGGTTCCGTCTGTGTATGATTTTGGTGCCGTGGATCCTCCAGGTAATTTTCTGAATTTCGACTCTTTCGTAATTCCAAATTATCTTCCATCACTCATAAATCAATCTTAACTAGTTTATACTGTTATTAGAACTAGTATTATTCACTAAGGGATGTAAGAAATCCATTTCCCACCAAAATTCAAAATTTTGAAAAATCCACCCAAGGAGCCCTTTGGCATAAAGGAAGGAACCAAAATTTTGGTACCTTCAAATCCGTGGGTAATCTGAATATTAGGAAATTCCACTCACTAGAACACATTTATTGCATATCTTTTCTTCCTCACTCCATCTTCTTTGTATGGATTGACTTGGGTGATATGACTAGCATTCAACCCACTTCCAAATCATTAGGAACCTCATCTATTCAATGGTTCAACATCAAATCAAACCTTTTCTCAACAATTTCTTACCTCTATAAATTGAAAGGCTTTACCATGATCATCCTCACACCTTCTTCATTCTCACTTACTATCTAGCAAATCAAAACCCAAGATAAAAATGACTAAATCATCACCAAAACCTTGCAAGAAAACCGCTAGAATAAGCGTAAGGCCTTGTTGCTTTGTTAATCTTAGCTCATCATCCGAATCTTCACCACTCACCATCTCATCTCCCATTAGAGATGATACACACCTTACCTTGGCTACACCCACCTCATCACACATTGTGATCACCACTCCACCACCATCAAAAGCACCTACTTCACCTCCACCGGCACCCATCCAAACATCCAAAACACCCTCACCACCTTCACCAAGGTCTCCCACTCTCACTCCCATGGAGTTATTTTCTACTCCACCAACATCACCAAATCCTTTCCTAGAGGACTTGGAAGACTTGCCTCCTAGGCCAAGTCATCCACCACCATTGCCATCATTTGGCACCATTGAGCGAATCGCTCATGAATCACCTCGGTCATCCATTGACCCAAACGCCCCATTAGGGCCAAGACCTCTCCTTTTCCACCCCATTCACAAGGACATTCATGGTCCTTTATACGGGGATCATCCACTTCCATCATCAATGTCCCCTCATATTGAGGACATCCCGGAGAGCATGTGGGATGACAATCCCACTAGAGAGGAGATTCAAGCCGAACTCCACAACCTCCACCAATTCAAAGGCATGGTGGATTCTCACTTAAGTGAGACAATGCAAATGCAAAGTGCTTTGCTTGCATCCATCATGACCACTCCAAACATCCCCAACACCACCAACACATCCACCATTCCACCACCACAACCTCCGCAAACTTTCTACCCACCAAGGCATGGTTGCTCAACTTGTGAGCAAACGGGTCAAACCGTGGAACGGACCCGGATTATGGTCCATGACTTCCACGAAGAAATGAGGTTCATCCTCAACCACATTCTTGAGCGTCTCAACGCTCTTTCCCATCCACCATCTCTTTAGGATGGTTTTTAGAATAGTCTTTTATTTATTTATTTTTTTTTTATTTATTTTTTTTTTCTTGTACTAGAAACACATCATTGTGTTCTCTTTTCATGATCTTTACTCATGAAAAATTTTAACAAATGAATGTTGTTTATTATGTTGTTGGTGTCATTACATAGTGCTTGGAAATGCTTGTGAATGATCATTATTACTAACAATTTTTTTTTTTTTTTTTTGTAGCTTTATTTTCACAATCCATGTATCTTCCCATTAAAGCACCCAATTTAGGGGGAGCTTTGAACAAGGGGGAGATAATAAGCTCGGGCTCATTACATTCCGCATAGCCTCTTCTTTTTGTTGAGACAAAAAGGGGGAGAAAATATAGAACTTGGAAATTATTTATATTTGACTTTTCTGAAAAAGTCAAACTGCTTACAATTGACTTTCTAAAAGTCAAACAGGAACCCTCATTGATAATACTTGACTTCTCTTAAAAAAGTCAAACTGCATACTTTGACTTTCTGAAAAAGTCAACATCATGCATCAACTAGTGAATTCTTTGACTTTCATAAAAAGTCAAAATTCATACACTTATATTATCATTTCCTTTTCAAAGTTCTAAAACTAATATTTTTACAACTCTTGTACAAACTTTGTCTCTTTTATAAAAATAAAATTTATATTTTGTCCTCAACAAAAAGGGGGAGATTGTTAATACAAATATCGTCATTAAACGTTATTTATATTTTTGATCTTTGCCTAAGTTTTGTTAACGACAAAAGTAAATTTAATTTATAAAAGCTTAAAGCTTGTCAAGTTTATTAGATATTAAAACAAGCTTTCTCAAACAATATATTCATCATTCAAGCATTTACATTCATGATTAGTAACATCTTGATATGACTCTAATCATTATGTATGATAGTAGTTTGTAGAATGTGTTAGGTTCTTAAAACCAAACACTACTTAAGCATTTTGCATATTTCTATTAATAGTAATACAACATGTTGACATCATGTATTACATCATGGAGATCATTGGAAGATTCCATTAGATATTTTGTGAAGATTTGTACTCTTCATATCTTGCACAATCTTACTTAGATAGAGTTGACTTTAGGCAAGATTTGATATCTTGACTGTCAGACTGGCGGTACCAATTGGGTACACGGGCGGAACCCTTTTTAGGGGTCCGCGGTCCGTGGACGCTCCTGTCCAAATTGGCTATAAATAGCAATGCCAAGCCAAGTAGTTTCTCATCCCTTTCTAACATACTCTCATACATATCTTCTCTCTAACCTTTCTAACTCAGTTTCATATCATATTAGTGATCTCTTTTGTAGCAAAGAAGATCAAGTCATATTCAAGCTTCAACGAGAAGTTGGAAGTCTTGTTTGTTTAGTGTTGTATGATCTAGTGTTGATCCATACTTCATTGTTGTATCAAACCATCATAATCTTGTGAGTGTGAGTGGTTAGTATTTTAATCCTCAAAATACATTGTGTGTGGGAGTAGTTGTACCCTTGGAAAGAACTCGACATCTAGCTTAGTGTCGGAAATAGTGTAAGCGAAGTGTAAAGGTTTTCTCCGCCGGTGAAAGGAGCTTGTTGACTAGTGAAGTTAAACTCTCGAGTGTGAGACTCGGGGAGTGGAGTAGGGCAAGGAAAAAGAGTCCTTGTAGGCCGAACCACTATAAACAACTTGTTGTGGTTTGATCATTTCTTTCCTTACTTATCTATTACATATTGCTTGCATATTTCATTATCATACTTAAGATCAATATCAATTGATCTTTCAATAAGTTTCAAAACTAAGTTTTTAATCGGTAAACTATTCAACCCCCCTTCTAGTTTTCTACAAAGAATAATCTTGACTTCCTTGGTACAACTTTCAAACCATTTGTTTGAACCAGGGTTGATTTTCAAAGCTTTTAGCTCAGCACGTTTTTGGTGACTCCTCTTAACCGTAAAATTTGAGAGTGTTGCATTGATTCTTTCAGATTTTTTATCAATTGTGGCAACAGTATGTTTGGATAGAGGTTTGGAGTTCTGGTTGATATTAAATGTGAGTTCTTCGTTGTCAACCCGTATAGTCAACTCTTCAGCAAATACATCAATTAGAGCACGACTTGTTCTCAAGAAAGCTCTCCCTAGAGGGGAACTCTAGGATCTGCATCAAAGTCTACTACAACAAAATCAGTAGGAAAATGAAACTTTCCTACTTTTACCACGACATCCTCGGCTATCCCAAGTGGACGAGTTATGGTACAGTCCGCTAGCTCAAGTGTCATACAAGTAGGAGTAAGTTCAGGAAGAGACAGTTTCTTCCATACTGAGAGTGGCATGAGGTTAATGCTAGCGCCAAGATCGGCCAAGGCGGAGCATTGAACCATCCCCAAGAAATCACACGGGATTAAAAACCTGTCGGGATCTTCAAGATTTTTAGGAAGCTTCTTGAGAAGGACCGCAGAGCATTGCTCATTGAGAGGGGTTTTAGCCATCTCAGATAACTTATCTTTGTTGCTCAGTAAGCCTTTAAGCGTGGATGCAAATTTGGGCATTAAAACGAGAGCATCAACGAAGCTTATATCAAAGTGCATTTCATTGAAAATTTGGAAAAATTTTTCCATTTGCTCTTTGGTTTTGTCTTTGAGCTTCTCATCATGCAATCTTGATGGGTAAGGAAGTTGACTAGACTTTTGAGCCGGGATGGAAGTCATTTCTGGCTCAGAATTTGTCTTCGGAACTTCGGGTTCCGGACTTAAAGCTTGGACTACCGAAGGTGGGACGTGTGCGGTACTTCGTGGGCTTGAGAAATGCACCTTGTCCGTTGTATCCTTGGTAACTTGACTCATTGCTCCTGGTGGAGGAGGCATTGGAGTCGAAGGTCCATTGTGCATCTTAGGTTCACTTTCTACTACCTTTGGGAGAGAAGAAGAAGAGGTAGTAGGAATAGCGGGTCCATCGTATGACACACCACTTCTGGTTGTGATCGCCTTTGCGTCGCCCCTCGGGTTAGCGATCGTGTTGCTCGGAAGTTTTCCTGAGCCCGAGGGTTGATCATTTAAAGACTTCTTAATGTCAGAAATCTGGCTAACCAACAACCTGTTCAGTTCATCTTGGGATTTCATGAATTGCTTCAATAACTCATCAGATGATGGTACTGGAGGATGTGGAGGGAAATTTTGAGGTCGTATGTTTTGATTATGACCTTGTTGTTGAAAATTCCCTTGGTTAGGATTCACATTTCCATGAAATTGATTCCCTCGATTGAAATTGTTTTGATTAAGGTTTCCTTGATGTTGGAAACCTTGATTTGGTCCGGGATAGAAATTACCTTGGTTTTGATAACCTTGGTTCATTCTAGGTTGGTTCTGATTCCGGTTTTGTATGTTAGGATTCTGGTTAAAACTGGGTGGTGTCATACTGCTAGGTGCACGGTAGTGAGGATCAGCTTGTGGTCGGTATTGATTACCTCCTTGATGTGAAGTACCGGCTATAGCATTGGCTTCAACCGGACTACCATCGGTGGCAGTACAGTTGTAGTATGCATGAGGGCCACCACAAGTAACACAGACCTCGACTTTCTTCACTTCACCATGTGATGGTGTCTGTGTGAAAGTGACTTTCTTTTGGTTTGCAAGAACCAAAGCCTGAACAATATCCGTGAGTTTGTCAATCTTAGCATCGGTGCTAGATGTACTCACGTGAGATGAAGTAGAAGGTCCAGCATTAGACTGAGACTGATATGTCTTTGTTCGGAAAGGGCGGACCTGGGACTTGTTTTCTATGATTTGCAAGGCTTCTTTTGTGGTCTTGCTCAGGAAATTACCTCCCGCGGAGGAATTTAAAGAGTCTTGGTCAGTCTGGTTCAGACCATTGTAGAAAGTATCCATTTGCATTAACTCGGTAAAACCATGATGTGGACACTTTCGGAGCAACTCTTTGTAACGATCCCATGCCTCCCCGAATGATTCATCAAATCTTTGAGAGAATTTCATTATCTCATTCTTAAGACTTGTAGTTCGGGATGGAGGATAGAATTCGTTAGCAAACTTAGTGACTAGATCCTCCCATGTCTCAATGGAACGAGGGGGTTGTTTCTCAAGCCAATTCCGGGCTTGTCCCTCTAGAGAGAATGGGAACAGAAGAAGCTTAATTGCTTCGTGTGGGACATTTTTGTATTTGATGGTTGATGCAATCTTGTTGAACCATCGAATATGTGCATGAGGATCATCCCGCTCAAAACCATAAAATTGGCTTTGGGTTACCAGATTAAGCAACCCGGTTTTGAGCTCAAAGGTATCAGCCACGATGGCTGGGACAATTATGGCATCTCCGTAACCCTCGATGGGTGCTTGGAGAAGCTCATTCATCGGCTTATCTTCTGCCATTACGACAGGGGGTGGTTGTGCTAGACGTTCCTCAGTCACGGCTGAAGGAGCAGAACGTCCTCTACGTCTACGAGGAATATTTGCAAGCTCAGAAAGTGGACTTGTAGAGCTGGAAGAACGAGTGCGCATGCACTAAGTATAAAAATCAGTTTTCAAAACAAATGCGAGGCAAAACGACAAGTGAACTTTAAACCAATAATCACAAATAAAATGGCTTCTTTGAAAAAAGTACACCAAATCACAAGGACACAAAGGCAAGTTTTAAATCTTTTGAGATTGGGAACTTATTAATGTTCACACCCCCAGTTGGTAGGTGTACTGCCTTGGTTTACGGTGGTTGATTTTTATGTATTTATTAAGTACCACTGAAAAGACGTAGGTATGGATTTGTGCAAAGGGTTTAAAAACTTTTGGACAATATTTTTGGTATCGTCTCGTTTAACCAAATCGTATCTCTTTAAGAATCACCTTAAAGGAAACACAAGCTAGAAAACGTTACGATTGTTTTGTTGTTTTATATTTTTTTTGGTGTTGTTAACACTTTAGGAAAAGTGTTAATGAACTTTTTTGATTTTGATTAACTTTACAAAAAAAACTGTTTACAAAAGGTGGTATATGTGCAAAAATGGATCTGAAAAAGGTTTAAGACACGCTAAAGCCTCCCCGGCAGCGGCGCCAAAATTTGATTTGCTTCCAAACAGTCAAGTTTATCACACAAGCTAACCACTTGTGAATGGTCAACCATAATAAAATTCAAACAGCTCAGAAACAAATGCAATTAAGATCTGGAGAGTATAGTGTTTCCACAGGTCGTTAAGTCCCACGGAGACTGAATGGTGCTCAACACTATCAGATGTTGAATAATCACTAAGGATAGTGATCAGTAAGGATTTTGGAATATTTATACCTAAAGAAAAAGTTTTGTAAATTACAGGGGCTTAAATGCAAATTAAAGAAAATTAAAAGGCTAAATTATATTAAATAAATGCTATCACTATTTTTAAAATGATGTTTTCTTGATTTATAAAACAAAATAACTTAAATAGACTATTTTAATTAAAACGTAAACCTAAATTACCTAAAAACGTGACCTAGATTGAAAACGCGTGTTATATGTAAAAGTTACGCGAGTGCGCAAGAAAAAACGTAAAATTTGTAAAATAAAAGTCCTACGAGTGTAAAAACAATTTTCTTTCTTACTATATGACAAAAGAAAATTTTAGAAAAAAAATTTATATTTTTTTGACTTTTATATTTTTTATTATAAATTAAATACTATTTTAAACTAATTAAATGATTAAAAATACTAAAACTATTTAGAAAATTCTGAAACTTTTTTATAAAATACTTTATACTAATACAAAGCTAAGAAAAATACAAAAGTTGTGACAACTTATTTGAATAAGCTGTAAATAAGCTAAGTTACACGTATAAGCTTAAAATGACAAAGAAAGTTATATATTAAATGTTGCAAAGAGTAACCAGTCAAAGACCCAAGGGCAGATGGTAGTGTGTGTGTGTGGTGAGCTGGGTGGCCAGGGTTCGAATCCCAGCAATGGACTTTTTATTTTTATTTTCTTTTTGGACTTTTTATTTTTAAAACTGATTAAGCACAACTAGATAAGCAAATTTTATAACTAGAACTTTTTATAAAAACTACTAATAAGCTCAGTTTGAGCTTATGTTTCATAACAGTTAGTAAAAAAAAATTGGAATAAGCACAAAGATTAAGTTAAATTGCTAATAAGCTAGTAAATAAGCTAAGGTTAAATGAAAATGAGCTAAACTAATGATAATAAGCTAGAATGATAACTGAAAAAGCAAAATGACTTATAAATAAGCACTAAACAAACCAAAATAAGCATAAGCTTAACTGTGCACAGGGGAGATTTTCAGAAAAGGACTTAAAACAAGCTAATGAATAAGCAGTTAATAAGCTAAGTATAGATAACCTAAGATTTTTCTAATTAAGATTAGCAGCTAAACTTTAACATCCCAAAAGATGAAGAGCTAAATCTTAATATTGAACACACACTAAAATTCTAAAGTTTATTCAAAAACTGACCAAGTGAAATTTTGACTTTTTGAATTACACTAAGAATTGACTTCAATGAACTTTGATTACTTATATTTGACTGAATAAGTTGTTTTAAGCTAAGATAAGATGAAATTAAGCTATTTTATCAAGTTATAAGCTACTTTGATGTAATTTGTACTCTAAATTCTCAACAGTTAACACTTAAGGTAAGATTAAAATTGATTTTGACTTTTTATTGAACAATGGCTATATTTTATGACTGAAATGAGTTATTAGATACTCATGTGACATGAAACAAGTAAAAACAATAGCTTGAACAAACTCTAATACAGTTTACAAAGCAATTCCAAACACCCCTTAAGTAAACTGTTTTGAAGTTTTAAACATTAAAACAAGTTTTTAAGCCAAATAACCTATTGATTAACTGATATTAACTATATTTAAACAGGATTAAACTAGAATTAACAAGTTTTAATTACTAATACTAGGAAATGCAACTTTTAAATAAATGGCTTACAAATTATGTTTATGCTCCAAACTGAGAACTGAGATCAAAGGACACTTCCTATAGGCTTATCACTAAGCCTCTAAACCATTTTCATCCATAGATTACCCTGCTTCAGCTTCATTCACCATAGTCAATGATTTTTGAATTTCTATCTATTTTATGTGAATTTTTTGGTATTTTTGGTTTTTAACTTTAAACTAAATTTTATTGTTTCTTAAAGCTTTCAGAAGCTTTATAAGAGCTTATGTGAGCTTTTTCAATCCTTGGCAACAACTAATAACAACATTCGAATTTTATGAAAATTTAAATAGGGAAATTGACATAAACTGAATTCGTATATAAGAACTGAAATTGAAACTGAAAATAAGATTTTATTACACTGAAATGTGATTACAAAGTCTTTGAAAGCTTAAACTTGCACTGGAAAACTTAAAAAACTTAAAACGACATAAGTAAAATAAAATTATACTAGATATTTCTCCACATTGCTTCTTTTCCCCTTTATAATGATCTTTTTAACTTTGTCGACACCTCTGAGTGTTTCCCACTTATTTCCAGCCATTGGATCCATCCAAATCATCATAATCGTCCAAGTGGAATTTTTGGCGCCAAATTTCTCTTGAGCAGGTTTTTAGCATTTAAAGAAGTTTGGGAGGATGTGGAGGTGGAGGGGAGTGGGTATACAGCTAGAAAGACAGGTGGAAAGGTGGAAAAATGGTGGTAAAACCACTGGTTTTGGAATGCAGGTTTTGGAGAGGAAGATGAACAGTAGTTCTAGTTTTGGCGGGTTTGACTTATTTTGACCGAGGTATTAACATGAAAGGGGGTCATAATGGGGGGGGGGTCACAGGTGTTGACAGGGGTCTTTTGGGTTTTGGCTGGGGTAATAATACAAAAAGGGTCCAATTGGTTGTAGCTTTATGACAAGGACCATTTGTGTAATTTCTGAAAAGTGAGGGACTGAACCTGTAATTTCTCCAAAGTTGTCAAAAGGACCAAACTTGACAAACTTTAATAGTACAAGGATAATATTTGATAATTTTCACTTTTTTAAATATCCAAGGACTATTTTTGACATTTTTCAAACTTGAGGGACAAAAGTTGTAATTTTGCACAAAGATTCATTCAAGGACTATTTTTGACAATTTAGAATATTTCAGGGACCTTGAATGATAAAATTCCATATTTTTGGATTCCAAGGACTAGATTTGACAACTTTTGAAACTTGAGGGACTAAAACTGCCAATTATGCAAACTTGATACGTTTTTCTTCTGATTTTGATATTTTTGCATTTGAAACACGTAAAACACTTATTTGTGATATTTTCATCATTTTGATGCATTTCTGAGTGTTTTCAGATGTTTTTGTAGTTTAAATGATACAAAAATGATGAGTATTTAGACACTCATCAGCATCCAAGGAATCCCACAGTTCTTTGGAAGATTCAATATTCTGATAAATATCAAAGAGAGAAGCAGACATACCATTGAGGATTAAACATCTGGAAATGTAATCATCATTCTCCCACTTGCTCCTCTTCCTGATCTGTTCCACAGTGGCATCATCCCTATCATATGGAATTGTTGTGCTCAGAACATACACCACACTCATGCTTGACAACAGGAAATGCATCTTCTTTTGCCATCTTCTAAAATCCACCCCTTCAAACTTATCCAGTTTGGAGAAGTTAGCAGCCATATGCTTCATAGTAGCAGCCATTGATTATCACAAAATAGTTTCCTTTGATTGTTGGAGGATATGAGCCCAGAACAGGGTGAAGATAATCAATAGCAGACCAAATACCAATACAGGTTACCGGATATCACTTGGAATCGTGTTATCACTTTCCAAAGTAAACTATTCGACCCTAATACCTGGGTATCACGAATATCTACTTGGGATAAAACCAAATGTATGTTAATGATTTAGGCACAAATCAATAACCCTTTTGCCTATAAGTGTTTATGTTTTCCGTGTGTGTCTCTCATGCATGATCTGATTTCCTATTTATGGGAAAATACTCATAGCTTAGTCAAATGGAACTATGAGGATTAATTGGCCCGATAATCGCCTCAGAATTATCTCCATTAAAGCTAATAGTGGTTATATGACCAATTAAACGTGGTCATTAAGCAGTTGGAACTGTCACTTGAATATGTCAAAGCATGTTACAAGCTGATTCCATAGCACTAGAAGTAGTATCACTGACCATGAGCGACCTTCATTTTTGCCTGCCACATCAGTTTTCTTTCTCCGGCTACCTACAACCGACTTTTTACCACACTAATACAATATACACTACAAAAAACATACCTCATAAATATTCTTTTTTAATTAATTAACACACACACAAAACATATACAATTTCAGTCGTCCAGTTGACCTAAACCAAAAGAAAATGAGCCCTCGACCTTGGACGACCTACTTTCTACACCAAGAGTGGCCTTCATTTGATTTGGTCGACCTACACCATGACCGAATCAAATGGCCTTACTATGCTTAGCCTTAGACTAGTATTACTATTGTTTGAACCCCAAGCTCATGTGTTAGGATTTCGCTATATATATTGTTTGAGACTTATGTAACCAAAAACAATTCATTAATTAATCTAAATATAGTCTTTCACATGTAAGTGTTATTCGAAAAGCAATATTATAAGCTTCACTATTTGTTTAATTTTGTTTGCAAGAATCCAAATCACAGTTCAAGTGTAGTAGGTGTGAAGTGCCTTCTGGCCATCTAGTAGCATCAGAGGACAATACTTAACTTCCATGTGGCATTGTGGCTTGTGTTTATTTAGAGAAGATATATAAAACCAAACAGAACATTTTAAACATCAAATGAAATCCAATACTTATATCTTTCTTGAAACACTTGTATATAAAAATTTAAATGCTATTGCATTCATAAAAGGGTCACTCACTAAAAACCAAATTTCTCATGTCACTAGCTTGTATGTATGCAAGTGCATGCTAGTATAGTAATAATATAGTATATACCTACTTTTTTTTTTATAGCACCCTCTTGATATATAACATAATAGATATTTCACAAGCATCAAATAAAAAGTATATTCATAAGACGGTTCGAGCCTTGTTCAAGAACTACTTCAAATTATTATTTAAAAAAAGAATAATAAAATAAAAAATAAAACACTACTACTATACGGAGTAGTATAGAAAATCAAACGTAACAATAATAACACCATGTAGTGTTGGTCATGTATGGGCTTAGCTAAGATAAGTCAAATTGTAAACGTATTGTGAATTAGCTAAGAAAAAGAACAAGATCAACTGAAAGCAAAATCAGATTGGGCTTAACTATTAATTAACTGAATGTCTGAACTTTTTACCTACAAGTGAATTAGTAAAAAATTCAAAATTTTCATTTGAATGTGGTGTATCAATATATTTAAATTACCTTGGAACTATGGTTGATGTTTTGTCGCTTCTACACTTTGCACAATAGAAGCGATTCTAGATGGTTGCATTAAGTCTGATTATTACTATAAATCCTTTAGGCTACATTGTTGGTCAACCTTTTTCTTGCAGGTTCTGCAAGAAATGTAATACCAATTGTGTTCTTTTCGGAATCCTGTTATTGTTCCTAGAACAACACATTAGGTAACCCATTGTCAGATGTAAACGTATTAGATTCTGGTTTAGCAATAGTATCTGAAGCAATTTGTGAAATTTTAATAATAACATTAGGTAGACTTACTTTCAATATATCTTGAAGCTGGTCAACAGACTTTAGTAATTCGTCTTGAATCGAATGGATTGAATGGCAAGTCTAGGAAAACTTATCGCATTGTCATTTGAACCGCTTCTTTCGAGAAGTCTGGATTGAAAATAAAAAATCTTGTATTCCTATATCAAAATACGGCAAGAAAAAATCGAAAAAGATATATTTATGTAAGAACCTTTCTTTGAAGTCATGAAATTCTTCTAAATCAGCATTTATAAACAATCGGCTTTCAAAGTATGCATTGTGAGCCACATAATTTCCTGAAATAATATTAACAAAAGTTTATAGAACATTCAATTCTATTTTTCAGTGACAAAGATAAAGATTGTTTACTGAAATAATAAGTCTTGCATTTTGATTTATTATGATGACAAGAGATTGTGTTTCATTGCTTGCAAGTTGGTGTGCATGAACATCCCAAAGAAGTTCTAATTGTCCTACCGCTGCATAATATTATGTTTATGCGTTTGGCTAAAATTTGGGTTGATGCTAAAAAAAAAATAAAAAATAAAAAAAATAAAGGTTATGAATCAATTTTTTTTTAACGGCAACTTTATAAAACTAGCAAGGAGCTAAAAAAATTACAAGAAAATTGTTCGATGTATCGCCTCCTAGTCGTTTGTTGAAGTGTGTACTTGCTGTAAGTCTTCCAACTTCAGTTCTAATTTGTGACTCTTTTTCCGTTTACGATCATACACTTTTAGATTCCAACAATGAATTACATAGCCGATAATGTCTGAAGAGTTTAGTGGAGAAAACATTTTATCACATACAAATTTATACGAAAGCGCAGGTTAATTAAATAATAAATTGTAACTATAAAATTAAAACAAACTTACCAATTGTAAAGTTAGGGTCGACATTGTTTGCTAATATGTCTTCGAATGAAACAAAAATAAAAGCCATGTATTAAAAGTGTCTTTTATTATATAAAGTAGATGTTTACCTCTCCAAAGCCGTGCTTTAGCACGGTAAAAATCATTCGGTAGTTGTATATATATAAAAAGGAGTGATACATCCACAAAATATGATTTACAAAAAATTTCTACACGGTGAGGTGTCAACGGGTGATTGGTTTTTGGTGAGAGTGACACCTCAGCATATGAAAAGTTTTTGTGGATCATATTTTGTGGTTCTAGCAAATCTCATATATAAAACACTTCTCTACAACTATAGTCTTCGAGTGCGTACAATTATTGATTTAACATCACCAGTGACGATATCACCAAATCGTCATGTTGATGATGAATGTCAAATTAATCCTTTTTAGACCCACAGAAGTAATACTTTTACCTTCTGCTTCGCAAAAACTTTATGATTGATTACAAGCGAAAAATATCTAAATTGAACGGTTGATGATGAATGTCAAATTAATTACCACATGGGTTGTACTATTCCACCTCTTATATCATTAATATCCTTTTTTATCCATTTTATTAACGATGATAGTTTTTTTTCTTTTTTCTTTTTTCTTTTTTTTTATATCATTTTTCTTTTACTACTTTTAACCTGTCAAATTTTATATTTATGTTCCGTACTTTTTTCTGTCTGTTTTACCCACTGTATAAACAGGACAAGTCAAATTTTTTTTTTTTTTTATTTTCTGCTTCATATTTTTATGTTTTACTACTTTTAACTTATTAAACTTTTTATTTTTTTATTCGGTATTTGGTGTTTCGAAGTTTTATAAATGGTAAATGACAATATTGATAGGAGAGATAAATGAGAAATTAATCATTTCATACGCTTTACTTCTTTTTCATCCCAAAAGTTGAGCCGTAAACACTACTACACAACATGCCTTTACCGACGGACTTTTCTGTCGGAAATCCGTCGGTATAAGTGGTTTCCGACAGATTTGTGACAAAAATAGTTTGTCGGGAAAACCATGGTCGGTAATTACTATCTGTCGGAATTCCCTTGGAAACTCCGACAAATAACATGCGTCGGAAATTTGTTGGTAATTTTTCTGTCGAAAATCAGTAGGTATATATTATGTCGGAAAACCGTCGGTAAAACTTCTGTCAGAAATCCGTCAGAAAGTTGCAGTAGGTAAAGGGTCACATTTGCGCTGGAAAAGTACAATTATTTCACAGCTTAAACGTCACTTTATGCAATCCTGTATGTAAAATAGCTGAAAGGAAACTAATAAATATAATGGATAGTTCAAAATCAAATGAATCAATTACGAAAATTTAGCATTCAAATTACAAAAGTTGTATTCAAATCGAACCATTCGAAACATTCAAGAGTATATAATCCAAATATTCAAAATGATACAACATCATCCAGCTACGGAGGGGGCCATGAATTGGTAAACTTGTTATCTTTTGCTGCTACTATCGCTCTATCTCGAGCTTTTTCGCGAGCACTCGCCTTGAATACCTGTTGTATGTGTTCCTGCGCTTGACGTTCCACTTGTCTTTCTAACTACACCTGCATGTCTCTTTCCACTCGTGCTCTCATCTTTTCCAATGTTTGTGCCTACGTTATATTCAGTCCCGTAAGAAACTTCATACAGTTGATTGTAGCCAAACACAAACTTCTATTCTGAACCAACATATTTCCAGATAACAACTGAGTTTTGTAAATCAAAAGGAGCTAACTCAAAGCAACGACAAGGACTGATTCATTATTAACTTTTTATTCCATAGTTTGTATTATAATCTTTACGTTTAATAACTTATAAGCACAATAGCATTTGTCAGATTCAAGATTCATATATATATACAAGATTCACTGGGCGAGGTTGGGAATTATAGTACTAATCTAAACTGTTGTGTTTCCTTGTCGTATTATGACCATTATTTACCTTCTAAGTGCTTCAATAAACATATCTCTCATACATTTGACTCGTAATTAAAAGGCATCAATGAAATGGACGAGCTAACAGGTAAAATGGGTACTTTAAGAACGGGTCAAAACAGGTATTACTGAAACGGGTCAACATGGGTAATTTTAGTAACAGGTCTAAATGGTTACTTTTTGGTAGAAGTTAATATGGGCTGGGCTGTGTTAGGTTTAACGGATGTATGTTGGTTTTCCTTAAGAAGAACACAACGATTCATAATCACCACAAAATTATCAAGCTAAACACATACTTATCACCATTAAAAAACCTGAGGATATATGAGATTATAAACCAAATAGAGATCATTCTTCGTTGTCCACAACACACTATGTACGTATTAACCAGATGTATGTCAATATTTCGAATTTTATCACTTTTATGACAACAGTACCAAGTACGCATACTTTTCATGCTGGTACATTGGCAATAGATTCATGGTAACTAAGAATAAATTACAATATGCATTGCCCACATACCCACACCACCTACAAGAAGAATGACTAAGTGACTGAGTGTCGAATATGGTAATGTCCTTCATATATGCAGTATGAATCTCAAATATATATACGTAACTACGTGTTAAGTACAAACATGTTATAATCCAGAAAGGTTATTTTCAGTGGCTAGTAACTCTGTATCTTTATCCAACATAAGCATCTAAGAATCTCAAGTATATATACGTAACTACGTGTTAAGTACAAACCTGGATCGTAGTAGCACAACCAGTAACTCTGTATCTTCACATGCATCTCACTTTCCACTTGTGCTCTCATTTGTGAGTTGTAACTGCACTTGCACCAAACTAACTATGCTGGCCTATAAATTATCTGAAATTAGACAGGTATGGGTTAATACGATTGGAAAATAACAAGTATAGAATTCTGGTTCAAACAGCTAGAATTACAAAAATGAGAAACTGCATTTTGAACAGAACAATAGATATCATCCGATATACCACCAAATTCACCAAGATTACTTTCTACAAACAAAAAATGCTTGAATGCACAATTTTCTTCTAATTCATCAAAAAATATTTATGGTAAGTTTTCTCATCTTTGTAGATTTCCTTACATAATGTAAAAACTAAAGCAGTTCGCCTAATTTTCGTCTTATATAGTCTGCCTACCTAAATCACATAAAACAGATTAGGAAATCATTAGATGGACTATATGGTGATACAAAAGCAAGAAAAAACTAAATGTGAGCTCTTGGGAACCAATATATTTTCTCGGACCCTAATTTTGTTATGAAGAGAGTTAAGAAATATATTTACAAAAACATGCTTCATTATTTCATACTTGCAATGTCATATGCGATGACTGCAACTGAAGAATCCCTTATATAGGTTCAAATCAGACTCCTAAATCTCTCTTGTCCAACCGTATCCTTGAGGTAACACCGTACAAATGAGCTAAAGATAATTGACGTATATTTGTACTATGTAAATGCATGTCAAATCCATATTTATAAATTATAATGTTGCAGACTATATAAATGTGTTTTCCATATTTTCAACTTCACCCCACTAGTCCTCCCTAAAATAAACGAGCAGTTACCCGCTAGTAAGAACATCTTACCACCACTATAGACGAACTGCCCGCTCTTCAAGATACATCCTTTTCGACAGGAAGTCGATTCCAATAGTTGCCTGATCAATACAGAACACAATTTAGTCGAAGGGATACAAATTTGAGCTCACTTTCAAGCAAGTAGTTCGACATCAGCATTAAAAAAGGGCCAGAAGCAAGTAATTCAACATCAACATTAAATTTGAGCTCACTTTCAGCGGATTACATGGTTCACTCATTTAGACAGCATAACACAATGGCTCATTGGTCACAAAAGAACAATGGCCAAATCAAGCAAAACTTATAAATATATTGATAGTATGTTTACCATTTTGAACTTATGTTGAGGAATGGTAATGGATCCAGCAGTGTGTTTCGACATATGATCATCTACATCGGTTAATCTGTTTTCTTGAGACACATTGACTTTTTTTTTTCTTCCATTCTGTGGTATTCCAGACCCAATCAATCAACTTGTCCCAATCCCCTTGATCTATCCAAGTTAGAGTATATATCTCAAGAACGGATAAATCATTTCCAACAACCTCTTAGCTGCAAACACTTTCAGAACCAACAGGCTCTACACATTTAGAATTTCTTATCATGTGGATATTGCAAACACTTTGTAGATGCTTATGTGATGAGAGTAAACACAACTGCCACATCGTACTTCATTATAAATTTCAAACACAACAATAACTAAGCAAGAATGGATACATAAATGCATGAATAACCAATTCAAGAGAAACGCAAACACTATTCTACAAAACTTAGTTTAGCAATGTTACAATTTTTAAGCAACATACAGTCATACTCTCGTCACATAAGCGTCTACAAATTCCTATCCTCAGAATAAAAATCCAGATGTACAATTAAAGAGCTCATTTAATTTTGCGCCTAGAACAAGGACATTTGATACGGAAAACTACATTACTTCTGAAACTTCTGCTTTCAAAAACTCTTTCAACTGAAAACGTGAAATTTAGGAACTCGATCACTTTTGATTGGTAATAAGAGCTAAGAAGACCATTACTATTTTTTCTCTTGTACATACATTTTCTGTCCCTACTCGCCGACATAACTAAACTCAATAGTATTAAATAAGTTCACATGAGCTAGTAGAAGTCAACATTATCTACAAGTAAGTTAGCCACCAAAAGACCACGAAGGAAGAATGCAAACGAGAACACTAAGGGACTAAAGGGGTGTTTGGTTTAGCTTATTTTCTAAATGAGACTAGTTATCTACAAGCACAATTTTACTAAACATTATCTACCAGTAACTTAGGCAATAAAAAAAATGTTATCAGCCAGTGGTTCTCTTTATCCAATTAGCGAAAAGTCATTTTTACACGAATCAAATCCGTCAAACACTCATAACAATGACTTATCACACTATCACAATCGATTAATTCTAACTATCCGACAAACACTCAAAACACACTTATCACAACTTAGATGATTCAGCTATCAGAAACACTCAGAATCCATAAAAATCACACATCACATAATCAGTTTCAAAATACGAAACCGTAAATCCATATCCATTCGCAATTAGCCAACGAATCACCAAAGCAAAATTAGGTCAATCTACATTCAAAATTAGGGCAAAATATGAACGAATCACATCAACACAAATCGAATTATAATTTCAGTTCATTCAATCACAATATGTACAAATCATAACAGCACAAATCGAATTTTAATTTTAATGTGATGGAATCTTACTTGATTAGATCAATAACCGAATTTGTTGATAGGATCTGATATTTGTAATCTGAATTTGTTGATAGTATCGATAACCGAATTAGTAATGTTTTTGTGGGAAAGCTGAAAGTGTTTTTGCTTTTTGAGGGAAAAGGAAAAGCATAGGCGGGAATATGACTCAGAAAGGTTTTTGTGTAGTGAATTATTGATGATGTAGTTTGTATTGCAAATGTAATTTGAGATAAATGATTTATATTGATAGCTTGCATAACCATCATAAAGATGTTTAGCAAGTATGAATTGTTTGAAAATACAAAATGGTTGAGACTTAGGAAATGGAGTAATCATGTAAATAGTCTATCAATCGTGTAAATCGTCTATATTTGATTATATAGTTGATTATATATTTGATTAGCCAATTTTTATTATAAATTAATTAGTCAATTTTTGGTATCACCAATCAGATGTTAGCATATTGCTAGAGTAATAAATTTCCTGTATGACCAATTAACTTTCAATTTAACTAGTAAACATAACTAATATATTTACATAGATAGCTTAACATAGTATATATGCATCTACCCAATCTCTATTTATTGGGTTTTTAGCTTTTCATATATCAGTCGGAAATCTCTAGGAATCAGTATTATTTACCGACGATTTAGCGACGGAAGTATTATACTTTTAAAAAATAATGACAAACTAAACTTTTTCCGACGGATTAACAACGAATATGCAGGGTTGTCAGTATGGCATCGGAAAGTTGTTGGTAGGTTAAGTATATTACCGACGGATTTCCGACAAAATCCTTATCCCTCAGAAATCCATCGGAAGTTGGTCGGAAAATAGTCAGTCCAATAATCCGTCGTTAATCTGACAAAACGTCGTCGGTAATTAGCGACGGAATTTGATCCGTCGGAAAATCTGTCGGTGAAAGTCAAATTTCTAGTAATGAAATATGGCTTCCAAAAAACACAATGTCCCCTCCACTTTTCCCTGCCCCACCTCTTCATTCTTCAAAATATCTTGAGATCACAAAAAAATTCAATTTCTTTTCATTACTTTCACTTTAATAACATGCATGGTGATAACATGGTGTAAGTGATCCGACTCAACTTACATCACAAACGTATATATGAACGTATACAATTCATATACACTATATATCCACTAGCAAAGCAACAGAATGTCACGAATATGCCTAATCAAACCACCTAGTGAAAATTTACAGCCCTTCAATATTACCTCTAGTATTGTTATTAAAGACTCATTGGTTAGTCCTAGCTGATGCCACTTGACTAGCTTCTTATATAAATAAGATACGGTTTATAGACTCTGATCTTTACCTTACACATAAAACATCACAACACCATTTCATATATCTTGTATAGTAGTGAGCAACAAAAGAATAAGATTACATGGGACATGAATCAATTAGGGTCTATAATGGCCGGAGGTATGTTCGTTTGGGACATGAATCAATGGTATATATGTTCGTCTGGGTGTAACATAATATACATCCACAAATACAGTAGACTGGTTCGAGCAATCGGATTTTAATAAAAACAAACACATTCTTCCACCTTTCACAAATCACATTCTCTTAATTTTATGGTTCTTCTTATCTTTTTGGCTTATAGAAAGCAACTATATACCGAAAGTTTTGGCTGGAAATTAAATTAACGTTAACAATTTTCTTACAAAGTCTTCTCCTTCGAAGGAAACTCGCGATGGCCAAACATGCATTTAGTTTCGCATTATATATCAATTTCCATAAATGTATAATCCAGTTCCTGTATAAATACATGCCCATTCTTATATATTATAGTTGAACTTCAAATGATTATTACGTCCGAGAGCTCTTTTCTCTTAAGAGATTTTACCGAAATAAAATATATTTTATTATTTAGAAACGTGTGTTTCGTATTTATAGTACATTTTTCCATTGTCAATTCGCTATCAACGAAGCTTCTTGACATTTCATTTAAACTTGTCTCTATGTATATGTGGTTTACATTTTGTATGCCAAGAAGGGCCGTACCTTATGTCCTTATCACATTAATTCTTCACATGGCTCACAATTCTTTCGCAATACAATGTTATATCATTTGGTCGACTTATGAGACTGACAAGCGTGAAAAATTCGTTACTGTAGTAAAATCTTTGAAAAATTTCGAATGTTGAAAATGACAAAGTTCTAGATCCGTTACCGGTTGATCTCAAACCAAATTCATGGGTTTTATGCTTACGCAATCGAATATAGAAATGGTTGGGAGTTTTGAAAGTGTTGCACTATATTTTTCCCATTTGTGCTTGAACAACTTGGATTTGTGCTTGAACAATTAGGCCTTATTGTTGTTCAAGCACAAATGCATCAACTACATTTTTCTCATGAAAGCAATCTTAATGACCATACTGCAGCACGAATCAATGCATTGTGATTGTAAGGCTAAACATAATGGCAACCTAGTTTACCCATGTCATATCAGCTTTCTCTCTCTGACGTCCTGACGACAACCTAGTTGCCACAGCCCACAGTGGTGACCTGAGAATTTTTTATTTTATTTTTTTTTATTATTATTATTTTTTTTTTACAAACGGTATGATTTTTGGCTTTGAAACTCGGTTGAGAAGCCAACCTAGTTCACGCATGCTTTGCCCTCAACCTTGCTCAACCGATCATCCCACAATGGGGCAACCGGCCTCAACCGACCACTCAACCCAGTGGGGCAACCGGCCATTGTGTTTAGCATAAATGATATCATACATCATACTAAAATGCAGTAAAACTCAAAACTTAATGCTGAACAGCTGAAGATTCATACGATAATGGGAAAGCTTCCTTTACTTCTCACATATACTTTAAGACAAATTTCAACATATTATAATAAGTCAAACAAGAGGTATCGACATGGAAATTTACTGAAACTTCCTATAATACATAATTATAAAGACTCATTAGCTAGTCCACTTTCTTAAAGTTAATGTGAAAGGTTAGCGAAGCTTCCCAAAATAGTATGAAAACTAAAGACGCATTAGGTAGTCCAGTTGACTAGCTTCCTATATATAGAAGATGCGATTTATGCAGTCAGATCTCACTTTACATAATATCAACACCACTTTACAAAAATCATTGTGCTAGTAGTGAACAACAAAAAGAACAAGATGACATGGGACATGAATCAATTAGGGTCTATGATGGCGGGAGGTATGTTCGTTTGGGCTATAGTCGGAAAATGGTTTCCAAAGGAGTCTCGTGAGTATTTCGAAAAATACTTTAACAAGATCATTAGCTATATTTACCCTTATATCGAAATCACATTTCATGAATACCAAGGAGATGATTTCGAGCGAAGCAAAGCTTATGTCGCCATTGAACGGTACCTTAGCTCCAACTCTTCAAATAAAGCTAAACGGCTCAAAGCAAACGTGGTTAAAGACTGCGAACCCGTTGTCTTGAGCATGGACGACTATGAAGAGGTCCGGGATGAGTTTAAAGGTATCCAAATTTGGTGGACTGCTAGCAAAACTATCCCTTCACAAAGGGCTATGTTTTCGTATCGTGATGATGATGGTGAAAAAAGGTACTATAAGCTCACATGTAAAAGAGAACATCGTGATATCATAACAAAATTGTACGTGCAATATGTGCTCGATGAGGGGAAGGCTATCGCGGTTAAAACAAGGCAACGCAAGCTCTATACTAACAACAAGAGCGAAAATTGGTCCGGTTATAGGAGGACGATGTGGAGCCATATTATATTTGAGCATCCTTCTACTTTTGATACTCTAGCAATGGACCCGAAAAAGAAGAAGGAGATTTTGAACGATTTAATGACTTTCACCAAGTCAAAAGACTACTATAAGAAGGTCGGGAAATCATGGAAACGAGGGTATCTTCTTTACGGGCCCCCAGGAACCGGGAAGTCGAGTATGATTGCAGCTATGGCAAACTTACTCGAGTATGATATATATGATCTTGAACTAACCTCGGTGAAAGATAACACTGACTTAAGGAAGCTACTAATCGAGACATCGAGTAAGTCTATTATTGTAATCGAGGATATCGATTGTTCACTTGATTTGACCGGACAACGAAAGGAGA
Organism: Chrysanthemum seticuspe; assembly: GCA_019973895.1. NCBI lineage: Eukaryota > Viridiplantae > Streptophyta > Magnoliopsida > Asterales > Asteraceae > Chrysanthemum > Chrysanthemum seticuspe. The sequence continues at coordinate 43,327,234 of BPTQ01000001.1, forward strand.
AAAAGGATGAGAGTAAGGATGATGAGAAAGACCCCATTCAGAAAAAAGTTGAAGAGGGAAAGGGTAAGAAGAATAAAGAAAGTGAAGTGACTTTATCCGGGCTCTTAAACTTTATAGATGGACTATGGTCTGCTTGTGGTAGCGAAAGACTAATCGTGTTTACAACAAACCACGTTGAAATGCTTGATCCTGCTCTTATTAGAAGAGGCCGAATGGATAAACATATCGAGCTATCATATTGTTGTTTTGAAACATTTAAAGTTCTTGCAAAGAACTATTTGGATATTGAGTCACATGACTTGTTTGCAACGATTGAGCGATTGCTAGACGAGACCAACATGACTCCAGCCGATGTTGCAGAAAATTTGATGCCAAAGTCAGATGAAGAGAATGCCGATACGTGCTTAAACAACTTGGTTAAGTCTTTAGAAGATGCAAAAGAAGAAGCAAGACTTAAAGTTTTGGAGGATGCTAGGATCAAAGCTGAAGAGGAGGCAAGTAAAAAGAGTAAACTAAATGATGAAAAGGCACAAGCTGGTGATGCTACAAAAGAAAACAGTGAAAAGGCACAAGCTGGTGATGCTAAGGAAAATGGTGAAAAGGCACAAGCTGGTGTTGCTGAAGAAAATGGTGTGATCAAAACATGAATACAAAAATGACTAAAAACCATGCCACTGGCAAGGTGTGATATCGATTATTTAAATTTAGAGCATGTGTGTGTTTATTGTATAGGGTGCGTTTGCTTAGTTGATGGTTTGGGATAGGATCAGGATTTGGTGTATGATTTTTGTAATATAAAGTGTTTGTTTTATGGTTTGGGATGTAAATTGGATTTAAAATATATTATTATTTTTTTAGTAAAAAGTGACATGGTGAAATTGACCCATATTTTTCAATTTGATTTAAAATATATTACTCGTATTATTTTATTTATTATCCTCATGCACCTATCACGTTAGGGTTTATTAAAACCCTCTTAAAGGGGTGTCATGGCCATTTTGAAAATACATTCACATATTGGGATGTTATCGGGTCGGGTTATCGGGGTTATCAGATTTGTCGGGTCGGTTTGAGTCGGGTTTTGAATTTTTTAAAAGTGACCCGCAACCCGACCCGATTAAGAATCGGGTTATCGAGTTCGGGTGGGATTCGGGTCGGGTTATGTCGGGTCGGGTGATTCGGGTTATCAAGTGACCCGATTAAGTAACAGTAAGTAAAAAAAAACATCAATTATTTGAAATATATCTATTCATTGACCAGATAAAAAAAACATCAATTATTTGAAACTATAAAGAGTATATATCCAATGCAGCAGACTTGAACTATTACAGTACACTTGCACACATTCTACTAGTATTAAACAAAATATGTTAAATACAATATGTAAAACATAAGAAATGTGCATCACATATGAGCATACTACAGTAGTTTATTGACCCATGACAATGGGTGTATAAAAAGTAAAAACTTGGTAAACAAAAATGTATATGAAAAAGGTACTATAGTTGTTAGGTCGATATGACATGTTATTTGACTGATCGAGATCACGCTACGTTGAATTAGCACCATATGTGACATTGTAGATTATTCAATTACATTTATTCTCATAGTTCAGTTTAGAATGACAAACATTTATTCAAATCATCATAGATTTAAGAACCAAAAGTTAAGTGATAGCTAAACAGTTTACAAACAAAAAGAAATGATAATAACTATCATATAATGGGATTATGAGATTGACTAAACAACTTGTAACTATTGCAAACTTGAACTAAAAAGTAATAATTAAAAAATCAATAAGTGATTGTCGTGTCTTATCGGCGGGTTGACCCGATAACCAGATAGCATTATTTATTTAACCCTAACCCGACCCGATAACACTATCGGGTTATCGGGTTCGGGTCAAAACAACCCGACAAGATTTTTGACCCGATTAGACCCGACCCGATTAGCCTTATCGGGTTCTGGTTCGGGTTTGGGTCGGGTTGACCGACACCCCTATTCACATAGACCAAATAATTAAGGGCCCGTTTGGTTTGCTTAAATGAATCACTATAGATATGGTTTAAGAATAAATTTGGAATGGAAAGACTTCAAATAAAAAAATAATTAAAAATATAATTGAGAGATAGTTTTTTTTTTTTTTTTTTTTTTTTTTTTTTTTTTTTTTTTTTATAGAAAAAACATGGGTATCCTCAAACCACCAAAAATAGCCCCCTATCTAGATACCCTTGTTTGAAGGGTTTTCTCATACCCATATCATCAAGCAAACACATTTTATCATTCTCACAATCATACCACCATTCCCATACACCTATACCAAACATGCCCTAAATCATCTTTAGTTTGATTCCAATAAAGTAAAATAACATACCAAATGCACCCTTAATGTAATTGGTATTTTTTTCTTGTAGATCATGTTGAAAGACCATTTAGTTTAATGAAGTATTTTTTTTATTGCATATCTCTCAAATAATATATATAGCCAAGCCCTAAAATAAGGGCTTGGGCTCACGCAACTGTATTACTAGTCTATCACAAATAAACCCACTAACAGATTTTGCGGGAGCTTCATTTCTAAGCTCTCAAACGGATTTTGTGTTATGTATGTGGCGCTATGGGTTATGGTTTGAATTTGTTTTTTGCTTCGACTTCATCTTTGGTCTGATGTTGATTGGTAGATTGCCCAACTATTCACCAGTCTACTTCTGGGTATTGTGTGTTTCTTGACAACAATCTTCTCTCATGGCCCTCAAAACGTCAATGTTACGCTTTCTCGTCCTAGTGCTGAGACAGAATATTGTGGTATTGCCAATGCGGTTTTCGAGACTTGTTGGTTACATAATCTGTTGCGTTAGTTTCACACACCATTGTCTTCAGCTACGCTTGTCTACTGTGATAATGTTATCATGGTTTATCTCTCTTCTAATCCCGTGCAACATTGATGTGTTTCGAAAACTTTTAATTTATAATGCTAGTTCTACCGATTCCTTATCACACAAAACACACGGGTAAAGTATAACCCCCGTTTATAGTAAAGGTTTTTATGTAAGACCAGGTCGTCTCAAGGGAGAGAAGTGTTTTTCATACCAGTGTTGGTTAACAAAGTTAGATTTCAATGATTGTCACTTACCACTATAATCATTTTTTGTTGGAATTAAGATTTTGAAAGTTTAACCAAGGTAATTAAGTGCATGTTTGTTTAAGGCCAAGCAATATGAGATAAACCATACAATGTAATGTGTGCACAGACAAAGCATAATAGCAATCAGTGTTGTAAAAAGCGGGCTAGGTGGCCCCTTAAACGGGCATACACCACCCCGTTTTAGGGCAAATCGGTCAAGCTAGGCGAAAAAGTCAAAAATCGGTCAAACATCCCGCCTAGGCGGAGCTAGTCGGTCAATGAAAGTCAACAAAAAGTCAACATTTATTTTAAAAAATAGGGGTTTTTATTTTCAATTGGATTTTTCTGAATCGGGTTTTTAATTTTTGAAACCCTAAGTGATTTGGATTTATGGATCCGAAATTAAAACCCTAATTGATTTCAATTGGGGTTTTGATTTTCTTAATTTAGTTTTAATTGGTGGAGGGGAGGTTGAAGAGAGAAGAAGAAGTAGGGCTGGGTTATTAATGTTGTGTAACCCTAATAATAGATGTTTCTTGGCCCATTAAAAAAGTTTATACAATAGGCCCAACAAATAACTCATTACGCTTTAATAAATGTATACCAAAACTAAATCAAAACCACACATAAAGTAAATTTTGCAACATGTACAAAAGATATATAATTAAAAAAAAATAATATAATTATTAAAAATATATAAATTATGCATATTTTATATCAAATACATATAAATTTACATTTTTTATATAGAAAAGTTCAATCCGACTAGGCTGCGCCTAGGTGGTGGTCGACCGCCCAACTAGCGTCTGGCGCTTTTTGCAACCTTAATGGCAATACATGACGGGTAATCGTGATTAACATTATATCTACTCAACATAAGAAGGAGTCCTTTTGGCCTTTTAATCCTAAGTATATTAAGTGCATAAAGTGTATCCTGTGGATGAACAATATATAATGTATTTCCTCTAATCAAGTCGTTAGACGTGAGATTAGTCCTTAAACATGTCATAATCCGGGCTATCAAATTTTCTACTATCCAATTCTCACAAGTATAGTAATGATTCGTTATAGACAGACGATTCATAACTTAATCAACACAATTGTATCTTTCGACCTTTGATAATTGCAATGACCAACCAAACAAGAGATAGTAAACCAAATAAGGACATATCAAATACATGATGTATAAGTTTAATAACATATATTAAATTCTCATGTTCATATCATATGGCTATAATGCCTCAAACAAACATAAGTCGACTACTCCATGATCAAATTAAAGCAACTAGTATCAAATGAATAAACGATTATCGTATTCATAACGAACTTAAGATTATACCGAGGTTACAGTTGTTGAACCACGTTCACACAAATTACTACTCCACATCAACTGCTGCTCCAGGCTTCTAGCAAGCGGTTTTGGTGGAAACCACTTCTAAACTTCTTATGAGATGATTGGTAATTGAGGTGCCCATTCTACTCCGATTTGGCCACTATTTATAGGTGGAGAGGTAGTCCAAAGACGTGCCTGGTGAGTTATGATATGCAAATAATCGGCCATATCGTTGAAGTGTCTCATTAATGGAGAAGTATAATTGACAGGTGAAATACGCCGCATATTAACATAAAACAGACGAGCTTCTCTTCATGTATGCGGCGCTCTTTATCCATAAGATCGGCTTACTTCAGGTATTGACTCGTACGTGCATAGTTGACCAATGGCGCCCGTAACCGGCGCTCTTTATCCATAAGATCGGCGTACATTTGTCAAACATGTGTTTAATTCTTATAAGTCTTTCTGAGTCATTAGTTTCTTGTTTCTTTCGTGCTTTTCTTAGATCATTAGTCCTGCATAATTATTCATATATCTATACTACCTAAAGATTGAAGTGCTTAATTTAATGTGCAAGAGTTGTTGTGCACAAAATTAAGTACGGTACAACATAGCTAAAGCTACACAACATTACATCAATTTATCAATATGGCGAATTGAATGCATAACTTAAAGATTGAGTGACTTAATTTAATATGAAAGATGAAGTTGAAGTGTTGTTGAAGTTTCATGAAGACAAACCATCTCAATTTTAGAATCTCACACTTAAAAGCCATCATTTGTAAGTATAAATAACACACACTTCGATTACATTCGTGACACTGCTAATTTGGCCTTTCTTTTGTGTGATGCATACAGAAACCATCATTAGTCAAGGTTCACAATGTTTTCATCAAGAACGTTAGTGGGACTTCAAATTCACCCGAAGTAGTGAAGCTTAGATGCAGCAAGGCCAATAATGGATGCGAAAATGTTCATATTTCCGATATTAATTTGACATATGATGGTCCTTTAGGACCAGCAATTCAAGAATGTCGCAATACAAAGCCAATTTATGAGGGCAAAAATGTCCCACCTGGCTGCGAATGTGCGACGTCTTGATTTAGGCTCAGGAGGTGAATTGACGGTTCATTTTAAGTTTTACGACAAGCTAGCTCTTGATCGTGGTTTTATTCGTAGCTAGAGGACAATGATCGATTAATTTTGAACATCATTCTTTAGTTGTAAATATGTATCGCAGATCAATAATCATGATAGGCAATGCTAGCTAGACGTCGATTATATTGCCAAACGGTACATTTATGTACTTGGTAACAAATTATTTTGATTAATTAGTTGTTGATTTAAGTTTGTTTATATGGCTTTCTAGTTATCTTCTTTACACTAAATACTGATCATTTACACTAAAACTACATTTTTAACTTTTCAAAATTAACTATTGAATCTTTTTTTTTTTTGAATCTATTTGCAACCCGAGGTGAGATCAATACAAAACACATTTAATCTAAATGAACAAATCATAAGATCTCAACCATTCATCTTATTTTCATCAAATGGATGAGATGAAAACAAAAATTAACAAAAGAAGGGTAAAAATGTAATTCTATAAAAACCCACTTTACACCCTTTTTTAAAAAACAATATATCTTGCGAACGGTAAATCTTCAAGCTACAAAAAATACATCATCGCGACGAGAAAAAAATCATCTTTCTATTGATATGCAATTTTATATACTTTCGACGAACATTTTTTTCAAAATTTTCGTCCAGAAAAATCCCACGGGATTCGTAAAAAGACGAATTTTTTTTTTCAAAATTCCCGTCCCGAAAAATCCCACGGGATTCGTAAAAAGACGAACTTTTTTTTTTTCAAAATTTCCGTCCAGAAAAATCCCACGGGATTCGTAAAAAAACGAACTTTTTTTTTTCAAAATTTCCGTCCGGAAAAATCCCACGGGATTCGTAAAAAAATCCTACGGGATTCGTAAAAAGACGAATTTTTTTTTTTTCAAAATTTTCGTCCAGAAAAAAAATCCCATGTGATTCGTTATAAAATCCCACGAGATTCGTAAATAAATCCCACGGGATTCGTAAAAAAATCCCACGGGATTCAGATACAGACGAATTTTTTTTTTCAAAATTTCCGTCTAGAAAAATCCCACGGGATTCGTAAAAAAATCCCACGGGATTCGTTAAAAAATCCCATGGGATTCGTAAAAAGACGATTTTTTTTCAAGCATACCCACTATCCATCATGCCAAGATATTGACCCACTTCAAGTAAATCCACTCCCCAACTAGCATAAGTGTGAGCAACAAGAACTCTCGATTCCATAAAAGCAACTTGGAGCAAGACATCTCACTACCTGATGAACTCGCCATTTTCATGATAACAATAGCTTATTACCTATCTCCACGACCATACCATCTCACAACCCGAACCAACTCACAATGTCACTGTCACAGAACCCAAACCACCTAACAACCTCCTGATCTGCTGGAACCAACTCACAATCTCACCATTTTCACATCTTAAAAATGTGTCATTTCAACAAAATAAAATAGAAAAATGACAATAATAAAATTAAAAATAAATAAATTAAAAATAAAAAAATAAAATAAAATATTGATGGTATACCAGTATATGCAAGATTCAAAATTTGAGTTACAAAAACTTGATTATGACGTTTCAATAAAAAAAAAACAAGCTTTTTTATTATGCAAAATTATTAACTCAAATTTATTAGCTTTTTTTTTTTTTTTTTTTTTTTTTCTAAGAAGCATTTCATCAAACACCTTGTCTTCATTGTTAATTTCAACTCATTTAGTTCACTGTACATAAACGAAACAGCAACAACTATAGTTTTACAATCATAGTGTTTCTATCATCATAAAATTGCACTTACATAAAGCATTTATATAAAGTACAATAGAATTTTACTATAGTAAAGTTAACTACTGACCAGTTGTGACAATAAGCATATAAGATTACTATAGTAAAGTTAACTACTGACCAGTTGAAAAGAAACTAAACCGTTGATTGAGAAAGTATGAGGATCTGAGATAAAGATGAGAGAGACGAGTGTGAGTGTGTGTACAGTATGTGTGTTTAGGTGGTTATGTAAAAAATATGGAATGACTAAAATGCCTCATTTGTATATTTGTTTATTTTAATCTAAATCGTTGGATGAAAAAAAGATTGATGGTTGAAATCTTGTTATTTGTTCTTTAGATAAATGTTGTTTCGTATTGAACTTTTCTCTTTGCAACCCATCTACTATAATCCATCGACCCATTATCAACCTAGTATTTCCAACTCATCACACACATAATCAAATTTTACTGGATGAGGTATCTCAAACTTTTCATCCATCAACCAATTTTCCCTTAATAATCCAATGGTATAACATTTTATTAGTCGGACTTTGAAAGTGATTTTGTACACTATTGTTGGTAGTCAAAATAAGTTTGTTAAAAATTCAAAGCTGTACACCATTGTTGTCACTATCATTTCCTTGCAAAGCAAGGATAAATTGATGATGCACGTACCATGATGTCATGGCTCGGGAGCAGGGTGATCTAGAAACTTTTTCATACGCGTTATAATTTCAAATCCTATCTTATATCTTATATAAAGTATAAAGTATAAGGGAATTGATATTTACACATATCAAATTGATCAATGCACATAATTTTTTTTGTGAATTGACAATCATGCCCTCCCTATAATTATTGTGTATCATTTGACTTTTATTCTCTAAACTTTCAGTGAGCCCTCCATTTTTCTTTTATTTGTTACTTTTTTCGTGATTTCATTGTCTACATCGTTCAGCGAAAGATTTGTATGTGCAAGGGACACAATTTAAAGATCCATTATTACAATTACAAGTTTTTAAGCCACCGATATTAAAAAACTAAAAGTCATATTTCCCTGTGTCGTAACTATAAACTAAAGTTCGTTTCTTTGTGAACATGGTCATAACAAAACATATAATTCCAGAAACAACTCACAAAAAAACATAGCTATCAAAACCGATTAGATGACAAAGCATACTGCTATCCTATAGCGTAATAAAAGGCCCGCACGCTCTTTAGTAGTTCATCACACGATTCGAACGTAGAGCGAGTAAGATAATGTTCTTCATTTTGAGTTATTGAGCTTGGCGAGTCCATCGAGTTCATTTGTTTCCTAAAATATATGATGAATAAAAAGGGTAAGCTAGTTTATATGCATGATTTGTAAGTTCAGTATAACACATATAGTTCATGTATATATGATCAGCATGTTCAGTATGACACATACTGTTTTCACCCAACAGTATGATAGATCTATTATTGCATGGAAAACATGAAAAGCTAACCAATATTAATAAATGAAAACTAATTCCATGTCTATAAAATCGTTAGATTACGATGGTAAAAATTAGTGATTAATTCATATGAAAGAAATAATAAATACACATGCAGTATGTTAATTCATTCAAACCTGTGATTGATTAGTGGTCATGGTAGAGTATATTGGTAACGGCGCATGTAAAGAGAAAGAGACATGGGAATAAGTCATGTTATTAGGGTAGAATAAAAGAAGGTAAAAAGTACTCAAGGGCAAAATAGTCCTTGCAAGATAATTTTATGTGCATGAATCAATTTTGTTATGTGTAAATATCATCACCCAAAGTATAATAGCTTAATTGATCACATTATATTTTTGAACGGACCACATATATTGAATGGCCTGGACCACATAATTTCTTACAGCACTATAGTGATAGATAGAAACTAGGAAAAAGCTAATAAAATGAACTTATATACGACGAGTTCATACAAAAGTTAATTACATCACAAATCCAGTCTAACCAAACAGGCTAGATTCAATATTATTGTACCCAAAAAAATTTTACTAAAAACAAACACAAATTTTGTTGTTTATATCGGAGTTAAATTTACAAACGAAAGCCGTTGATACAAACTCAAAGGTAGTTTTCTGCAAAGAAACTTAAATAAATAACCATGTCTTCTGGTGTCATTTGGTTTCAAATACTGCTCATGTTATGTGTTTTCCCTTATACACGCGAATAAAGTCCTTTTGTTAGAAATATATATGTATATTAGATATATATGTAAGTCAACGCCTTAGTGAATTCGTGTGTTTGTGTACAATATACTGCATGTTGAAGACACATAATTCAATGAGAACTTGGAAACATGAAAATTACTTTGGAGTATTGAATATTGGTAGGTGTCGGGGTTTAATCAAACTGTACGTATACCCACATGTTATCGGGACATCCATTAAAATTTAAAACATGGAACGCATCTAGTGTGCTATTTGTGTCCTTATTGAATGAACTAGACGTAACTTTTTCTCATAGTATCGACTAATACGTATCCACTGCAAGATGCCTCTCACGTACTATAATCATACTGAAATCCACATATTAGCAAGCAACAGCCATACCCCGTTACCACTTCTGATTACCCGACGAGGTACATGCATTATATATATAAATACTAAATTCAATGACGTACAGATAGAAGATTGTGTTATGTCTGTTCTAAAAAAATAACGCGAAACCCACCTCAGCTAGTATGTTTAATTTAAAATGATCATTGATTTTTATAGACGCCTTAGTCTCGTGAACTGAAGTACGAGTAAACCCATTCTAGTTGGCTTGTACTTCTTGCCTCATTTACTGAAACTACACAAGCCACCGAATTCTCTATTTAACTTATACGTGATTTGTGATTTTGGCCAGACGACAACTATGAACTATCGTGGCTTTGCATGCGTGAGTTAACTCAAGTTGACTTCTTCATGATGATCAATATGTAATTAACTAGCTAGGAGAACACAAGCATAAGGTGTATAGAAGCGTGTTAAGGTGTGCTTAATGCATGGTATATCATTCAACACAAGCATAAGGTGTATAGAAGTGTGTTAAGGTGTGCTTAAATTAATGCATGGTGTATCATTCTATTCAAGTTTAACCACGAGACTAGTTTATGATATTATACATCTATAGTTTTTCCTTTTTTTTTTTTTTTTTTTTTTTTGTTTATTTATCGTTATCGTTATCATTATCGTTATCGTTATAGTTTCCTCTTCATTGACCACTTTACTGTCTAAAGTTTACATAACAATTGATTAGGGAAAACTACTTCAATAACGTACTGTAGATTTATAATTTTTGCAAAATATAGAAATCCAAGCTCACAGTACTATAATTCCTATTTTTATAAAAGATATGAATCATGCTATATTAACAGTCAAATCTTGGGATGTTATGTACATTAGTCATATCCTTAAGTTATTAACATTTCATGATGTGTGTTTCATTATTTGTTTCTTGTTGGTATATCGTGTTTAGCCTAACAGCATTGAACCGACACGTCACACTCGCGTGACACCCCTTCAGTCATCACTATATTCAGGCATAAAGAACATCAAATTAAGGTCTTCTTACTTGAGTTTTCATATCGAATCCTAAAGTAACTCATTTGTCACCTGGGGATAACTTTACATATCATAAGACATTCCTACAAGTTTGCAAAAAAATCTGAAAACATGAAATTTTGAAAGAAGATACAGTTTTCGATTTAAATACGGAAAAAGTTCATTAGTTTAACCTTGAAAGTCGTACACATAGTTGGTATAAATTAAAGAAATTAATTTGTACACTCATATTTTTTTATTCGTACACTCAACTTTACGCATTGCATAGTTGTACATTATCTACAGCTTTTGTTTTATTTGCTTATACAGTTGAGTGTCAGAATCAAAATGCAGAGTCTGTAAATTAACTCCCTCAAACTAAACCCGTTAAAGACAATAACTTTTAGAAGACCATAAACCAATTTACTATCATTTCCTTGCAAAACAAAGACAAATTGATGCATGTACCATGCGGACAAGGCTTACTACTCTCAATTTACTATCATTTCCTTGTAAAGAAAGACAAATTGATGCATGTACCATGCTATCATGGCTTACTACTCTACTAGTACTATGTAAAAATATGTTGATCTCAAATATTTGATTGAAGAACGTATTCTTTTTGTATACTTATGTAGTTACTTACTATTCATGTTTTTTTTTCTTAACATTAATGTTTCTATATAAAATCATCAAATTTAAATGATATTATACATCTATACTAAAACACACTAAAACTCAAAACTTAGATTTTGTGTGCTGAATTTTATTGGAGAGATTTTTTATGTTATCGTGGTGTTATAGGGTAGATGTTGAGTTGGCGGTAGATAACACACTGGCTATAACACCCAATTGCATTTAGCTCTCTGCGAAGCTTCGCTAACCTAGCTTTCAGATGTACCTTAAGACAATTGTCGAATATTTTAAAATATGTCAAAACAAGATAGGTATCTACATGGAAATTTACTAAAACTTCCTGTAATACATAATTGAAGACTCATTAGTTAGTCCAGTTGACTAGCTTCCTATAAATAGAGGATGCGATTTATGCACTCTGATCTCACTTTACATAATCTACACACCACTTTACAAAAATCATTGTGCTAGTAGTGAACAACAAAAAGAACAAGATGACGTGGGACATGAATCAATTAGGGTCTGTGATGGCGGGAGGTATGTTCGTTTGGGCTATAGTTCGAAAATGGTTTCCAAAGGAGTCTCGTGAGTATTTTGAAAAATACTTTCACAAGATCATTAGTTATATTTACCCTTATATCGAAATCACATTTCATGAATACCAAGGAGATGGTTTCGAGCGAAGCAAAGCTTATATGGCCATTGAACGGTACCTTAGCTCCAACTCTTCAAATAAAGCTAAACGGCTCAAAGCAAAAGTGCTTAAAGACTGCGAACCCGTTGTCTTGAGCATGGAGGACTATGAAGAGGTCCAAGATGAGTTTAAAGGCATCCAAATTTGGTGGACTTCAAGCAAAACTATCCCTCTACAAAGGGCAATGTTTTCGTATCGTGGTGATGATGGTGAAAAAAGGTACTATAAGCTCACATGTAGAAGAGAACATCGTGATATCATAACCAAATCGTACGTGCAACATGTGCTCGATGAGGGGAAGGCTATTGCGGTCAAAACAAGGCAACGCAAGCTCTATACTAACAACAAGAAGAAAATTGGTATGGTTACAGGAGGACGATGTGGAGCCATATTTTATTTGAGCATCCTTCTACTTTTGATACTCTAGCAATGGACCCGAAAAAGAAGAAGGAGATTCTGAACGATTTAATAACGTTCAGCAAGTCGAAAGACTACTATAAAAAGATCGGGAAATCATGGAAAAGGGGGTATCTTCTTTACGGTCCCCCAGGAACCGGGAAGTCGAGTATGATTGCAGCTATGGCAAACCTACTTGAGTATGATATATATGATCTTGAACTAACCTCGGTGAAAGATAACACGGACCTGAGGAAGCTATTAATCGAGACATCGAGTAAGTCTGTTATTGTAATAGAGGATATCGATTGTTCACTTGATTTGACCGGACAAAGAAAGGAGAAAAAGGGCGAGAGTAAAGACGATGAAAAAGACCCCATTCAGAAAAAAGCTGAAGAGGAAAAGAATATGAAGAAGAAAGAAAGCGAAGTGACTTTATCCGGGCTGTTAAACTTTATAGATGGACTATGGTCTGCTTGTGGTAGCGAAAGACTAATCGTATTTACAACAAACTACGTTGAAAAGCTTGATCCTGCTCTTATTAGAAGAGGACGAATGGATAAACATATCGAGCTATATATCTTATTGTTGTTTTGAAACATTTAAAGCTCTTGCAAAGAACTATTTGGATATCGAGTCACATGACTTGTTTTCAACGATTGAACGATTGCTAGGCGAGACCAACATGACTCCAGCCGATGTTGCGGAAAATTTGATGCCAAAATCAGATGAAGAGAATGCTGATACGTGCTTAAACAACTTGGTTAAGTCTTTAGAAGATGCAAAAGAAGAAGCAAGACTTAAAGTTTTGGAGGATGCTAGGATCAAAGCTGAAGAGGAAGCAAGTAAAAAGAGTAAAGTAAATGATGAAAAGGCACAAACAGTTACTGATGCAAAAGAACACAGTGAAAAGGCACAAGCTGGTGATGCTGAAGAAAATGCTGTGATCAAAACATGAATACAAAAATGACTAAATACCATGCCACTGGCAAGGTGTGATATCGATTATTTAAATTTAGAGCATGTGTGTGTTTATTGTATAGGGTGCGTTTGCTTAGTTGATGGTTTGGGATAGGATCAGGATTTGGTGTATGATTTTTGTAATATAAAGTGTTTGTTTTATGGTTTGGGATGTAAATTGGATTTAAAATATATTATTATTTTTTTAGTAAAAAGTGACATGGTGAAATTGACCCATATTTATCAATTTGATTTAAAATATATTACTCGTATTATTTTAGTTATTATCCTCATGCACCTATCACGTTAGGGTTTATTAAAACCCTCTTAAAGGGGTGTCATGGCCATTTTTAAAATACATGCACATATAGGGATGTTATCGGGTCGGGTTATCGGGGTTATCAGGTTTGTCGGGTCGGGTTTGAATTTTTTGAAGGTGACCCGCAAGCCGACCCGATTAAGAATCGGGTTATCGAGTTCGGGTGGGATTCGGGTCGGGTTATGTCGGGTCGGGTGATTCGGGTTATCAGGTGACCCGATTAAGTAACAGTAAGTAAAAAAAACATCAACTATTTGAAATATATCTATTCATTGACCAGATAAAAAAAACATCAATTATTTGAAACTATAAAGAGTATATATCCAATGTGCAGACTTGAACTATTACAGTACACTTGCACACATTCTACTAGTATCAAACAAAATATGTTAAATACAATATGTAAAACATAAGAAATGAGCATCACATATGAGCATACTATAGTAGTTTATTGACCCATGATAATGGGTGTATAAAAAGTAAAAACTTGGTAAACAAAAATGTATATGAAAAAGGTACTATAGTTGTTAGGTCGATATGACATGTTATTTGACTGATCGAGATCGCGCTACGTTGAATTAGCACCATATGTGACATTGTAGATTATTCAATTACATTTATTCTCCTAGTTCAGTTTAGAATGACAAACATTTATTCAAATCATAGATTTAAGAACCAAAAGTTAAGTGATAGCTAAACAGTTTACAAACAAAAAGAAATGATAATAACTATCATATAATGGGATTATGAGATTGACTAAACAACTTGTAACTATTGCAAACTTGAACTAAAAAGTAATAATTAAAAAATCAATAAGTGATTGTCGTGTCTTATCGGCGGGTTGACCCGATAACCAGATAGCATTATTTATTTAACCCTAACCTGACCCGATAACACTATCGGGTTATCGGGTTCGGGTCAAAACAACCCGACAAGATTTTTTACCCGATTAGACCCGACCCGATTAGCCTTATCGGGTTCTGGTTCGGGTTTGGGTCGGGTTGACCGACACCCCTATTCACATAGACCAAATAATTAAGGGCCCGTTTGGTTTGCTTAAATGAATCACTATAGATATGGTTTGAGAATACATTTTGGAATGGAAAGACTTCAAATAAAAAAATAATTAAAAATATAATTGAGAGATAGTTGTTTTTTTTTTTTTTTTTTGTTTTTTTTTTTGATAGAAAAAACATGGGTATTCTCAAATCACCAAAAATAGCCCCCTATCTAGATACTTTTGTTTGAAGGGTTTTCTCATACCCATATCATCAAGCAAACACATTTTATCATTCTCACACCCATACCACCATTCCCATACACCTATACCAAACAGACCCTAAATCATCTTTAGTTTTTTGGGTAAAGGGGAGTAATCCTGCACCCTGGTAAATATATTAACCAAATAAACGTTTAAGTACAATGTATATGAGTGAAATCCCATATATCAGCCTGTTACATAGGCATAGAGCTTACATAACAAGATACTTCCTATTTTCTAAACAAGAAAACAAACCGCTACTCAAATGATAACAAATGACACAACGAAATAAGATTACTTCCTAGGACCTAGAAACTTTGTGCCATACATGACATTAAAGGCATCCAAATTCCCAGGAAGATCACGAACCTGCTTCGCATAGTCATCGAAGTCATAGTCATCATACTCATCTTCAAACTCTTTGCCACCACCAAATATATTAGCAGACTCATCAAATGGGTTAGCAACTACCTCATCTTCAGAATCAGACACCTCAATCTCTCCCACTTTAGAAAAAGGGTTAGCTCTCTTAGTAGAAGAGGTAGACGGAATAGGTTGACCATCATCATCCACAAAAGTAGCTTTCCCATCAATAATTAGTTTTTCAAGCTTACCAATTTTCTCAACTATGGGAGTAGAACCAACATCTATTGTTCCCATTGAATCACTCACAATCGGAACATGTGATGTAGAACCATTCTTAATCAACTCATCCTCATTAACCTCCATTGTAAGACCAGTATCCACATCAGTATCGTCCATATTAAGAGCATCATACTGATTAGACGTAGTGATCCTGGTTCCACTCGTACTAGCCACATTAGAAGCCATCGTCTTACCAACATTTACTTTCTTGGGTTCAGGAGGAGGCTTTTTGGGCCGATATTCAAAATGCTTGCCCACCACAGATTTAGTAGAACCTCCTCGACCCGGATTCGGCCCAACTTGCTTTCCCTTCTTCTTATTGTTAACAGTCTGAAAACCATCACTTACGTTCTCATGAGGTTGAGCAGTCGGAATCACAACCTTAGGACAATCCACCAAAGTATGTCCAAATACCCGACATTTCTCACATCTAGGCGGTTTCCATTCATATTCAACACGGATCTTCTCAATAGTCGAACTCGTACCATCAAGTAAAGGAATCTCGACAGTGAGGCTGTCCCTAAGAACCTCATCCGACTTCACTTCAATCATACACCTAGCAAAACTACTACGACCCCAAGATTCTTTGCACATTTGACTAGTAAAAGCATCTAACCTTTTGGGCGTACCAATCAATGTAGCAAGAAGACTGAGCCCGTCATCAGAAAACATAGCTAAAGGAACATCATGGAATTTAACCCACACCGGAATGTTAGTCAAATCCTCTTTAAGCAAGTTGGTGTTCAATGTCCATGGTTTAAGAATAATAGGAACATTACGAATCAACCAAGGACCATTATCTAGAACATCATCAACGCCTTTTTTCGAAGTAAACTTGAAGAAGAAGAATCCCTTAGCGTTCATCATAACCTTTTGTAAACCATACCTAGCCCACGTATTGCGAACATAATAGTCAACAACAGGAAAAGCAAGGCGTTGACAAAGGAAGTATCCGTAAAGAGTATTCTCAAACCTCATGTTCACCTCTTCCACCACTTTCATTGGGACTGAAAGGTCAACATCATCCTTCTTTTTGCTGCATTCTAACCTCCGAAAATTAGACACGTGCTTCTGGGATTCATTAGAAGCAACACCCACGTAAGAAACCGACTTAACTCCATTACCACTAGTAGTAACAACCTTAGGTGCATTAGGATCAGAAGTAACACTATGAATAGTACCAAACATCTGGGATTGCATAGCCACATCAAAACTCGACGGAGGAGTATTTGCTGAATAAACTTTAGTACCGTTCAACTTAGATTGAAGCCCAATACCACTCGAATTGTTTACATCAGAAGATGAAGCCATCTTAGCAATATCACTGTCAATTTTATTCATTGCTTCATCAAAGTTCTTATGCGCATTAGCAATCAATTGCTCCACATTAGGCTGTTTTGAAACATTAGAGGCCGAATCAGAAGCATGGCTTTGCTCCAAATCATCCAAAACAACCTTATCCTTAACCTTATTCACGTTATCAGCCCCATCACATTCTATATGATCCACAAGACTCTCATTCTGACCAGTACTCCCATCATCATTGCCTGTATTCAACCGTGCATCAAATTCATTATCCTTTTGCAACCCAACTTGATCGGCCAAGTTAGATGGTGCATCAATATTTTGCGAACCACTAGTTTGATCGGCCAAACTAGTAGAAGACCCCACATCTCTAGTGCCCTTACGAGCACTATCCTTGTTCAAAAAACCTTTGTCCATCTCTCGTAAACCCTACTAACAATCCCAACAATCAACCTACAGAATAACCAAATCGACTACACCAAGCATTAACCAAGAAAACGAACAAAGAAAACCCTAACTGATCGTTAGGGTTTTATGACGCAACTCCCAAACTTCTAACCAGCCCCCATGATAGATTATCCAAGAAAGTAATTAAGCACGTTAAAAGCACCCTTTAATGTAAACGATCAGAAAACCAAAGAAGCCCTAACAATCGAATTCGATTTGCAGGAATAGTTAGGGTTAAAAAACGATTTAACTAAACCCTAAAAATAAATCACCAAAAACCAGCAATCAATGCGAATTAAGCAGCAATAATGATCAGAATAATGAATAACACGAATGGTAATCACTAAACCTAATCAAATCGTTGCATAGAACACAAGAATTGGAAGGAATAAGGTGAAAAATGATTTGGGCAGTTAGGGATTAGAAAAATCGCCAAAGGGAGAGAACTCTTGGGGTTTACAAATCACTACTGTTGGATTTTTCATACAAATCAAAGAAAAACGTTTTATATTCTTCAAGATTTTTAATGAACTAAACGAATTTACAAGTGATACTGGAACTAGTGGCCTACGTGATGCATTCTGCCTAAAATCATCTTTAGTTTGATTCCAATAAAGTAAAATAACATACCAAATGCACCCTTAATGTAATTGGTATTTTTTTCTTGTAGATCATGTTGAAAGACTATTTAGTTTAATGAAGTATTTTTTTATTGCATATCTCCCAAATAATATATATAGCCAAGCCCTAAAATAAGGGCTTGGGCTGACGCAACTGTGTTACTAGTCTATGACAAATAAACCCACTAACAGATTTTGCGGGAGCCTCATTTCTAAGTAGGGATGAGCACGGTACCGGTCCCGTACCGATCTCGTACCGAATAGTGGTACCGATTTTTTCCCGAGTATAAATTAGTGGTACCGGTACCGTATCGAACGGGATTCGGATATCGGTACCGGTACCAGTACCGAGAAATCGGGTTTTTCCCGCTTTTTACGGGAATTTCCCGATTTGGTACCGGTCCCGTACCAAATTCGTGGTCCCGATTTTTTTTCACCTTATTTCGTAGTTCCGGTACCGTACCGTATTTCAAAAATCGGTACCGTTTCGGTACGGTACCAGTACGGTTCCGGGATTCTGTTCGAAATGCTCATCCCTATTTCTAAGCTCTCAAACGGATTTTGTGTTATGTATGTGGCGCTATGGGTTATGGTGTGAATTTGTTTTTTGCTTCGACTTCATCTTTGGTCTGATGCTGATTGGTAGATTGCCCAACTATTCGCCAGTCTACTTCTGGTTATTGTATGTTTCTTGACAACAATCTTCTCTCATGGCCCACAAAACGTCAATGTTACGCTTTCTCGTCCTAGTGCTGAGACAGAATATTGTGGTATTGCCAATGCGGTTTTTGAGACTTGTTGGTTACATAATCTCTTGCGTTAGTTTCACACGCCATTGTCTTCAGCTACGCTTGTCTACTGTGATAATGTTATCATGGTTTATCTCTCTTCTAATCCCGTGCAACATTGATGTGTTTCGAAAACTTTTAATTTATAATGCTAGTTCTACCGATTCCTTATCACACAAAACACACGGGTAAAGTATAACCCCCGTTTATAGTAAAGGTTTTTATGTAAGACCAGGTCGTCTCAAGGGAGAGAAGTGTTTTTCATACCAGTGTTGGTTAACAAAGTTAGATTTCAATGATTGTCACTTACCACTATAATCATTTTTTGTTGGAATTAAGATTTTGAAAGTTTAACCAAGGTAATTAAGTGCATGTTTGTTTAAGGCTAAGCAATATTAGATAAACCATACAATGTAATGTGTACACAGACAAATCATAATAGCAATCAGTGTTGTAAAAAGCGGGCTAGGTGGCCGCCTAAACGGGCATACACCACCCCGTATTAGGGAAAATCAGTCGAGCTAGGCGAAAAAGTCAAAAATCGGTCAAACATCCCGCCTAGGCGGAGCTAGTCGGTCAAGGCGGTCAATGAAAGTCAACAAAAAGTTAACATTTATTTTAAAAAATAGGGGGTTTTATTTTCAATTGGATTTTTCTGAATCGGGTTTTTAATTTTTGAAACCCTAAGTGATTTGGATTTATGGATCCGAAATTAAAACCCTAGTTGATTTCAATTGAGGTTTTGATTTTCTTAATTTAGTTTTAATTGGTGGAGGGGAGGTTGAAGAGAGAAGAAGAAGTGGGGCTAGGTTATTAATGTTGTGTAACCGTGATAATAGATGTTTTCTTGGCCCATTAAAAAAAATTATACAATAGGCCCAACAAATAACTCATTAGGCTTTGATAAATGTATACCAAAACTTAATCAAAACCACACATAAAGTAAATTTTGTAACATGTACAAAAGATATATAATTAAAAAAAATAATATAATTATTAAAAATATATAAATTATGCATATTTTATATCAAATACATATAAATTTACATTTTTTATATAGAAAAGTTCAATCCAACTAGGCTGCGCCTAGGCGGTTGTCGACCGCCCAACTAGCGTCTGGCGCTTTTTGCAACCTTAATGGCAATACATGACGGGTAATCATGATTAACATTATATCTACTCAACATAAGAAGGAGTCCTTTTGGCCTTTTTAATCCTAAGTATATTAAGTGCATAAAGTGTAGCCTGTGGATGAATCATATATAATGTATTTCCTCTAATCAAGTCGTTAGACTTGAGATTAGTCCTTAAACATGTCTTAATCCGGGCTATCAAATTTTATACTATCCAATTCTCACAAGTATAGTAATGATTCGTTATAGACAGACGATTCATAACTTAATCAACACAATTGTATCTTTCGACCTTTGATAATTGCAATGACCAACCAAACAAGAGATAGTAAACCAAATAAGGACATATCAAATACATGATGTATAAGTTTAATAACATATATAAAATTCTCATGTTCATATCATATGGCTATAATGCCTCAAACAAACATAAGTCGACTACTCCATGATCAAATTAAAGCAACTAGTATCAAATGAATAAACGATTATCGTATTCATAACGAACTTAAGATTATACCGAGGTTACAGTTGTTGAACCACGTTCACACAAATTACTACTCCACAGCAACTGCTGCTCCAGGTTTCTAGCAAGCGGTTTTGGTGGAAACCACTTCTAAACTTCTTATGAGATGATTGGTAATTGAGGTGCCCATTCTACTCCGATTTGGCCACTATTTATAGGTGGTGAGGTAGTCCAAAGACGTGCCTGGTGAGTTATGATATGCAAATAATCGGCCATATCGTTGAAGTGTCTCATTAATGGAGAAGTATAATTGACAGGTGAAATACGCCGCATATAAACATAAAACCGGCGAGCTTCTCTTCATGTATCTGGCGCTCTTTAGCCATAAGATCGGCTTACTTCAGGTATTGACTCGTACGTGCATAATTGACCAATGGCGCCCGTAACCGGCGCTCTTTATCCATAAGATCGGCGTACATTTGTCAAACATGTGTTTAATTCTTATAAGTCTTTCTGAGTCATTAGTTTCTTGTTTCTTTCGTGCTTTTCTTAGATCATTAGTCCTGCATAATTATTCATATATCTATACTACCTAAAGATTGGTGCTTAATTTAATGTGCAAGAGTTGTTGTGCACAAAATTAAGTACGGTACAACATAGCTAAAGCTACACAACATTACATCAATTTATTTATATGGCGAATTGAATGCATAACTTAAAGATTGAGTGACTTAATTTAATATGGAAGATGAAGTTGAAGTGTTGTTGGAGTTTCAAGAAGACAAACCATCTCAATTTTAGAATCTCACACTTAAAAGCCATCATTTGTAAGTATAAATAACACACACTTCGATTGCATTCGTGACACTGCTAATTTGGCCTTTCTTTTGTGTGATGCATACAGAAACCATCATTAGTCAAGGTTCACAATGTTTTCATCAAGAACGTTAGTGGGACTTCAAATTCACCCGAAGTAGTGAAGCTTAGATGCAGCAAGGCCAATAATGGATGCGAAAATGTTCATATTTCCGATATTAATTTGACATATGATGGTCCTTTAGGACCAGCAATTCAAGAATGTCGTAATACAAAGCCAATTTATGAGGGCAAAAATGTCCCACCAGGCTGCGAATGTGCGACGTCTTGATTTAGGCTCAGGAGGTGAATTGACGGTTCATTTTAAGTTTTACGACAAGCTAGCTCTTGATCGTGGTTTTATTCGTAGCTAGAGGACAGTGATCGATTAATTTTGAACATCATTCTTTAGTTGTAAATATGTATCGCAGATCAATAACCATGATAGGCATGTTAGCTAGACGTCGATTATATTGCCAAACAGTACATTTATGTACTTGGTTACAAATTATTTTGATTAATTAGTTGTTGATTTAAGTTTGTTTATATGGCTTTCTAGTTATCTTCTTTACACTAAATACTGATCATTTACACAAAAACTACATTTTTAACTTTTCAAAATTAACTATTGAATCTTTTTTTTTTTTTTTTTTTGAATCTATTTGCAACCCATCTACTATAATCCATCGACCCATTATCAACCTAGTATTTCCAACTCATCACACACATAATCAAATTTTACTGGATGAGGTATCTCAAACTTTTCATCCATCAACCAATTTTCCCTTAATAATCCAATGGTATAACATTTTATTAGTCGGACTTTGAAAGTGATTTTGTACACTATTGTTGGTAGTCAAAATAAGTTTGTTAAAAATTCAAAGCTGTACACCATTGTTGTCACTATCATTTCCTTGCAAAGCAAGGATAAATTGATGATGCACGTACCATGATGTCATGGCTCGGGAGCAGGGTGATCTAGAAACTTTTTCATACGCGTTATAATTTCAAATCCTATCTTATATCTTATATAAAGTATAAAGTATAAAGTATAATAGCTTAATTGATCACATTATATTTTTGAACGGACCACATATATTGAATGGCCTGGACCACATAATTTCTTACAGCACTATAGTGATAGATAGAAACTAGGAAAAAGCTAATAAATAAAATGAACTTATAACGAGTTCATACAAAAGTTAATTACATCACAAACCCAGTCTAACCAAACAGGCTAGATTGAAAATTATTGTACCCAAAAGAACTTAACTAAAAACCAACACAAATTTTGTTGTTTATATCCAAAAGCTGCATTGATACAAACTCAAAGGTAGTTTTCTGCAACGAAACTTAAATAAATAACCATGTCTTCTTGTGTCATTTGGTCTCAAATACCATTCATGCATATTATGTGTTTTCCCTTAGACATGCAAATAAAGTCCTTTTGTTACAAATATATACTATGTATATAAGATATGTAAGTCAACGCCTTAGTGAATTCGTGTGTTTGTGTACAATATATATGTTGATGACATATAATTCATTGAGAACTCGGAAACATGAAAATTACTTTGGAGTATTGGTAGGGGTCGGGGTTTAATCAAACTATATAACCACATGTTATCGTGACATGCATCCATTAAAAGATGGAACGCATCTAGTGTGCTATTTGTGTCCTTATTGAATGCATCCACAAGATGCCTCTCATGTACTAATCATACTGCATGCAATCCACATATTAGCGAGCAACAGCCATTCCTGTTACCACTTCTGATTACCCGACGAGTAACATGCATTATATATATAAATAGTAAATTCAGTGACGTATAGATAGAAGATTGTGTATATCTGTTTAAAAAAAAAAAAAAAAAAAAAAAAAAAAAAAAAAAAAAAAACAAAAAACAACCCCACCTCAGCTAGTATGTTTAGTCTTAAATGATCGTTGATCTTTACACACGCCTTACTTTTGTGAACGGAATCTTGCCTCATTTAGTGAAACTATATAAGATTATATAAGCCACCTAATTCTCAATTAATTTATACGTGATTTGTGATTTTGGCCAGACAACTATCTTGGCTTTGCATGCGTAAGTTCACTCAAGTTGACTTCTTCATGTTGATCAATATGTAATTAACTAGCTAGCTAGGAGAACACGAGCATAAGGTCTATAGAAGTGTGTTAAGGTGTGCTTAATGCATGATATATATATCATTCCAAGTTTAACCACGAGACTTGTTTATAATATTATACATCTATAGTTTTTTTTTTTTAGTTATTTATTTATTTATTTATTATTATTATTATTATCGTTATCGTTACCGTTACCGTTATCGATATCGTTATCGTTATCGTTGTCGTTATCGTTATCATTATCGTTATCGTCTCCTCTTCATTGACCACCTTACAGTCTAAAGTTTACATAACAATTGATTAGGGAAAACTACTTCAATAATGTACTGTAGATTTATAATTTTTCCAAAATATAGAAATCCAAGCTGATCACAGTACTATAATTCCTATTTTTATAAAAGATATGAATCATGCTATATTAACAGTCAAATCTTGGGATGTTATGTACATTAGTCATATCCTTAAGTTATAACATTTCATGATGTGTGTTTCATTATTTGTTTCTTGTTGGTATATCGTGTTTAGCCTAACAACATTGAACCGAAACGTCACACTCGTGTGACACCCCTTCACACTACTACACAAACTGCTTTTACCCACAGAATTTTTTTCACGGAAACAAAACTGTGTGAAATTTCACACGAAATACCTACAAATTACACACCAAATTGTTGACTAAGTTTCGGTGGGAAATATGTCGTAAATTTCCCACGAATCTCCTACCATTTACACACTAAATTGTTGACCAAGTTTTCGTGTGAAATCCGTTACAAATTTCTCACAGATTTGCAACAATATTCACACTATTCATGTTGATTACACGTCAGTGGAAAACTAGTGGCACATTTCACACATATTAGCCACAACCAAAATTTTGTGGCAAATTTTAGATACATTACACACGAATTTCACACGTTCTTTATTTGATAAAATAACTATTTAAATGGTCCGTGGGAAATCTGAGGGTCACTAGCCACGTATTTCCCACAAAAAGTTGTTTTTGTGCTAATCGTGGGAAATTTGTCGGTACTTTCCCACGGATTCCCTACAAAAAATATTGCTTTTCCTGTTTTTGTGTTTCTGTATACTTACACGTTCCCACATTACTTAACATTTCTTCATATGCGTTTGTAGATTCATTATTATGCGAGTATCGCAAGTGTGTGTGTAGATTTAGATATAACTTTTTGAGGAAAAAACCATTGTATATGTGTACACACCATACTTGTCATTTCAATCCCATGTGTAGATTTAGGTATAACCTTTTCGTGGAACAAACCATTGTATATGTGTTGGTATCTAAACGTATATGTTCTGTATGTCTGTTTATAACCTTCATTGTATCTATATACATTTTGTATGTAGTTATACAGATGTGTATATGCGTGAGCGTGTAACTATATCAAAAATCAAAGAAAACGATTATGTCCGTGGGAAATTCGTCGGTAATTTCCCACGGATTACCTACCAACCTGGTGAATCCGTGGGAAATTTGTGTGTAAATACCCATGGATTTCCCACAAACAATATCGTTTTTATGTTTTTGTATATGTACACACTCCCCCATTACCTATTATGTCTTCATATGTGTTTGTAGTTTCATATTTTATGTGTTTGCTTATAAATGTAACTATTTATGTGAGTGTCATGATAAGTATATGTGTAGGCTTAGGTAGAACCATTTCGTGGAACAATCCATTGTATATGAGCGGATATCTACACGTATGTGTTCCGTATATCTATTTATGACGTTCATTGTATCTATATATGTTTTGTATGTAGTTATAAAAGACATGTATATGCGTAAGCGTGAACTATATAAAAAAAAATAAAAGAAACGGTTATGTTTGTGGCAAAGTCGTCGGTAATTTCTCTCGGATTACCTACCAATTGGATGAATCCGTGGGAAATTTGTGTGTAAATACCTACGAATTTCCCACAAACAATATCGTTTTTATGTTTGGGCCGCGATCGAAACACGTGTAGAAGTATATTAGATCGAATATAACTATGGGAATAATATTTTAAAAGAGAACTAAATTTAGCCTTATTTTTAATTAATGTTATTAAACATTAAATTTGAGTTTATTTAATAAACATTAATTAATGTTTAGTATTAAAAAGGAATTTTAGTTGACATTAGGGGTGTCAAAAATCCCGACCCGACCCGGACCCGAACCCGACTAAGCATATTCGGGTCGGGTTACTCGGGTCCAAAGTCTAACTCGGGTCAATCGGGTCAACCCGTTTAACCCGAGTACGAATTAGGGTCGGGTATCGGGTTTAAATATTTTGCTTAGTCGGGTTCGGGTCAACCCGACTAACCCGAGTTAGGATTTTTTTTTTTTTTAACAGGATGGTCGTAAAATGGTGTGTTGTCAAGATTTGTGTTATCTTTAGGATGTGTCGTAATGGGTAAGAAATACTTATGGTATTGTGATTATTCAATTTGCTTGTTTGGATCTGTCATCACTATATTCAGGCATAAAGAACATCAAATTAAGGTCTTCTTACTAAAGTTTTCATATCGAATCCTAAAGTAACTCATTTGTCACCTGGGGATAACTTTACATATCATAAGACAATCCTACAAGTTTGCAAAAAAATCTGAAAACATGAAATTTTGAAAGAAGATACAGTTTTCGATTTAAATACGGAAAAAGTTCATTAGTTTAACCTTGAAAGTCATACACCATAGTTGGTATAAATTAAAGAAATTAATTTGTACACTCATATTTTTTTATTCGTACACTCAACTTTACGCATTGCATAGTTGTACATTATCTACAATTTTTGTTTTATTTGCTTATACACTTGAGTGTGAGAATCAAAATGCAGAGTCTCTAAATTAACTCCCTCAAACTAAACCGGTTAAAGACAAAAACTTTTAGAAGACCATATATCAAATTACTATCATTTCCTTGCAAACAAAGACAAATTGATGCATGTACCATGCTGTCATGGCTTACTACTCTACTAGTACTATGTAAAAATATGTTGATCTCAAATATTTGATTGAAGAACGTATTCTTTTTGTATACTTACTATTCATGTTTTTTTCCCTGACATTAATGTTTCTATATAAAATAATCAAATTTCAATGATATTATACATCTATACTAAAATACACTAAAACACAAAACTTAGATTTTGTGTACTGAATTTTATTGAAGAGGGTGTTTATGTTATCGTGGTGTTATAGGGTAGATGTTGGAGTTGGCGGTAGATAACACACTGGCTATAACACCCAATTGCATTTGGCTCTCTGCGAAGATTCGCTAACCTTTCACATATACCTTAAGACAAATGTCGAACATTTTATAATATGCCAAAACAAGAAAGGTATCTACATGGAAATTTACTGAAACTTCCTATAATACATAATTGAAGACTCATTAGTTATTCCACTTGACTAGCTTCCTATAAATAGAGGATGCGATTTATGCACTCTGATCTCACTTACATAATCTACACACCACTTTACAAAAATCTACACACCAGTTAACATAATCTACACACCACTTTACAAAAATCATTGTGCTAGGTGAACAACAAAAAGAACAAGATGACGTGGGACTTGAATCAATTAGGGTCTGTGATGGCGGGAGGTATGTTCGTTTGGGCTATAGTTCGAAAATGGTTTCCAAAGGAGTCTCGTGAGTATTTTGAAAAATACTTTCACAAGATCATTAGCTATATTTACCCTTATATCGAAATCACATTTCATGAATACCAAGGAGATGATTTCGAGCGAAGCAAAGCTTATGTCGCCATTGAACGTTACCTTAGCTCCACCTCTTCAAATAAAGCTAAACGGCTTAAAGCAAAAGTGCTTAAAGACTGCGAACCCGTTGTCTTGAGCATGGAAGACTATGAAGAGGTCCAAGATGAGTTTAAAGGCATCCAAATTTGGTGGACTTCAAGCAAAACTATCCCTCTACAAAGGGCAATGTTTTCGTATCGTGGTGATGATGGTGAAAAAAGGTACTATAAGCTCACATGTAGAAGAGAACATCGTGATATCATAACCAAATCGTACGTGCAACATGTGCTCGATGAGGGGAAGGCTATTGCGGTTAAAACAAGGCAACGCAAGCTCTATACTAACAACAAGAGCGAAAATTGGTATGGTTACAGGAGGACGATGTGGAGCCATATTGTATTTGAGCATCCTTCTACTTTTGATACTCTAGCAATGGACCCGAAAAAGAAGAAGGAGATTTTGAACGATTTAATAACGTTCACCAAGTCAAAAGACTACTATAAGAAGGTCGGCAAATCATGGAAACGAGGGTATCTTCTTTACGGCCCCCCAGGAACCGGGAAGTCGAGTATGATTGCAGCTATGGCAAACCTACTCGAGTATGATATATATGATCTTGAATTAACCTCGGTGAAAGATAACACGGACTTGAGGAAGCTACTAATCGAGACATCGAGTAAGTCTGTTATTGTAATCGAGGATATCGATTGTTCACTTGATTTGACCGGACAACGAAAGGAGAAAAAGAACGAGAGTAAAGACGATGAAAAAGACCCCATTCAGAAAAAAGTTGAAGAGGAAAAGAATATGAAGAAGAAAGAAAGTGAAGTGACTTTATCCGGGCTGTTAAACTTTATAGATGGACTATGGTCTGCTTGCGGTAGTGAAAGACTAATCGTATTTACAACAAACTACGTTGAAAAGCTTGATCCTGCTCTTATTAGAAGAGGACGAATGGATAAACATATCGAGCTATCGTATTGTTGTTTTGAAACATTTAAAGTTCTTGCAAAGAACTATTTGGATATCGAGTCGCATGACTTGTTTTCAACGATTGAACGTTTGCTAGGTGAGACCAACATGACTCCAGCCGATGTTGCGGAAAATTTGATGCCAAAATCAGATGAAGAGAATGCTGATACGTGCTTAAGCAACTTGGTTAAGTCTTTAGAAGAGGCAAAAGAAGAAGCAAGACTTAAAGTTTTGGAGGATGCTAGGATCAAAGCTGAAGAGGAAGCAAGTAAAAAGAGTAAACTTGATGATGAAAAGGAACAAGCAGTTGCTGATGCAAAAGAAAACAGTGAAAAGGCACAAGCTGGTAATGCTAAAGAAAATGGTGAAAAGGCACTAGCTGGTGATGCAAAAGAAAATGGTGTGATCAAAACATGAATACAAAAATGACCAAAAACCATGCCACTGGCAAGGTGTGATATCGATTATTTAAATTTAGAATGGATTTCTGTTTAGGAAATAAATATGATTTTCCAAAAGTGTGTTTATTATTTAGGGTGCTACGTTTGTGTAGTGTGATAATGTTAACGCGGTTTATCTCTCTTCTAATCTCGTGCAACATCAACACACGAAACATATTGAGATCGACATCCACTTTGTTCGGGATTTAGTTGATGTTAGACATGTGCGTGTTTCGCATGTCCATTCTCGTTATCAGTTTGGGATATCTTCACCAATGGCATTTCTTCTGCTTTGTTTGAGGAATTTAAAGACAGTCTGAGTGTTCTTCTACTCTGCTTCAACTGCGGGGGCAACTAGTGGGTTTATTTGTGTTAGGCTAAGCACAACAGTGACCATGGGCGACTTTCATTTTACTTGCTACATCAGCTTTCTTTCTCCGGCAACTTACAAATGAGTTTTTACCACACTAAGACAACCTATACTACAAAAACATACTCCACAAATATTCCTTTTTACTACCTCCGTCCCA
Source organism: Chrysanthemum seticuspe (assembly GCA_019973895.1). Lineage (NCBI taxonomy): Eukaryota > Viridiplantae > Streptophyta > Magnoliopsida > Asterales > Asteraceae > Chrysanthemum > Chrysanthemum seticuspe. Next base: position 43,356,484 of record BPTQ01000001.1, read on the forward strand.
TATTAATTGTCCTGTTTTGACTTTTTAGGTCTTTTTTTCTTAACTTTGATCTTAAATATTTTTATTTGTGTTATATAATATTTGATAAAAATTATACCAATAAAAAATACATTTAAAACTCAATCTATTCATATATTTTGCATAAAGTATTATACAACACAATTAAAAATATTTAAGGTCAAAGTGAGAAATGAAAGACCTTGAAAATCCAAAGTGGACGGTCAATATGGGACGGAGGGAGTAATTAATTAACACATAGACAAAACATATACAATTTCGGTCGTCCAGACGACCTAAACTAAAAGAAAACGAGCCCTCGACCTTGGAAGACCTACTTTGCACACCAATGGCGACCTTCATTTGATTTGGTCGACCTACACCATGACCGAATCAAATGGCCTTACTGCGCTTAGCCATAGACTAGTATTACTATTGTTTGAACCCAAGTTCATGTGTTAGGATTTGGCTATATATATTGTTTGAGACTTATGTAACCAAAAATAATTCATTAATCTAAATATAGTCTGTTACATGTAAGTGTTATTCTAAAAAGCAATATTATAAGCCTCACTATTTGTTTAATTTTGTTTGCAAGAATCCAAATCACAGTTCAAGTGTAGTAGGTGTGAAGTGCCTTCTGGCCATCTAGTAGCATCAGAGGACAATACTTAACTTCCATGTGACATTGTGGCTTGTGTATATTTAGAGAAGATATATAAACAAACAGAACATTTTAAACATCAAATGAAATCCAATACATATCTTTCTTGACACACTTGTATATAAAAATTTAAATGCTATTGCATTCATAAAAGGGTCACTCACTAAAAACCAAATTTCTCATGTCACTAGCTTGTATGTATGCAAGTGCATGGTAGTATAGTAATAATATAGTATATACCTACTTTTTATTTTTATAGCACCCTCTTGATATATAACATAATAGATATTTCACAAGCATCAAATAAAAAGTATATTCATAAGACGATACGAGCCTTGTTCAAGAACTACTTCAAATTATGATTTAAAAAAAGAATAATAGAATAAAAAATAAAACACTACTACTATACGGAGTACTAACAATAATAACACCATGTAGTGTTTGTCATGTATGGGCTTAGCTAAGAAAATTCAAAATTGTAAACGTATTGTGAATTAGCTAAGAAAAAGAACAAGATCAACTGAAAGCAAAATCAGATTGGGTTTAACTATTAATTAACTGAACTTTATACCTGCAAATGAATTAGTAAAAATTTCGAAAATTTCATTTGAATGTGGTGTATCAGTATATTTAAGTTACCTTGGAACTATGGTCGATGTTGTGTCGCTTTTACACTTTGAACAATAGAAGCGATTCTGGATGGTTGTATTTGAAGTCTGATTATTACTCTGAACATCCTTTAGCCTACATTGTTGGTTTGTGGAATGACGGATGGAATTTGATATGGTCTCGCCCTATATCCGGTGGTATTACCTCAACTCAGTTAAGTGATCTTACTACTTCCTTGATCCAACTTTTCTTACCGAGGGGTAGAGATGAATGTGTTGGTTTTATGGATATAAATTAGTAGACGTGAGTTAGGATCGAACTCGAGACCACGGGATTGCACACTTTACGTATGAGAATTAAAGTTAATAATTAAATGTAATAGTTATATTTATTTATTAATTAAACGAAATAACTAACGGACGTTAAGTAATTAGTTATAATGGACTAACGGTCGTTAAATGTAATTGGAAAAGGACTAAGTTGTAAATATTGGGAAGGTTCCGGAATCCCTTAGGGATGATTAGCACCGATCGGCCAAGGAGACCCAAACCCAACCCAACTACAAATCAAACTTGTTCACCAAGTTAGTTTGGGTATAAATACAAAACCAACGGTGTTTGTAATTTATCTCTGGTACTCATTAAGCTAAACCTAAAAAGTTTGTGTGTGTGTTTTGTGCTTAAAACCGGTCGACACCCTCTCTAAGGGATTGATCACCATCTTTTTCCAACTCAAGTTATTTGTTTGATTAAAAATATCATTCCTTTAATTCGGTATAGTACGTGTGTACAAGAGAGTGGTACTAACACATTATTGTTAGTATTCTTGGATTGAATTACAAAACGGTAAGGGGTAATTCATATAATCCTATAAACCCTAATTAGGGTTCATCCAAATTGCTAGTTTGTGGATTTGATTCTTGTTCGGCTAGAATCAAGTAAGGTACGCATATTCTTGTTTATGTTAATTAATTATTCATTAATAAATCTTATACGCTTCCGCATGTATACTTTGATGTTTTGTGATTATTTATTGATTGTCATGTTATATAATTCCAACAGTGGCATCACGAGTCATTGGTTTTAATGAGTAATTAATTACTAAACGCGTAAAAAACGAATAATTGTATGTTGTTTGATACGGTTAATCTAGGGTTTTGGTTTATTTTTTTTGCATGTGTCGATTTTTTTTTAATTTTTATGGGGCGTACCCCTTTTATTTTTTTTAAGTCGACACATTAAAAATTTTTAGGGTTTGAAAATTGTTTGCTAACCTTATCGAAACCTAGAATTAATATATATGTTACGTGATTAATTCATGAATAATATGTTATGTGACATGGAATTATTAATATGCGATCTTGTGACTATTTGTATAATTGTTATGATATATCCATGATGATACATGCATGTTTGTCATGGATAGTTGCTTGAATATTGTTTAATTGTTAATATATTTTTTATCACATGTTTGTTTATGATAAATCTTGAATTGGGGAAGACTCCAATTATATATTAATGAATCAATTATGTCCAATGTGGTATATTATTAATTATGGGTTTACGCAATCGATTCATCGATGTATGTGGCTCACTTTCAATTGGGAGAGTGAAAACCCTAAATAATATATACATTAATTTAACGTAGACATTGATTATTAATAGGGTTTTATCGAATAAGTTGCATGTGACTACTTGTTTACACGTATTAAATTGTTTATTATGTGCTCATTGTTTTTAGTGGTTTATTTTTTATTTGTTTACTTGTTTGTTTATTATTTAGACAGTTTTAAGCAAAGGGTAATTTTGAATAGAAAAATAATACGGACTAAACAATGGTGAAATTTGATTTGTTTTTGAAGAGTTAAGTTTTCAATAGTTTAATTGATTAATGATTTTGGTACAAAAGCTCACCCAATTTGACGGACTGTGTGGGAAGTACTAGAAGGGGAGCGCATTAAATTGTGACCCTAAAGAGGGAGGTTATTGCTTCAGCGCTGATAAACTCTCCGCTTGCTTGCGAGTCAAATTGGAGTTACCAAGTAGGCTATGCGTACAAAATCATCTTAAGGGCGAATTAGTTTTAATTCCATGCGCCACTTTGGTGGTAATTACCCGAAAAACTAAGTGTTTACACTTATGCAAAAGTACGGTATAATGGACGATAATTAACGCTAAATTCCTTGATTGGTGAACCCAATACCTCAATCAAAACTTTGATAATTTGATCTTTATGAATTGGCAATAAAAAGTTTTTTATTAAAATTATGCTACAAGATGATTGCATGACATCTTTGTACATATTTGATTTGACCACATAAAATCAAAACTAGTACCCTTATAAATTAAGTTATGTGTCATCTAATTAAAAGGAACACTTGAAGTTGCAATTTACGTCATGACAGTACTTGGCGAGATTGTGATGGAGAGGTAAATCTCTATGTAAAGTCAGACCTTACATGGACATATTAGCAGTTCTTTAAGTTAGACACCTAAGTTGAGTAGGAAGTGAGAACTGGACTCAAGGCATAAGATGGGATTAAACATGTTTATATTTGCAATAGCGTTGGAAAATATAAATCCCATAATGATCTAGGAATTGGAAATTGTTTGCCGATTATTGTTTAAACAGATTACCTTATTATATGCTTTCGTTACTAGCAGATCAACTGATGTAATGAACCTATGATAATTTGGATCCTACTTTTCGAGAAAATTATATGGTTATATGTTTATATTACCGTTGGGTATATTTTATTTTCTTGAAAAGTTGTATTATCGAAAATACTAATACTTGAACTTTTTTCTGTATAAATGGCTCAAAACAACGATAACACTAACACTGCTCTAAGTTCTGCGTTCAAAAGCTTTTTTGATCAAGAAAAGTTGATTGGCTCTAAGAATTTCAATGATTGGCACCGCACTTTGAGAATTGTCTGTAGAGTTGCTTACCGGTTGAATTATATGTACCAGCCTTGTCCTGCTGAACCAGCACTTGACGCTCCTCAAGCGGAAAAGGATGCTTGGAAAATTGAGTATAAGCGTCATAACGATGTGGCTTGCCTAATGTTGGGAACGATGGAACCTGCTCTCCAAAAGCAGTTCGAAAACTACTTCCCATTTAACATGCTCAATGAACTTCGAACTATGTTCGAGAAACCAGCTGTTGTCGAGATTTATGACTTGATCGATGCATTACACAGCTGTAAGCAGGGAGAGGGTAAACCCGTAAGTGCTCATGTACTGGAAATGAAAAGTTACATGGACCAATTAAGGGCACTTGGCAAGACTTATGAAGATGACATGGCCGTGAACTTGATCAACAAAACCCTTAATAAGGATTATAATGGTTTTGTTCGAAACTTCAATATGCACTGCGTGGGGAAGACAGTTACTGACCTACACGCATTGCTAATTGACTATGAAAAAGGGTTACCTCAAAAGGCTCCTACTCCCCAGGTACTTGCTATTCAGGGTGGAAGGATAAATAAGTCAAAACCGCAGCGTGCAAACAACAAGAAGGGGAAGGGAAAAGGGAAAGTTGATAAAGGTAAAAAGGTTATGGCCTATCAACCAGAACCCAAGAAGTACCCTACTCCTAGGAAGGAAAATCCTAAAAAGGATCAAGCATGCCACCACTGCAATGTCGTTGGGCATTGGAAGAGAAATTGTGCTCTCTATCTTGATGAATTTCGGGCAAATAAGATGAAGTACGACGGGTCCTCGGGCGCCGGTCCTTCAGGTAATTTATTTGTCATTGAATTATTTACTCTAAATCATAAAAATTCCTGGGTATATGATACTGGATGTGGTATTCACATTTGTAATACACTGTAGGGGTTTAGAGTGGAGAGGAAGCTAGCCTATGGGGAGCAATATCTGCACGTGGGAAATGGCGCACATGCATTTGTTGAAGCCATATGAACATTTAGTTTAGTATTGCCTTTGGGCTTAGTATTGTTATTGAACAATTGTCATTACGCACCTTGTATAATTAGAGGTGTTGTTTCCTTTTCAGTTTTGTTGGACGATGGTTTTACTCATACTATTTCACGTAATGCAATTTCTGTTTCTTTAAATGGTGTATTTTATTTTAATCCGATTACTGTGAATGGTGTATTTGAAATTGATGTGATTGGAAATAAATCTAACAAACATAATATTTCGATGTTTAGCATCAATAAGAAAATAAAGTTGGACTTGAATTCTTCTTATCTTTGGCATTGTAGACTTGCTCATATAGGCAAGGCTCGCATGCATAAGTTGCAACAAGGAAGGCTTTTGCAAAATATTAATGATGAATCATTTGATAAATGTGAGTCATGCATATCTGGGAAGATGACGAAGAAACCTTTTCATAGCAATATGGAGAGGGCTTCTGATCTACATGGTCTTATTCATACTGATGTGTGTGGACCACTTAGACATGTGTCAAAGAGAGGTGCTAGCTACTTCTTAACCTTTACTGATGATTTCAGCCGTTATGGTTATGTTTATTTACTTAAGCATAAACATGAGGTGTTTGAAACATTTAAGCTTTTCAAAGCGGAAGTAGAACTGCAATTGGGAAAGAAGATTAAAGCTCTTCGACCTGATAGAGGAGGCGAGTATCTAAGCCAAGAGTTTAAAGATTACTTAGCTGAGAATGGAATTGTCCAGAATCTCACTTCTCCATATACTCCACAACAAAATGGTGTATCTGAGAGAAGAAACCGTACATTGTTGGACATGATACGATCTATGTTTAATCTTACTACTCTACCTTTATCCTTTTGGGATTATGCTTTAGAATCAGCTGTTCGCATTCTAAATATGGTTCCCACAAAAAAGGTTGATAAGACACCATATGAAATATGGCATGGTAAAGCTCCTAACCTGTCTTATTTAAAGGTCTGGGGTTGCGAGGCGTATGTTAGACGTGACTCAGCAGATAAACTCCAACAAAGATATGTAAAGTGTATCTTCGTAGGATACCCTAAGTGTTAATACAAATATCGTCATTAAACGTTATTTATATTTTTGATCTTTACCTAAGTTTTGTTAACGACAAAAGTAAATTTAATTTTTATAAAGCTTAAAGCTTGTCAAGTTTAATAGATATTAAAACAAGTTTTTTCAAATAATATCTTCATCACTCAAGCATTTACATTGTGATTAATCATATCTTAATATGACTCTAACCATAATGTATGATAGTAGTTTTTAGAATGTTTTAGTTTCTTAAAAACTAAACATTACTTATGTATTTGCATATTTCTAAAAATAGAAAAACAGCACATGACATCATGTGATGCATCATGGAAATCATTGGAAGATTTCATTAGATATTTTGTGTAGATTTGGACTCTTCATATATTACACAATCTTGCATAGATATGGTTGACTTTGGCAAGATCTTGATATCTTGCTGTCAGACCTCGGCGGCACCAAAACTCATAACGGGCGAAACCCTTTTGAGGGGTCCGCTGTCCGTGGTGCTTGCTGATGGTTTTGGCTATAAATAGCAAAGCCAAACCAAGTAGTTTTTCATCCCTTTTTATCATACTCTCTTACATATCTCCTCTCTAACCTTTCTAACTCACTTTCATATCATATTAGTGATCTCTTTTGTAGCAAAGAAGATCAAGTCACATTCAAGCTTCAACGAGAAGTTGAAAGTCTTGTTTGTTTGGTGTTGTATGATCTTGTGTTGATTCATACTTCATTGTTGTACCAAACTATCATAATCTTGTGAGTGTGAGTGGTTAGTATTTTAGTCCTCAAAATACATTGGGTGTGGGAGTGGTTGTACCCTTGGAAAGAACTCGACATTTAGCTTAGTGTCGGAAATAGTGTAAGCGAAGTGTAAAGGTTTCTCCGCCGGTGAAAGGAGCTTGTTGACTAGTGAAGTTAAACTCTCGAGTGTGAGACTCGGGGAGTGAAGTAGGGCAAGGAGAAAGAGTCCTTGTAGACCGAACCACTATAAACAACTTGTTGTGGTTTGATCATTTCTTTCCTTATTTACTCTTTACATATTGCTTACATATTTCATTAACATATCTAAGATCAATATCAATTGATCTTTCAATAAGTTTCAAAACAAAGTTTTTAATCGGTAAACTATTCAACCCCCCTTCTAGTTTTCTACAATTGGTACCAGAGCCTCGTTGCTCAAGAATTTCTAAAATAATTTGTATTTTATAAACTTGAAATGATCCATGGATTCTGAAAACTTTAAAGAAGGGAAATCTATGCAAAGACCACCACTCTTTGAAACCAATGGATTTATCTATTGGAAAAACCGTTTTGAAACATATGTAAAATCAAAAGATATAGATCTTTGGTTTGTTATTGTTAAAGGGGATTTTAGTTCTTCAACAAAGGATATTTCTGTTGATGAACAAAAGAAATTAATTGCTAAAAATAATGAAGCTAAAATGATGCTTTATAATGCTTTTCCTAGAAAAGAATATGAAAGAATTTTTATGTGTGAAACCGCCAAAGATATTTGGGAATATTTGATTATTACACATCAAGGTAATTCATAAGTCAAGGATAACAAAATTGATTTTCTTATTCAACAATATGAACAATTTGTTATCCCTGAAGATGAAACCATTGATTGTGGCTTTGCCCGCTTTAATACTATTATTACATCACTTAAAGCACTTGATGAATCTTTTCGTAGTAAGAACTTTGTCAGGAAATTTCTTAGAGCACTCCATCCGAAATGGAGAGCTAAAGTGACCGCTATTGAAGAATCAAAAGATCTCTCAAAAATGTCACTAGACTAGCTAATCGGTAACCTCAAAGTACATGAAATGGTGATGGAGAAAGATTCGGAGATCATCAAAGGAAAAAGGGAGAAGATCAAATCCGTTGCTCTAAAAGCAAAGGCGGAATCAAGTGATGATGACGAATCTTGCTCCGGTAGTGAAGATGAGGAATATGCCATGGCCGTTAGAGATTTTAAAAAGTTCTTTAGAAGAAGAGGAAAGTTTGTAAGACAACCTCGAGAAAAAAAGAAGCCATTCCGAAAAGATCGGGATGACAAAAATGGTAAAGGTGAAAGAAAGTGTTTTAGATGTGGTGATGCAAGTCATCTCATAGGAAAATGTCCCAACCCACCTAAAAGCAAAACTCAATGAGCTTTTGTAAGTGGTGCTTGGAGTGATAGTGAAGATGATGAAGAGTCAAGCAAGGAACATATCGCTCTAATGGCACATGAGTCAAATGAGGTACATTCCGACTCTTCTTATTCTTCTATTGATGATGACACTTTGCAAAAACAATACAATCAATTGTGTGCTAAGTCTAAAAATCATAACTAAAAATAAATTTTTAAAAACTAAAAACGAATTTTTAGAAAATGAAGTCTATGAGTTAAAAGAAAAAGCAAAACGTCTAGAAAAGGGAAAAGCAAATGACGATGGTTGTAAATCATGTCAAGAGCTTAATCTTGAAATAGAAAAACTAAAGCTCACGCAAGATGTTCTAATCGAACATAATTCTAAATTTAAAAGGTTTAACAAAAACATTGCTCTTGCAGATGAAATAGTTAAAATACATAAAACACCAGGAGACATGAATGGGCTAGGATTTAATGAGGTATTAATTCCAAAGATTCAAAACAAAACGGCCGAAAAAGACGAACAAACTGTCAAAACTGTTGCAGTACAGCACGGACCAGACGGACCCAAAATAAGGGTTACGTCCGTTGAAAGAAATGGTGCCGTGGGTACTTCAGCAGGACAGAATGTTTGTGATACGGACCGTAATGAATTTTTCAAAGTAACAAAGAAAACCAAGGATAGTTTTAAACTAAAACCAGCTGTTACATCAGGAGTAGGACTTGCTAAAAATGAATTTCGATCAAAAACTACTCAACAACGACATAAAACACCTTTTGCCAAATGCCCCTTTCCTAAGAGCAACCACAACGTACAACCCAACTACCAACACAACTGTTGGAATCAAAAGTTTCCTAGACCATATCAAACTCCAGATTTCATGTCATGGAACTCTTACCCATCGTTTCCATACATGAATCAAATAAATGGTATGTTTAACCCAAACAGACCCATGAGATATTGGGGACCAAATGCTTGAGTTATTTGCTTCGTAGGTATGCTTGAAAGTTGGATTGGAACCTGATGAGTGGATAAAAGATAGTGGATGCTCACGACACATGACGGGCAACAAAAGTCTCTTCTCATCATACCAAGAATATGACGGAGGTAATGTCACTTTTGGTAGCAATCTCAAAAGCAAAATCATTGGCAAAGGTACGATCGCTCATAACTCCCTAACTATTGAAAATGTTGCTCATGTAGATAGGTTAGGATTTAATCTACTTAGTATTAGCCAATTATGTGATAAAAAGTATAAAGTACTATTTGATAAAAATGGTAGTAAAATACTAAAAGATGGTATCACCATAGCTAAAGGAGTTAGGAAAAATAACATATACATCATGAAAATAGATAAAACATCTAATGACAAACTGTGTCTAACAACGTTAGATGATAACTCAACTCTTTGGCATAGACGCTTAGGTCACGCTAATATGAGGCTTATACAAAACTTATCTTCAAAAGAGCTAGTTAGGAATTTACCAAAACTTAAATATGACCAACACTTTTGCGACTCTTGCAAAATTGGTAAACAAACCCATAGTAGTCATAAATCTAAAAATATACACATCTAAGTGTCTAGAACTATTGCATATGGACTTGTTCGGTCCATCCATTATAAGAAGCTACGGAGGCAACTTATACACTTTGGTCATAGTAGATGATTACTCAAGGTTTACTTGGACGTTGTTTTTGAAAACCAAAAATGAAGCTTTTGATAAATTTGAAATTCTTAGCAAGAAAATTCAAAATCAACTAGGTGTTAAAATTGTGTCGATCCGAACGGATCATGGTCGTGAATTTGACAACGAAACTCAATTTGGAAACTTTTGTGATACAAATGGTAAAACACATAACTTTTCGGCTCTTCGAACACCTCAATCAAATGGTGTAGTAGAACGTAAAAATAGAACAATTCAAGAAATTAGTAGAACAATGCTTAATGAACAAAACATTCCTCAAAACTTTTGGTGTAACGCCGTTGACACTTCTACATATATTTTGAATAGAGTCTTAATACGTCCTTTCTTAAACAAAACACCATATGAGCTTTATAAAGGTAAAAAGCCAACTTTAGGATATTTTAGAGTTTTTGGATGTAAATGCTTCATTCTTAATACTAAAGATTATCTCTCCAAGTTTGACCCAAAGTCTTATGAAGGTGTATTTCTTGGTTATTCTCAAACTAGTAAAGCTTACATTGTCTTAAACAAAGAAACAATGATAGTCGAGGAATCGTTGAACATAACATTCGACGAAAGTCCACCTCCCTCTAAGACATCACATTTGGTAGATGATGACTTAGTTGAAAGTCAAATGGTAGAAAGTCAAGAAATAATTAAAAATGACAAGGAAGATGAACCATTAAATAATGAGATTATAAACATCAAAGAATCTAAAAGTCATCATTTAGAAAAGGTCATAGGACAACTTAATCAAAGAACCTTAAGGTCACAAGCCCAAAATCAAAGTAATTATTTTTGTTTTGTATCCACCATTGAACCGAAAAACATAAATGAAGCAATAAAAGATGAATCATAGGTAATTGCCATGCAAGAAGAGTTAAACCAATTCGTTAGAAATGATGTTTGGAAATTAGTTCCAAAACCTAAAGATCAAACTATAATTGGAACGAAATGGGTTTTTCGAAATTAAATGGATGAAAATGGTGTAGTATCTAGAAACAAAGCTAGGCTTGTTGCACAAGGTTATAATAAACAAGAGGGGATTGATTATGATGAAACTTACGCACCGGTAGCTAGACTCGAATCTATTAGAATATTACTTGCTTATGCATGTGCCTGTGACTTTAAATTATTTCAAATGGATGTTAAAAGTGCATTTCTTAATGGCTTTATTAACGAAGAAGTATATGTTGCTCAACCTCCCGGTTTTACCGAATTTGAGAAACCACATCATGTCTTCAAACTCAAGAAAGCATGATACGGTCTTAAGCAAGCACCAAAAGCTTGGTACGATCGACTTAAGACTTTTCTTGTTGAAAACAAATACACTATGGGATTAGTAGATAATACTCTTTTTACCAAGAAAAAGGAGTCACATATTATCATTGTTCAAGTATACGTTGATGACATCATATTTTGATCAACTTGTCAAGAGCTATGTGATGATTTCTCTAAAATCATGCACGACGAGTTTGCAATGAGTATGATGGGTGAATTAAACTTCTTTCTAGGACTTCAAATTAAACAACTAGAAGATGGCATATTCTTTAACCAATCTAAATATATAAAAGACATGCTTAAGAAATTTGGTCTTGAAGATTCAAAACCAACTAAGACACCCATGTCCTCGGACACTAAACTCACCAAGGATGAGGAAGGTGAATCCGTAGATAACACTAAATATAGGGGAATGATTGGTAGCCTACTCTATCTTACGGCTAGTAGACCCGACATTATGTTTAGTGTTTGTCTATGTGCTCGCTTTCAAGAAAACCCAAAGGCATCACACTTAGAAGCCTTAAAAAGGATTTTTAGATACATTAAGGGAACAACATGTTTAGGATTATGGTATCCCAAAGGAACAGGTGTAGAAACCATAATGTATGCCAACTTGGATCATGCCGGTGACTATGTCGATAGAAAAAGTACAAGTGGTATTTGCACTTTTGTTGGACATTGTCTCACCTCATGGTTTGCAAAGAAGCAAACGGCTCTAGCCATCTCAACTACTAAAGCCGAGTACGTCTCAGCCGGAAAAGCATGTCAACAAGCTCTTTGGATGAAGCAAGCTCTCGTAGATTACAGAATTCATCTCAACGATATTGTTATACTTTGCGACAACAAAGGAGCTATCGATCTCAGCAAAAATCCCGTCCAACATGCTTATACGAAGCATATTGAAATCCGTCATCACTTTCTTCGCGATAATATTCAAAAAGGAAACATCTCAATTGAGAAAGTGTCCTCCGAAGACAACATTGCCGATATTCTAACTAAGCCTCTCAAACGAAAACCATTCAATCTTCGTAGACTTGGTTTGGGGTTAATGGAACCAAACATGTAGGATAAACATAACCTAAACCTTAGAATAAACAAAACAAAACAATTTTGTTTTATACCTGCTACTGTAGCCACGGCACCAAACGAAAACAAAGACAGAACCATATTTATGGTGCCGTCTGGTCCGTGGTGACATCAGAAGCAAAACTGCTACCTATAAAACATCTTCTTCCTCAAAACCCACTTTACCAAAACGTGTAAACATTAGACCCAACTCATTATTGACACCTTCTCACCCACTAATCACTGGAGATAACATCATTGTAAATATCCTAACTACATTTTATCTCTTAATTCTGAGTCTAGGATTTTAGTTTGTGCACAAAATCACTACATGGGGTTTGTATATATTCTTATACAAAACATGGATTCAATTGGCAAATTGCATAACTAGTCATTGAAATTAGGTACTACTACATTATCATATTGCATAAACAAATCATGCTTCCCCCTAATCAATAGATAATGACTATAAGGCCTTATTCAAATAACCAAACACCCCATGTCAAAAAATTTGAAAAGCTTCTCACTTGTAGGAAAACAATTTTTCATATTGTTAATACAAAATAGAAACGTTAGATTTTCATCACTTGCATGCTCTTGAATACTAAAGGTATTGCATAACTAATATGCATTCCCGGGTATATTCAAATGAAGCCACATTGAATTAAGAGCATTTGGGTTATCTCATGCTGTTTGCCAAACACCCCACTAAAACCATTTTTTTGCATAAAATGAGTCGAGATAACCGCAACTCCAAATCGTTGTCATATAGGCACACACTAGAACTAAAACGTTAAGTTTATTCTCATTTTTAACATGTTAATTCTTGCTCCTAGGGATAACCATGGTAGCCGCAAAATTCTATGATCACAAGGATACCCTTAACTACATCCCCAAACATCACAAAACCAAGGGACTCACCAAGGAAAAAGTCAAAATCTTTAAGATTCTAGAGACTAGGTACTTCCATGAGGGTAGAACCATTCACTCCTCTTTTATCAAAAATACCAATCTCTGTGAAGAGCTAGCCGCTATTCAATTCGATTGTCTCCTTGACATCGATGAACCTATTTGTCCTAGGTTTGTGTTAGAGTTTTATGCTAGTGTCACCGGTTTCATTGATGAAGATGATGAGTTTAGCCTTAGGTTTAAGACTTTGCTCAAGTGCTAGGAATTCCCAACCGAGGGACATGTGTCTACTCGGATAAGTGGTCACTCACCATCCTTGATGCAATCAATGGCCGCTCTCTTCCCTACCAAACACCTCTAGCAAATAAGGATGTCATCCGTGAACGCCTATTTATCCCAAGGGGAGATACAACCCGAGTCACCCGAAAAGGAAAAGAAGTAAACGAGATCCATATCGAATGGAGCTCAATGAACTTAAGCCCGAATTTAAGAAATGGGAAGAACTACTTAGAGCCAACGTCATTAGCACCATAGGGAATAGGGATCACATCAATGCTTGCCTTTGCCACATGCTCTACAACTTGTTCACTCGTCAACCATTCAATTTAGCCTATTACATCGCTAGGAGAATGATTAATATTCCAACTCAAGGATCGGTTGCTCTTCCATACGGGATGCTTCTCACCCGTCTCTATAGAGCTTATGCACCAATTCCACCAAGCCCAATAGGGATGCACCTTCACTATGAGCTCATCCCTTACATTTTTGTGCCCTTGAGTGACGAGCGAGTTGCTAAGACAAAAGGCAAGAGAGCAAAACCTCCAAATCCATCATCATCATCATTAAATAGCTCCGAGGATGGTCTTCCTAACTCTCGCCTTCCACCTCATGAGTATTATGCATCTCTTCCCGAGATTGAGAATGAATCAGCGAAGTTCAAGCAAACCAAGGGGATGCTCAAGTGCCTTGGTAGGATGATGAACAAGATCTACAAGAAATTGGACAAGTGAGAATCGGTTTAAGGAGCGTTTGGAACAATACATTATCTTTAATGTTTGATACAATTTGGTTGTTTTTATTTTTTAGGATGATAATATAACTCAAAACAATGTTGTATGCTAACTATTTCATGCAGGGGGATAGCACAAGTGTGTTATCAAATTTTACCCATATTCACTTCAATGTGAAAATCATTCACCCTTGGTCAAAATCTATGCTCCACTATGTTTGTGCATGTGTTATTTACTTTTCCTAACTAGAAATAATTAATGTCACATGTTTTAAGCAAAATTTCAGGTTTCGGAAATGTCCCCGACACTTGAAAATACGTTATGTGGTGATTTCTGGTGTCCACGGATCAGACGACACCAAATTTTTGGTTCTGTCTGTTATGAGAATTGGTACCGCCGTACCTGTACAGACGGACCAGGCGGCACCTGATCGGCTCCAAACCGTCAGGTTTTATCACACAAATCAACCACTTGTGAATGGTCGACCGTAATAAAAGCCAGACAGCTTAGAACCAATGCAATGAAGTCCAGGAGAGTTTAGTGTTTCCCCAGGTCGTTAAGTCCCAACGAGCTGTGCACTGAATTACCAAACGAATAGTGATCGGGAGAATTTGAACGGAAAAGGGTTATGATTGATTATACCTAAAGAAAAAGTTTATAAATTACAGGGGCTTAAATGCAAATTAAATAAAATTAAAAAGATAAATTATATTAAATAAACGCTATCACAATTTTTAAAATCTAATGTTTTTGATTTTTCTTTTATAACTTTGAATTAAAAACTACGTAACGTACAAAAGAAAATGTGAAATTTAAACAGAATTAATCCTAAAAATATAAAAATGAAATTTTTACAAACCTAATGATAATAGAAAATTTTGAGAAAAAGAAAATTATTTTTAAAACTATTTATCTAATTATTATTAATTAAAAACTATTTTTACTTATTTAATAATACCCTAAAATACAAGAAAATATGAAATAAAGCTAGAAAAAGGAAATTATGACTTAGAAAAATCTAAAATAACTAAATAGAATTTTCAAAACTAATTTTGTATTTTTCTGATTATTTTTCTATTTTCTATGAATTAAAAACTATTTGAAACTACTTAAATTGCTAAAAATTACAAATTTAACTAAGAAAAATCTGGAAAACTATTTTTTTGACTTTTTATATTTATCTTAACCTAGGAAAAATGAAAACTTATTTTTTTGAAGCTTTTCTGAATTAATTGTATTAAAAGCTAATTTAAAAGTCCTAAAAACTGATTTAAATGAGGAAAAATAGCAAACAGTGCTAGAAAAATATGAAAAACTCAGGAAAAGTCTAAATTTATATTATGAGTCTATGAAAAATACAAAAACAGTGGCTTATGTGAAGGAATATGAGGCTGCAGTGAAGAGTGCTTATAAATAAGCACTCAAAATAAGCTAAAGGCCACAACAGAGAACCACATGATCACAGAAGCTATAATATGCTAAAACTACTCAAAAGAAACTAATTACCACTATCCTAAACCTCTTAAGTGCTAACTGCCATGATTTGATGTTTAAAAAGCTTAAGTGCCAAACAGATTTTATGTCTACTTTGAAGCTTGAAAATAAGCTACTCAAATAAGCTGAACTCAAAACCAGATGTTGGAACCTAAAGTGGACCTGGCTAGCTACTTAAAAACCAAAAACCAGACCAAGATGAGCTCCAATGAGCTTGTGACAAGCTCTGCACAACACCTGTGCACACTCAGTATACACTGAGTGTGTACAGGGGACTTATGACCAAATTAACAAGTTGTTTTGAAGCTTGTACAAAATCACTAAAAATCTACAAAAATCATTTTTCAAATCTTGACCAGTTGAACTTATTAAACCCAAAGTTTTACTTGAATTGACCCAAAATTGAATCAATGAAAAATCACCCAAGATGGGTACAAACTGAGTTTTTCACTCTTTTTGACTTTTGAAGCAGTTTTGAAAGTTTGACTAAATTGAGATTTGATCTTAATTTGTGAACTGAAATTGATGTATTAAGCTAAAATGAAACTAAAATAAGCTACTTCACTGATTTCTAAACACAAATCAAGCATTTGCTCTATGAAAATCTCATCAGTTATGAAACTAGGACAGGAAATTGTTGATTTTGACTTTGAGCTAGTGCAGATGCAATATGAAGGATAAACTGGCTATATTACAACTAAATGGAGCTAAGGCAACAGATTTTAACCACTGAACAAGCCTCCAACTCAGATTACTATGCATAAGCAAACACCCCTTATACTACTGTCTTGCAATCTTTAACTAGTCTACCTACTGAATTAGCTGATGCTAACACTGAAACTGAATCTAGTTATCCTAATTACAACTAAATAAACAGGTCTAAGCTATTTAATGATAACAGATACAGATTATGCAATGAACTTGGAATTGAACTTACATTTGGTCCTAGCCACTATGGCTTGCCAAATAACAAAGAGCCACTACCTATTCTCAACCATATCCTAACTCAGATTCAACCCATAACCAACTCTGCATCACCCATATCCACTTCCAAGACTGCTTGAACCAAAATTCAACAAAGTTTGACTTTTGTTGACCGGATACCAATATTGATTGAATCTGTTTTATAGGCTTACTAAAAGCTATAAACAGCTTAAATAAGCTTATTTGAGTTTAAAATAAGCTACTTGGAGCATTGATTATAAGAGCATGAGACTGAATTTTTTAACAGTAAGCATAAAAACTTGAAACTATATTAAAACTTTGAATTGATACTAGAAAGTAGATTACACTGATAAAATGACTTGAGTTTAGTACATAGAAACAAAAGATTACAGTTTTAAACTTAAACTAAAACATTTATATTAAAAACGACATATATGAAATTTTAAAACTAAGTACTACTACTCTTCTTGCTTCTCTTCTCTATTTATACATCCAAAAGGTCTTCTTTCTCTCTCCTGAACATTTCCCACTTGCATTTGGGACCATTGGATGACTTGATACAATTTTGGCCGTTTGATGAATTTTGGCGCCAAATTGATATATCAACAGGGGGGTTGAGTGCAAGGGAGAGGGAAGCATTTAATGTTTCTTGTTGTTTGGTGGAGGTGGAGTGATAAGGGAGGTGAAGGTTGAGCTGGAGGGATGGTGAAGTCTGTGTTTTGCAGGTTGAGTGGGTGAAGAAGAAGAAAAAGTGAGGGAAATGTTGGGCGGGGGTTGACTTATTTGACCGGTGGGTTTAATATTGAAAGGGGGTCAAGTGGTTATTGGCTGGGGTCCAAAGCATATGGCAGGGGTTCAAAAAGGTCCAAAGGGTCATGGCTTGTATGGGCTTGGTTTGTAATACAAGGACCAAAACTGAAATTCTCCAAACTTGAAGGACCAAATCTGTCATTCTTCCAAAGTTGTTCCAAGGGACCAAAAATGAAAAGTTTCAATAGTACAAGGACCATAATAGACGTTTTCAAACTTCCAAGGACTATTTTTGCCAAATTTAAAACTTGAAGGACCAAACTAGTAATTTCTCAAAACTTTTGACATTTTTCACCAAAGGACTAGTTATGACAAGTTATGATTTTAAAAGGACCTTTGGTGACTTTTCTTTTAAAATAAGTGCTCAGGGACTATTTCTGACAACTTTTGAAACTTGGGGGACTGAAACTGCCAATTATGCAAACTTTGCTCGTTTTTCATCTGATTTTAAACATTTTGCATCTGAAACATATAAAATGCAATTTTGAGATATTTTCAGTATTTTGATGCATTTCTGAGCATTTTTAAATGTTTTGCAGTTCAGATTTGACCAAAAATGATGAGTATTTACACACTCATCAATCCCCCACACTAAACTATTGCTAGTCCCTAGCAATCTTTTGAGAAAACTTAATGGATTTGAATCTCTTTACCAAAAGCCATTACTTCTGGAGTAGCCAAATGTTTCAGTTCAAGTAAGAACCTTGGTACACTGATAACCAAATGATTTTGAGCAAATCACCAGCTTCCAACGGATTTGATTTGTCTTTACCAGAAGTCGTTTGCTTCTGGACTAGCCAACTCTTAGATAAAATATCTTTGGTGAGTCGATTACCAATTATGGTTTTCCAACTGCCTTTACCACAAGCCATAAACTTGCGGGCTAGCCAACTCTTCACTAATTAAAGATATTGTGAGCTGAACACCATACAATTTTGGGCAAATTGCAAGCCGTCAACGGATTTGAGATATCTTTACCAAGAGCCTTTTGCTCCTGGATTAGCCAATCCTTTTGTTTATTAGACATGGCGGACTGATAACCATAAGCTGAGTAAGTGCAAAACGCTTACTCCAAAAAAAAATTTGGCCAAAAATGGGGGAATTGGGTGGTATAATTACATGATAAAATTCGTGAGAATTCCCCCCCACACTAGAAATGAATATTGCCCTCAATATTCAAAGTACCGGCGGTTATGCCGAAACATAGAACGTAAAAGGGAAATACAACGGCCATTATTTGAATTTTTTTTTTTTTTTTTTTTTTTTGAGAAACTTTATATACAACAGCGGGGGGCATCTCCCCCACACTAGGGTGGTAGAAAATAGAAAGAAGTCAGAAATACGGGTGAAAACCCATATGGCATGCTACTGTTTTTGATTCCCGAGTCGCTAGCTTGACTCGATCCCCGCATTCATTGGTTCATGGGGAAAGTAATGTGGAAAACAATCTCGATCGGACTTTCGTTCACAGTGTTAATGAACATATGAACATCAGAAAGTTCCACATCGACGAGATACAACCGCGGTATCGTTAATAGTAGAAACTATAAAGGATGATACCGGGGTCAAAGATGGTTTCCTCATTCCCGAAAGAGAAAAGGGAAAGAGCAACCACACCATCTGTGAAGAATGGAATAAAGATGTGCATGAGAATGCATGTCCATTCCTCATCAGTAAGAAGCAAATCACCATTTTTGACATTTTTAAGCTTAAACTTGAAGCTTATATGGTGATTGTCAATAAGATGTCCGGGAGGGAGGTTTGGAAACGGTTCTTCAATCAACAGATTTTCCAGAAAAAGGATGTCCCCCTCCGAATCAAAGTAAGTATTATCAATTCCTGTTGGAATTGACTCATCACTAAGAAAGGCATCGACTTCATTCCAAAAGTTGTCATCTTCCTCATCAGGAGTGAGAGAAGGGATGGAAGAGTCGGGAATAATAAGACTAGGAGATGATGGATCATTTTTGAGCAATTCTTCAATGGGAAGAATGTCTCCCATTGGATCACAAACATCATCATCCAATTCAGATGAAACTGAAGAGAGTTTAGTTTCATCCACAGAGTTAACAAACTCGATACGATAAACTGATTCCGGAGGTGGGACAAGTGGTGTGCTCTTAGAGCTAGCAATTTCCACCACTTCCGATAAAGTCTCCGATTCTAGATCATCATCATCAAGAACACTCTTGACTTCCCTGGTACAACTTTCAAACCATTTGTTTGAACCAGGGTTGATTTTCAAAGCTTTTAGCTCAGCACGTTTTTGGTGACTCCTCTTAATCGTGAAATTTGAGAGTGTTGCATTGATTCTTTTAGATTTTTGATCAATTGTGGCAACACTCTGTTTTGATAGAGGTTTGGAGTTTTGGTTGATATTAAACGTGAGTTCTTCGTTGTCAACCCGTATGGTCAACTCTTCAGCAAACACATCAATTAGAGCACGACTCGTTCTCAAGAAAGCTCTCCCTAAGATGAGGGGAACTCTAGGATCTGCATCAAAGTCTACTACAACAAAGTCAGTAGGAAAGTGAAACTTTCCTACTTTCACCACGACATCCTCGGCTATCCCAAGTGGACGAGTTATGGTACGGTCCGCTAGCTCGAGTGTCATACAAGTGGATGTAAGTTTAGGAAGAGACAGTTTCTTCCATACTGAGAGTGGCATGAGGTTAATGCTTGCGCCAAGATCGGCCAAGGCGGAGCATTGAACCATCCCCAAGAAATCACACGGGATTAAAAATCTGCCGGGGTCTTCAAGCTTTTTGGGGAGCTTCTTGAGAAGGACCGCTGAGCATTGCTCATTGAGAGGGGTTTTAGCCATCTCAGATAACTTATCTTTGTTGCTCAGTAAGCCTTTAAGCGTGGATGCAAATTTGGGCATTAGAACGAGAGCATCAACGAAGCTTATATCAAAGTGTAGTTCATTGAAAATTTGGAAAAAATTTTCCATTTGCTCTTTGGTTTTGTCTTTGAGCTTCTCATCATGCATTCTTGATGGGTAAGGAAGCTGACTAGACTTTTGAGCCGGGATGGAAGTTATTTCTGGCTCAGAATTTGTCTTCGGAACTTCGGGTTCCGGACTTAAAGCTTGGACTACCGAAGGTGGGACGTGTGCGGTACTTCATGGGCTTGAGAAATGCACCTTGTCCGTTGTATCCTTGGTAACTTGACTCATTGCTCCTGGTGGAGGAGGCATTGGAGTCGAAGGTCCATTGTGCGTCTTACCACTACGAGTGGTGACGGCTTTCAACTCGGCATTTGGATTAGGAACTGTATTGCTTGGGAGTCCTCCAGAAGATGATGAAGCTTTGTTCATATTCATGTTCATGAAACTGCTCATCATATTCTTCAACTCATTTGTCTGCCGAGACATTGTGGTATCAATTTCCTTTTTTAGCTCAACTCTCATGTTATTGATCTGAGTTTGCATTGAACGTATGCTTGACTCAGTAATTTTCATGAAGTCATTTGGTAGGGGAGCTTGAGAAGGTTGTTGATAACTTTGCTGATTTGGAGCTTGATATGGTTGGTTGAAATTGTTCCGGTTCTGATTGAAATTTTGAGAGTTATTGAAGTTTTGTCCTTGATTCGGAACAAAGCGATTTTGGTTGCCATGGTTTTGCACAGGAGGAAAACCAGGTGGTGTCATACCGCTAGGTGCACGGTAGTGAGGATCAGCATGTGGTCGGTATTGATTGTGGTTTACAGAAGCTACGGGAGCTTGGTAAAAAGAAGCATCGGTTACTTGACAATCATAATACGCGTGTGTACCACTACAAGTTTCACACACCTTGTTTACGGCTTTGATTGGTTCCGGCTTATGAATTTCGCTTTTGATTTCCTTTACCTCTTTCATCATACAACGGATGACGTCCGTTAGAGCTGCTAACTCAGAAGAGTTACTGGATGAAGAAGCAGGAGTGTTCAGAATATTGACTTTGTTGCGAGAAATAGGAACTTTTGATTTTTGCTCACAAATCTCAATCACATCTTTAGGCTTACGATTCAAGATATTGCCACCTGCGGTTGCGTTCAAAGAATCCTGATCGTTACCGTTCAACCCATTATAAAAGATATTAACTTGTTGAAGCTCCGTGAATTCATGATGGGGGCATTTCCTGAGGAGATCTTTGAATCTCTCCCATGCCTCTCCAAAGTTTTCATCGAAATTTTGACGAAATCCAGAAATTTCATTTTTAAGATTAGTCGTCTTTGATGGAGGAAAGAAATAATTGACAAACTTTTGAACAAGATCCTCCCAAGTTTCGATGGATCGAGGGGGTTCTTTTTCCAGCCAAATTCGGGCTGTCCCCTCAAGTGAGAATGGAAATAGCATCAACTTGATTACTTTTTGTGGCACATCCTTGAAATTGATAGTTGAAGTCAACTTGTTAAACCAACGGATGTGTGCATACGAGTCTTCTCGGTCAAACCCGTGGAATTGATTTGTAGACACAAGTGTGATCAAATGTGTCTTCAATTCGAAGTGATCAGAATTGATTACCGGTAAAACGATGGCATCTCCATAACCCTCGGTGGGTGCCTGGAGCATTTCCGCCATAGTTCGTTCATCTGCCATATTGTTGCTTGAAATAGTACGAATCTCGGGTTCGACTATTTGGGCAGCACGTCTACGAGAACGTCTTCTAGGAATTTCTGCTAGATCACGCAAGGGACTCAATGATCTAGAAGAACGAGTGCGCATGCACTAGAGTTAACTCTAAGGAATCTCAGAGTTAAGGAAGGGAATTATGAAAATGGGAAAAGAAGAATCTTTTTGAGTTTTTATGGTTTTATACATATGTAGAAACAAAAGGAAAATATTTTTGTGTTTTATATGTTTTAAGATGTTTTTGGGTTTTTTGGATTTTTTATAAGAAAATATATAGATATAGATGGTATGAACAAGGAGTGAATATTCAAATTACTAATCTGCTAAGCGTAAGATAATTAGCACAGTTCCCCGGCAGCGGCGCCAAAAATGTGATCGCCTCCAAACCGTCAGGTTTTATCACACAAATCAACCACTTGTGAATGGTCGACCGTAATAAAAGCCAGACAACTTAGAACCAATGCAATGAAGTCCAGGAGAGTTTAGTGTTTCCCCAGGTCGTTAAGTCCCAACGAGCTGTGCACTGAATTACCAAACGAATAGTGATCGGGAGAATTTGAACGGAAAAGGGTTATGATTGATTATACCTAAAGAAAAAGTTTATAAATTACAGGGGCTTAAATGCAAATTAAATAAAATTAAAAAGATAAATTATATTAAATAAACGCTATCACTATTTTTAAAATCTAATGTTTTTGATTTTTCTTTTATAACTTTGAATTAAAAACTACGTAACGTACAAAAGAAAATGTGAAATTTAAACAGAATTAATCCTAAAAATATAAAAATGAAATTTTTACAAACCTAATGATAATAGAAAATTTTGAGAAAAAGAAAATTATTTTTAAAACTATTTATCTAATTATTATTAATTAAAAACTATTTTTACTTATTTAATAATACCCTAAAATACAAGAAAATATGAAATAAAGCTAGAAAAAGGAAATTATGACTTAGAAAAATCTAAAATAACTAAAGAGAATTTTCAAAACTAATTTTGTATTTTTCTGATTATTTTTCTATTTTCTATGAATTAAAAACTATTTGAAACTACTTAAATTGCTAAAAATTACAAATTTAACTAAGAAAAATCTGGAAAACTATTTTTTTGACTTTCTATATTTATCTTAACCTAGGAAAAATGAAAACTTATTTTTTTGAAGCTTTTCTGAATTAATTGTATTAAAAGCTAATTTAAAAGTCCTAAAAACTTATTTAAATGAGGAAAAATAGCAAACAGTGCTAGAAAAATATGAAAAATTCAGGAAAAGTCTAAATTTATATTCTGAGTCTATGAAAAATACAAAAACAGTGGCTTATGTGAAGG
Source organism: Chrysanthemum seticuspe (assembly GCA_019973895.1). Classification (NCBI taxonomy): domain Eukaryota; kingdom Viridiplantae; phylum Streptophyta; class Magnoliopsida; order Asterales; family Asteraceae; genus Chrysanthemum; species Chrysanthemum seticuspe. Next base: position 43,380,003 of record BPTQ01000001.1, read on the forward strand.
AATATGAGGCTGCAGTGAAGAGTGCTTATAAATAAGCACTCAAAATAAGCTAAAGGCCACAACAGAGAACCACATGATCACAGAAGCTATAATATGCTAAAACTACTCAAAAGCAACTAATTACCACTATCCTAAACCTCTTAAGTGCTAACTGCCATGATTTGATGTTTAAAAAGCTTAAGTGCCAAACCGATTTTATGTCTACTTTGAAGCTTGAAAATAAGCTACTCAAATAAGCTGAACTCAAAACCAGATGTTGGAACCTAAAGTGGACTTGGCTAGCTACTTAAAAACCAAAAACCAGACCAAGATGAGCTCCAATGAGCTTGTGACAAGCTCTGCACAACACCTGTGCACACTCAGTATACACTGAGTGTGTACAGGGGACTTATGACCAAATTAACAAGTTGTTTTGAAGCTTGTACAAAATCACTAAAAATCTACAAAAATCATTTTTCAAATCTTGACCAGTTGAACTTATTAAACCCAAAGTTTTACTTGAATTGACCCAAAATTGAATCAATGAAAAATCACCCAAGATGGGTACAAACTGAGTTTTTCACTCTTTTTGACTTTTGAAGCAGTTTTGAAAGTTTGACTAAATTGAGATTTGATCTTAATTTGTGAACTGAAATTGATGTATTAAGCTAAAATGAAACTAAAATAAGCTACTTCACTGATTTCTAAACACAAATCAAGCATTTGCTCTATGAAAATCTCATCAGTTATGAAACTAGGACAGGAAATTGTTGATTTTGACTTTGAGCTAGTGCAGATGCAATATGAAGGATAAACTGGCTATATTACAACTAAATGGAGCTAAGGCAACAGATTTTAACCACTGAACAAGCCTCCAACTCAGATTACTATGCATAAGCAAACACCCCTTATACTACTGTCTTGCAATCTTTAACTAGTCTACCTACTGAATTAGCTGATGCTAACACTGAAACTGAATCTAGTTATCCTAATTACAACTAAATAAACAGGTCTAAGCTATTTAATGATAACAGATACAGATTATGCAATGAACTTGGAATTGAACTTACATTTGGTCCTAGCCACTATGGCTTGCCAAATAACAAAGAGCCACTACCTATTCTCAACCATATCCTAACTCAGATTCAACCCATAACCAACTCTGCATCACCCATATCCACTTCCAAGACTGCTTGAACCAAAATTCAACAAAGTTTGACTTTTGTTGACCGGATACCAATATTGATTGAATCTGTTTTATAGGCTTACTAAAAGCTATAAACAGCTTAAATAAGCTTATTTGAGTTTAAAATAAGCTACTTGGAGCATTGATTATAAGAGCATGAGACTGAATTTTTTAACAGTAAGCATAAAAACTTGAAACTATATTAAAACTTTGAATTGATACTAGAAAGTAGATTACACTGATAAAATGACTTGAGTTTAGTACATAGAAACAAAAGATTACAGTTTTAAACTTAAACTAAAACATTTATATTAAAAACGACATATATGAAATTTTAAAACTAAGTACTACTACTCTTCTTGCTTCTCTTCTCTATTTATACATCCAAAAGGTCTTCTTTCTCTCTCCTGAACATTTCCCACTTGCATTTGGGACCATTGGATGACTTGATACAATTTTGGCCGTTTGATGAATTTTGGCGCCAAATTGATATATCAACAGGGGGGTTGAGTGCAAGGGAGAGGGAAGCATTTAATGTTTCTTGTTGTTTGGTGGAGGTGGAGTGATAAGGGAGGTGAAGGTTGAGTTGGAGGGATGGTGAAGTCTGTGTTTTGCAGGTTGAGTGGGTGAAGAAGAAGAAAAAGAGAGGGAAATGTTGGGCGGGGGTTGACTTATTTGACCGGTGGGTTTAATATTGAAAGGGGGTCAAGTAGTTATTGGCTGGGGTCCAAAGCATATGGCAGGGGTTCAAAAAGGTCCAAAGGGTCATGGCTTGTATGGGCTTGGTTTGTAATACAAGGACCAAAACTGAAATTCTCCAAACTTGAAGGACCAAATCTGCCATTCTTCCAAAGTTGTTCCAAGGGACCAAAAATGACAAGTTTCAATAGTACAAGGACCATAATAGACGTTTTCAAACTTCCAAGGACTATTTTTGCCAAATTTAAAACTTGAAGGACCAAACTTGTAATTTCTCAAAACTTTTGACATTTTTCACCAAAGGACTAGTTATGACAAGTTATGATTTTAAAAGGACCTTTGGTGACTTTTCTTTTAAAATAAGTGCTCATGGACTATTTCTGACAACTTTTGAAACTTTGGGGACTGAAACTGCCAATTATGCAAACTTTGCTCGTTTTTCATCTGATTTTAAACATTTTGCATCTGAAACATATAAAATGCAATTTTGAGATATTTTCAGTATTTTGATGCATTTCTGAGCATTTTTAAATGTTTTGCAGTTCAAATTTGACCAAAAATGATGAGTATTTACACACTCATCAGCACCCTTTTAAGTGTTCCGCCTGTGTAAAATTTTGGTGCCGTGGATCCTCCAGGTAACTTTCTGAATTCCGATTATTTCGACATTCCAAATTACCATACATTGCTTGTAAGTTAATCTTGACTAGTTTTTACCCATATTAGAACTAGTATAACATACTTAGGCATATAGGAAATCCACTAACCACCAAAATTCAAAAATTTGAAAAATTAACCCAAGGAACCCTTTTGCATAAAGGAAGGAACCAAAAATTTGGTTCCTTGCAATCTGTGGGTAATCTGATTGTTAGGATCTTACAATCATTAGAACACATTTATTGCAAATCTTTGCCTCTTCACTCCATCCCTCTTGTATGGCTTGACTTGGGTGATATGACTAGCATTTAACCCACTTCCAAATCATTAGGAACCTCATCCATTCTATGGTTTAACATCAAATCAAACACATTTCTCCATTATTTTTCACTTCTATAAATTAAGAGGTTTTACCATGATCATCTTCACACCTTCTCCATTCTTACCATCAACTAGCAAAAACTCAAGTCAAAATGACAAAATCTTCACCTTCAACCAAGCCTTGCAATAAAACCGCTAGGATTAGCGTAAGACCTTGTTGTTTTGTCAACTTGAGTTCTTCATCCGAGTCATCTCCACTCACCATCTCATCTCCTATAAGGGATGATACACACCTCACTTTAGCTACTCCTATATCCATCACCATCACCACTCCACCACCAACTAAGACACCAAGCTCACCACCACCGGAACCACTCCAAACATCAAAAACACCATCACCACCAAAATATCCAACCCTCAACCCATTGGAGTTATTTTCCACACCTCCCACTTCTCCAAATCCTTTCTTGGAGGACTTGGAAGATTTGCCTCCTAGGCCAAATCATCCACCACCATTGCCATCATTTGGCACTATTAAGCGGATTGCTCATGAGTCTCCTAGACCATCCTTCGACCCTAACGCCCCGTTAGGGCCAAGACCTCTTCTCTTCCACCCCATTCACAACGACACCCATGGTCCTTTGTATGGGGATCAACCACTCCCTACATCAATGTCCCCTCACATAGAGGACATTGAGGAGTCCATGTGGGAAGATCATCCCACAAGAGAGGTGATTCAAGCCGAACTCCAACATCTCCACCAATTCTCAAATATGGTGGATTCTCACCTAAGTGAGACTATGCAAATGCAAAGTGCTTTGCTAGCCTCCATAATCACCACCCCAAACACCAACACCAACATCAACACATCTACCATTCCACCACCACAACCTCATCAACCATACTACCCCCTAGGCATGGTTGCTCAACTTGTGAGCAAACCGCCCAAACCATTGATCGGACCCGGGTAATGGTCCATGAATTCCAAGAGGAAATGAGGTTCATCCTCAATCACATCCTTGAGCGACTCGACGCTCTTTCTCATCCACCATCTCATTAGAATGGTCATAGATTAACTTTTCTAAGCATTTTTTTTTACTTTTCTAGGATTTTTTTTTTGTTTATTGTACTAATTCTCTTTTCATGGTTTTTAAATCATGAAAAAATTTAACTAATGAATGGTGTTTTTTATATTGTTGGTGCTTATTACATAGTATTTGGAAATGCTTGTGAATGATGATTATTACTAACAAATCTTTTTGTAGCTTTTTCACAATCCATGTATCCTCCCATTGGCACCCAATTTAGGGGGAGCATTGGTCAGGGGGGATATCATGGTTCGGGCTCATTATATATTCCGCATCGCAATCTTCTTTTTGTTGAGACAAAAAGGGGAAGAAATATATAGAACTTGGTTATATTTGACTTTTCTGAAAAAGTCAAACTGCATACATTGACTTTCTGAAAAAGTCAACATGATACTTCATTGGTAATACTTGACTTTCTAAAAAAGTCAACTGCATACTTTGACTTTCTGAAAAAGTCAACATCATGCCTCAACTAGTGAAGACTTTGACTTTCTGAAAAAGTCAAACATCATACACTTGCATTATCATTTCTTTTTCAAGTTCTAAAACTAATATTTTTATAACTATTGTACAATCTTTGTATCTTTTATAAAAATAAAATTTATATTTTGTCCTCAACAAAAAGGGGGAGATTGTTAATACAAATATCGTCATTAAACGTTATTTATATTTTTGATCTTTACCTAAGTTTTGTTAACGACAAAAGTAAATTTATTTTTTATAAAGCTTAAAGCTTGTCAAGTTTAATAGATATTAAAACAAGCTTTTTCAAATAATATCTTCATCACTCAAGCATTTACATTGTGATTAATCATATCTTAATATGACTCTAACCATAATGTATGATAGAGTTTTTAGAATGTTTTAGTTTCTTAAAAACTAAACATTACTTATGTATTTGCATATTTCTAAAAATAGAAAAACAACACATGACATCATGTGATGCATCATGGAAATCATTGGAAGATTTCATTAGATATTTTGTGTAGATTTGGACTCTTCATATCTTACACAATCTTGCATAGATATGGTTGACTTTGGCAAGATCTTGATATCTTGCTGTCAGACCTCGGCGGCACCAAAACTCATAACGGGCGAAACCCTTTTGAGGGGTCCGCGGTCCGTGGTGCTTGCTGATGGTTTTGGCTATAAATAGCAAAGCCAAACCAAGTAGTTTTTCATCCCTTTCTATCATACTCTCTTACATATCTTCTCTCTAACCTTTCTAACTCAGTTTCATATCATATTAGTGATCTCTTTTGTAGCAAAGAAGATCAAGTCACATTCAAGCTTCAACGAGAAGTTGGAAGTCTTGTTTTTTTGGTGTTGTATGATCTTGTGTTGATTCATTCTTCATTGTTGTACCAAACTATCATAATCTTGTGAGTGTGAGTGGTTAGTATTTTAGTCCTCAAAATACATTGTGTGTGGGAGTGGTTGTACCCTCGGAAAGAACTCGAAATTTAGCTTAGTGTCGGAAATAGTGTAAGCGAAGTGTAAAGGTTTCTCCATCGGTGAAAGGAGCTTGTTGACTAGTGAAGTTAAACTCTCGAGTGTGAGACTCGTGGAGTGGAGTAGGGCAAGGAGAAAGAGTCCTTGTAGACCGAACCACTATAAACAACTTGTTGTGGTTTGATCATTTCTTTCCTTATTTACTCTTTACATATTGCTTACATATTTCATTAACATATCTAAGATCAATATCAATTGACCTTACAATAAGTTTCAAAACAAAGTTTTTAATCGGTAAACTATTCAACCCCCCTTCTAGTTTTCTACATATGGGTTACTACTTTTACTATCCAACTAAAAATAAAGTAATTGTTGCTAGGTATGGAGATTTTCTTGAAAGTGATCTCGTATCTCAAGAATTCAGTGGGAGAGTTTATGATCTTGAAGATGATCATGAAGATGAATTACCTTCTGAAAGCACTAACGTACTTCCGGTAGAACCTGATAGTCTGGGTCCTCCACCAAAAGTTGAAGTGATTCTCGTTCGTAGATCCTTAAGGTCTAGGCGTGCACCTGAACGTCTATGTCTTAACGTAGAGGTTGAGGAAACTATGTTAGGAGATCTTGGAGAGCCTACTAGTTATAAAGCTGCCATGGCAAGTCCTGAAAAGGAAAAATGGCAGGTTGCAATGAATGGGGAAATGTAATCCATGAGAGAAAATGAAGTCTGGGAAGAGGTTGACGTACCTCCAAACGCCACGGTGGTTGGAAGTAAGTGGCTCTATAAAATTAAGACTGACATGGATGGCAATGTACACATCTATAAAGCTCGTCTAGTTGCGCAAGGTTTTACTCAAACTTATGGCATAGATTACGAGGAGACCTTTTCTCCTGTAGCGGACATTAGAGCTATTAGAATCGTCATAGCTATAGCAGCGTACTATGATTATGAGATATGGCAAATGGATGTCAAAACCGCCTTCTTAAATGGTCGCTTAGATGAAGACATCTATATGAAGCAACCTGAGGGGTTCGTGAATCAATAATTTCCAAACCGTGTATGCAAACTTCAAAGGTCCATTTATGGATCGAAGCAAGCATCTAGGCAATGGAACAAGAGATTTGATGAAGAAATAAAAAGGTATGGATTTATTCAAAATCTTGATGAGCCATGTGTATATCACAAAGTTAGTGGGAGTGATGTAATTTTCCTTATCCTTTATGTCGATGACATATTAATTATGGGAAAAGACATTCCAAGTTTGCAAAATGTTAAGGCATATCTTGGGAAGTGTTTTTCTATGAAGGATTTAGGAGAAGCTGCATACATTCTGGGAATCAAGATCTACCGAGATAGGTCAAAGCGGTTAATTGGTTTAAGTCAAAGCGCTTACATTGATAAAATATTGAAGAGATTCAATATGCAAAATTCCAAGAAAGGATATTTGCCGATGGAAGTAAAGCATAGCTTATGTAGCGATATGTGTGCTTTAACACCTGCTGAGGTGGCACGCATGCAGAAAGTTCCTTATGCTTCGGCAATAGGATCTATTTTGTATGCTGTGAGATGCACAAGGCTAGATGTGGCGTTCGCTCAGAACATGACCAGTCGATATCAACAGAATCCGGGTGAACTTCACTGGACTACTGTTAAACATATTTTAAAGTATCTTAGGAATACGAAAGATATGTTTTTAGTGTATGGTGGAAATTCAGACACAGAGCTTGGTGTTACAGGTTACTGTGATGCTTCCTGGCAGTTTGATAAAGATGATACGAAGTCTCAGCCGGGTTATGTCTTTGTCATCAATGGAGGAGCAGTTGACTGGAAGAGTAAGAAGCAGAGTACGATTGTGATGTCTGCGACAGAAGCCGAATACATAGCTGCTTTGGAAGCTGCAATGGAGGCTGTTTGGATTAGGAAATTCATTTCAGGGCTTGGTGTTATGCCTTCAATTGAATCGCCTATTGATATGTATTGTGACAATTCTGCTGCAATCATATTTGCCAATGAACCTGGAGTCATGAAGGGCACCAGACATTTTCTACGGAAGTATCACTATGTTCGGGAACAAGTCCATGAAGGTGAAATTAATCTATTGAAAGTTCACACAGATGACAACTTAGCTGATCCTTTCACTAAGGCTTTGGCTAAAGACCAGCTTATTGGACTTGCCAATGGAATTGGACTTCGTTTAGCTAATAGTTTCATGCAGAACTGTGATTAGTATTTGGATAAAGGATATTGTAAAACATTTATTATTTTGATGAAATAAAATTTTGATTATGTTTATTTTCATTTATAATATTGTTGTCCTATATTTGCATGTTTAATCCGTGAGTAACTAAGTTATTCTAAATGTCCGTTGTCGATTAATGATATGGGAGTATCATTAAACTAAGACAAATCTGAGAGATGTGGTAGAATATACTTGAAAGTATATTGATGAGAATGCATACCAATTTCAGATGATATTCAATGAATTGAATATAGGACTTATCCCAAATACATAATTTACTTTGTGGATATTATTATAAGTAAATTATGAATAGTTATCCTCAGACTTGAGATACCAGATAAGTGTCATGAATGTAGTGCATTTCTGTGGAGCAACTTAACGTTATACGTAACAGGTAGTCATAAGGGTTGTTTTCATAAATGTTACAAAGTTTGTGGGTTAGTCTCGTAGTCAAGATAGAATTTCTTCATTCAAATTTATTTGGAGTTTAATACTGCTTGGCCCCTCGTAGGGTTGACAAGATGTTTGTGCGGCCACACCCAAAATCTCCCCTAAAAATGTTTAGAAGATTTGGTAATCTTGGTCAATCACTTACAACGAGAAACAGAATAGTTTTATAAAGAATGACTTAATTCCATATCTTTATTTAACATGGTATTAGAAACAAAAGGATAATCATAATGAGAAATCATTAAAAGGTTTTCTAGGAGCCTTACTCGAGTTGTTCTAGAGGCATCGAAGTTTTGCTAGACGCTAACCGATGTGATCACTCTATTAAGATATATCCAAGTGGAAGCTGTTGGTTTTAGGGATATAAATTAGTAGACGTGAGTTAGGATCGAACTCTAGACCACGGGATTGCACACTTTACGTATGAGAATTAACTAACGGACGTTAAGTAATTAGTTGTAATGGACTAACGGTCGTTAAATATAATTGGAAAAGGACTAAGTTGTAAATATTGGGAAGGTTCCGGAATCCCTTGGGGATGATTAGCACTGATCGGCCAAGGAGACCCAAACCCAACCCAACTACAACTCAAACTTGTTCACCAAGTTAGTTTGGGTATAAATACAAAACCAACGGTGTTTGTACTTAATCTTTGGTACTCATTAAGCTAAACCTAAAAAGTTTGTGTGTGTTTTTGTGCTTAAAACCGGTCGACACCCTATCCTAGGGATTGATCACCATCTTTTTCCAACTCAAGTTATTTGTTTGATTAAAACAAGCATTCCTTTAATTCATTATAGTACGTGTGTACAAGAAAGTGGTATAACACATTATTGTTAGTATTCTTAGATTGAATTACCAAACGGTTAGGGGGGTAATTCATATAATTCTATCAACCCTAATTAGGGTTCATCCAAATTGCTAGTTTGTGGATTTGATTCTTGTTTGGCTAGAATCAAGTAAGGTACGCATATTCTTGTTTATGTTAATTAATTATTCGTTAATAAATCCTATACGCTTCTGCATGTATACTTTGATGTTTTGTGATTATTTATTGATTGTCATATTATATAATTCCAACAGAATGGGTATGGCTTCTTGATCCCAATAACGGTTTCAATGTCAAAAAGACACGTATTCACTTAGATAATGCTTCTCTTCCGGATGCTTACATCTTAACTAGATGGTGTCAATTTATTCCGAAGAAAGTCAATATTTTCGTATGGCGTGCTCTCCGTGATCGTTGATAAGGTTTTAAAATATACCTTTTTGAGGGGTCGTTTAAGCCCTTATTTGATCACTTTTGTATCCGTTATTACTTAATATCGTTCCTTTTCACTTTTTAGGTATCTTGAAGGCAAAATGCTGGAATGACACTTATTCGGACGAAAAGGCGCGAATATACGAAGAAAATGGCCAAAGTCAAGAATCGAGACACTTAGGCTGCTGGAACTGAAGGGGACGGCGTCAAGCACAAACTAGCAACGCCGTCGGACAAGTTTTGTTACGGCTCAGTAGCCAAATTGCTCATTTACAAGTGACGGCTTCAGGTTTTAAAATAGTAGGGCGTCGCAACTCAGACGGCCTAGATTTGATCCAGACGACGTCAGAGACTGAAGGAGACGGCGTCACAAGCATAAGGTGACGCCGTCGCAAGACTAACGTAGCCAAGACGAAACCCTAATAACGGCGACCCGACGACGTCACAAATCAAAGGGTGACGCCGTCGCATTTGTAATCTTATATATAGAATCCGAATTTTTTAGTTTTCAGTGTGTAGTCTTTTGGAGTAAAAACCTAAACCGAACCAAGGTTGTCTTGTACAGTATTTTAGGGTTCCATACCCTATCTTACATCAAGATAAGTATTTTACTTCATTAATTCAAGTATGTCTTCAATTAATTGTGTGTATGCTTGCATGTTTCCCATGTTCGGCTAATTTACTTGTGTGTTTGCTTAGGGAATATGAAACTTAATTATTGAATATTGATTGGTTGTCTCTTATCCTAATTGTTAATGATCTAGTATTGCGATAGGTCATCCGTTGTGTAGTTAATGCTTGATTAATCTTTGTGAACCTTAGCTTATAGTACCTAGAGTCATTGTAGGCTAAACCATCCGAAGAGTACCTTAGTGTTAAGTTTATAAATCCTAGAGATTTTGTAGGCATTAACCTTTGGTAGTTTCAAAGAGTTAGGGATAAACGCATACCCTACGACCTTAGACACACAACGCGATTAAGAATAAGGACGTGACAATTCAACCATCAATAGGAGATAATTAAGGAGTAATAAAACCTAAGTAAACACATCTTTAAATCATCATATGAGCACACAATAATTAGACATAGACTACCCTCACCATTAGATTAGATAATTAGATAAGTAGAAGTAATCGGTAGAAATACCAACCCCCCAAATCCAAACCCCGAGATTCGTACCTTTCCATTTTCTAAAAAACATAAAAAGATAAAAAATAATCTTCCTCAACCCCAACCTTAGCGTAGTAACTTCTCACTAGCATTCCTATTCCCCTAGAGAACGATATCAATTCCCGTGGTTTACCCTAATACTACACTACAACGATTAGGTTCACTGCCTAGGGTGTTGAAAAACTTGCTCGACGAAAAGGAAGTTCCTTTGACCCCGAACGACGCGTGTAGCGTTATCAAGTTTTTGGCGCCGCTGCCGGGGAATTTTAATAGATAGTTAGATTTCCACCTCGTTTAGGTTTCCTTGCTTGATTCCTATCAAGTAAGATTTTTTCTCATTTTTAGCTTCCTCGTAGTCTATCCCCCTTCTTCGTGACCTTTGTTAGTAACACCCATCACTTTTTATCATCGAAGGTGATAACCAACCACCAACCCTGCCATTTCCCCTACCAATCCCCTTAGACAACTTAGAACCCGCAGTTCCACCAGAACCCTTATTGAGCCTTTTGCTGAACCCGAAAGAGAGCTCAATAGGCGAAGAAAATCTCTCCATGAGTCGGAACCTCAAGGCACTACCATCAACTTTGATGAAGCCACAACTGACGAAGAATCCACTCATTCCCCCCAATCCCCTGAAACCATCAACATTGACAATCTGAGCCAACATAGCGAGGAAATTCCCGCTACGCCGGTCAATGGACCCATCAATCCACCTGGAGCAAAGTTCCTCGAGGAATAATCTTCCCCCTCTGCATCTGGATTTACCAGTGCCATTGTCTACCCTTCGGAGCAAGTCAATGAGATGTTGCATGCCTCCGACATTTGGCTTATCCAGAATGCATGTCAATTCCATGGATCCCACAGCGAAAATCCCATTCATCACATCAAACAATTTTTAAAAATTGTTGATGCTATCTATGCCGACGGGGCATCCAAGGAGACATCTAGACTCCGGTTTTTCCCATTTTCTCTTCAAGGACAGACCAAGGAGTGGCTCGATAAGCTTCCTCCAAGGTCCATCTTCACGTGGGAACAACTCACGACCAAGTTCACCAAGAATTTCTTTCCCCCTAGAAGAACTGCATTAATCAGGAGCAAAATTCTTCACTTCCATCAAACAGATGGAGAATCTATCGTTAACTCCTGGACTCGTTACAAAGATCTCGTTCAACAAGCCCCACACCATGGTATCAACCTTTGGTTGCTTGTTCAAATATTTTACGACAACGTCTCCCGAAAGGATCAAAAAAGGATTGACTTCTCAACTGGCCGAAGAATTTCTAATCTCACTGCGGAAGAAGGGTGGGACCGCATTGAGGAATATGTTCAATACCAAGACAACCCTTGGAACGAGCCAGTAACTGCAATAAGTATCTCTGCTTTCTCAAGTAAAAACTTATCATCTCTCGATGATCGGATTAAGAAAGCACAAGAGAAGCTTGCATACCTCACAAAATCGCCAGAACCCAAAAGGTTATTTAACCCATACCTTATATGCGACATTTTTGGAGGGCCACACGAGAGTGATGAGTGTGATGACACACGCCAAGAGAGCGTCTTCCTTTCCAGTCATGATATTTATGATGACCCTTCCCTTCTCACATTCTATCAAAACGATGAATGCAATCCTTGGGGTAATCTGAAATGGAAGACTGAAGGAAAGGAGGGATCTGAATACACCATCCGTGATGCCTTTGAAAAAGAACTCGGGTATTTTACCATGGAAGGGGCAATGCTTTTAAAAGGTCTTGAAGGATTCATTCAAGAGCAGCAAGCTGAATTAGAGAGTCAATTCGCCGAGCTCCACAGAAGAATAAGCAAACCTGGACCAACCCATCACGATCCAACTTGTGCCATTACTACTCGATCAGGAATTACTACCAAGGATCCCTCACACCCTGACCAGAATCCCACCACCAGGGATCCTGCGTTAGGAAATGAAGCAATTCCTGAACCTCCCTCAACTCCTCACGATCCCCCTCCACAAACATCAGCACCTGCCCAGCGACCAACTCTCGCACGGATTCCTTATCACTTGCGTCTAAAGAATCAAAAGGCTGAAGAAGACAGTGAGAGAATATTGTCTTACTTAAAACGGGCCTCCATCAACATACCACTTCTTGATGTATTTTATCATATCCCTAAACATAGCAAATACTTCAAGAGGATAATATCTAATATGAAGAAACTTGAAGGGTTGATATCATTAGGAGAAGAGTGCTCGGCTATCATCCAGAAAGGCCTGCCCAAGAAGAAAGAAGATCCAGGCAGCTTCACCATTCCTTGCTCTATAGGGGTGCTTTCTATGAAAAATGCCTTGGCGGATCTTGGGGCAAGCATTAACCAGATGTCTCATTCCTTGTTCCTCAAACTCGGATATTCAGTGTTGAAACCAACTAGAATGAGTATTCAGTTAGCTGATCGATCAATCAAATATCCCATTGGAGTTTGTGAAAATGTTCTTGTAAGGGTAGGAGAATTCAAGTTTCCAGTTGATTTCGTGATTTTAGAAATGGAGGAAGATAACTCAGTCCCAATAATCCTTGGAATACCTTTCTTGGCTACATCTCGTGCCATTATCGATGTTCATGATGGTAAACTCACTTTACAAGTGGGGTCCGAAAGCTTAACCTTCGACATCAAGGATTCTATGAGTCACTCCTCCTCCTACGATCACCCTATTTATTTTGTTGAGGAAGTTGATGAATTTGTTGATGACATGGATGGCTGCATTGATGAATATCTATTAAACGAATTCATGAATGATGATAACAACACAATATACAATGATGAAGAAATCGAGATAGTTGGAGCTGTTTCCTTTTACCCGCGTAGGGAAGAAATTGAACCCCTTGAGCTTCAAAAGCCATAAAATAAGCTAAAACCTTCAATCAAGGAACCCCTACCTTAGAACTAAAAGATCTCCCGAGCCATTTAGAATGTGCCTTCCTTCAAGGAAAGGACCAACTCCCTGTCATCATAAGCTCTTCGCTGACCACTGAACAGAAAGAGAGGCTCTTAGAAGTTTTAAAAGAGTACAAAGGAGTGATCGCATGGAGTGTTGCTGACATTAAGGGTATTGATTCTACATTATGTACTCATAAAATCCTCATGGAAGAATATTACAAACCAACCGTTCAACCGCAAAGGAGGGTTAACCCTAATATCAATGAGGTAGTAAAGAACTAGGTCGTCAAGCTCCTCGATGCCGGCCTTATCTACCCCATTTCGGATAGCCCATGGGTCAGCCCAGTCCAAGTGGTTCCAAAAAAGGGAGGAATGACGGTTGTAAAGAATGAAAAGGGTGATTTAGTGCCGCAGAGAACGGTTACTGGTTGGCGTGTTTGTATCGACTACAGAAAGTTAAATGATGCCACCCGAAAGGATCATTTTCCTCTGCCATTCATTGACCAAATGCTCGAAAGGTTAGCCGGGCATGAGTACTACTGTTTCCTTGATGGCTTTTCAGGATACTTCCAAATCCCCATTGCCCCTGAAGATCAAGAAAAGACTACGTTTACATGCCCATACGGGACTTTTGCCTACAAGCGAATGCCCTTCGGGTTATGCAACGCCCCCGCCACCTTTCAGCGATGTATGATGGCCATATTCCATGAATTAATTGAGGACAACATGGAAGTCTTCATGGATGATTTCTCGGTATTTGGGAATTCCTTCAACCTTTGTCTTTCCAACCTTAGGAAGATGTTGAAACGGTGTGAAGAAACTAATTTGGTCCTGAATTGGGAAAAATGTTATTTCATGGTAAGAGAAGGAATTGTCTTAGGGCATAAAGTCTCTAGAAGTGGAATCGAGGTCGATAGAGCAAAAATCGAAGCGATATCCAAACTCCCCTATCCTGCTACCGTTAAAGCCATTCGAAGCTTTCTAGGTCATGCGGGTTTTTATAGAAGGTTTATTAAAGACTTCTCGAAAATTTCCCGGCCAATGACACAGCTTCTTGTCAAGGATGCCCCTTTTGATTTTTCTGAAGAATGCAAAGAAGCATTCAACCGACTAAAGAAGGATCTCACTCAGGCTCCAATAATGGTCACCCCTGATTGGTCTCAGCCATTCGAAATCATGTGCGATGCTAGTGATTATGTTGTAGGCGCCGTGCTCGGTTAAAGAAAAGAGAAGCATTTTCAACCAATTTACTATGCTAGCAAAACCATGAATGTAGCGCAAGAAAATTACACAACCACCGAGAAAGAGCTTTTAGCTGTGGTTTTTGCCTTCGACAAGTTCAGGCAATATCTCGTCCTTTCCAAGCTGTCGTCTTCACTGATCACTCCGCCTTGCGCTACTTGTTTTCCAAGCAAGATGCAAAACCCCGACTCATTAGGTGGATTCTATTACTTCAAGAATTCGACATTGAAATTCGAGATAAAAAAGGGGGCTGAAAATCTTGCTGCTGATCATCTGTCACGCTTGGAAAACCCTGATCTTGAGAAGTTAGACCATACCGAGATTCGCGACTCTTTTCCCGAGGAACGGCTAATGGCCATTAAGGAAATTGAGCCATGGTATGCGGATTATGCTAACTATCTGTCCAGTAGGGTTTTGCCCAATTACATGACCAAGCAAGATAAAAGAAAATTCTTCACTACACTAAAACATTACTTCTGGGATGAGCCTTTCTTATTCCGCATTTGCCCCGATCAAATCATTCAACGTTGCGTGGCCGGAAAAGAGATTGATCGAGTTCTGAAAGAATGCCATGCGGGACCATCTGGGGGACATCACGGTGTAAATGTCATGGCACGGAAGGTTTTCGATGCCGGATTCTACTGGCCTACTGTTTTTCAAGACGTTAAAAGATTGGTTCAAACGTGTGATGCATGCCAACGATCGGGAAACATCTCGCGAAGGGATGAATCACCTCAGAATTATATCCAAGTCTGTGAAATATTCGATGTTTGGGGTATAGACTTCATGGGACCTTTTCCATCATCCGGAGGAAATGAATACATTCTCGTAGCTATCGACTATGTATCCAAATTGGTGGAGGCCCAAGCCCTTAGGACTAACGATGCGAGGGTAGTCATTCATTTTCTTAAAAAGCTCTTCGCACGATTCGGGATTCCCAAGGCATTCATCAGTGATAGAGGAACCCACTTTTGCAATGCTCAGATGGAGAAGGTAATGAAGAAGTATGGCGTTCCCCATAGATTTTCTACTGCATATCATCCTCAGAAGAATGGGCAAGTAGAAAACACAAATAGAGCATTAAAGCGGATACTTGAAAAAACGGTCCACCATAATAGAAAAGATTGGGCATTCAAACTGGATGAGGCACTCTGGGCATTCAGAACTCCTTACAAAACACCTATCGGAACAACCCCTTTTCGCTTGGTATACGGGAAAGCATGCCACCTCCCTATTGAACTTGAGAAGAAGGCTTACTGGGCACTCAAGGCTTGTAATATGGATTATTCTGAGGCAGGGTCAAATAGGTTCTTACAACTTCAAGAACTGGGTGAACTAAGACTTGAAGGTTATGAATCGTCGATCACATATAAAGAAAGGGCAAAGAAATGGCATGATCAACGAATAAAGAATCCTAAAGAGTTTTTGGAAGGAGATAAGGTGCTCTTGTATAATTCAAGACTGAGATTATTTCCAGGAAAACTCAAATCGAGATGGTATGGACCTTTTTCAGTGAAGAGGCAAATGAACAATGGGGCTGCGGTGCTACTGGACCATGATGGAAGGGAATTTACCGTAAATGGGCAACGTGTGAAACATTATCAGTTGGACAATAGTGAAATGGTCAACGATGAAGATATTGTTTTGGAAGACGGTAATGAAGTCACGTAGGGGCACGACTTCGAGTCTAGCTACAAGACTCATAAATAAAGAAAAGCGCTTCGTGGGAGGCAACTCATGCTTAATTGTTTGTTTGTTTGTGTCGTATATCTTTTATTGATTGTTTATTCTCATGTTTAAATTTGTAAAAATGCTTTATTTTGTCTTTAACTTCGTCTAAATTACATATAAAGGTATTTTACATAAGGGATAAGTGTAGGGAGGATTACACACGTTTTCAAAAGAAACATAAACATGAGAATTTCAATTACTTAAAAGATATACATGTGTGTTTGTTCGAGTCAAATGCTTGTATCGAGTCATAATGGATGTTTTGCAAGAAATTTTTTCCAGATTCTAAAGATGTAAATTTTCCAGAATTTTTTTCAGAAAATTGCAGACCAGTTTTTGTCAGGATAACCTGACGGCGTCAGGAAGGAGCAGAAACAACTGATTACTTTTTCTCGTTTTCTGAGCTACTTATAAATTTTTGGAATTTTCCAGGTCTTAATTTTCCAGAAATTCTGTAAACATCCATTCCACAAGCATTATACCCTAGTTTAGTAGAGTCCTATATATATTATTACCGCCGATTTTACGCGAAGGTTTCGTTTGTTTTCTTCAAGTGTGCAGGTTTAATTTACCAAGAAGAAGATACATAAGATGAGAATGAGCTTTTCACGCAAACGTTCTTCTTGAAGAAAGATGTAACCACCACTTTACACGGATCCTACCGAGCTAATCAGGGGAGTATTAGTTTCTTTCATCTTTTATTACCTTCCATTATCATAAATTTGATACTTTCGGGGAACATTGGGGACAATATTCAGTTTAAGTGTAGGGAGGGAAAATAAAACGGGAACTTTGAAACTATGCTTATCCTTGATTATTTGCTTTGTCCAATTGCATTTGCGTAATAAACCATGAGAAAATGTCGGTTAGGGTAATTTTGGCATCAAATTTTCAATTTTTCATGACATATAGGAGTGGGCCATTGGTCTTAATAAAGCGTCTCATAGATAGGAAATTATATGACTAGCACAAAACCCTTTACCACTTAAATTCCACCCAAAATGTGAGGATCGCCCTTAGATTAGTAGGAATTAAAGCATTCATCTTTAATGCTTAGAGTGTGAACCGGTAGTATAATAGATTCTAAAACTTGTTTTGTGATGCATCCCGAGATCGCTAGTAAGACTACACTTGTGTAGTTAGGAATAACTAAATGATAAGAGGCATTAGGATAACCCTTGTTTGATACCCGTAATATAATTACTTCTTCCAAATCGGTTGAGTAATTCCCCTACACCCTTGCGTTGTACTCATCTTTAATACACGATACCCCTAGTTAACTCCTCAGAGCCTATTCTTTTCGCGGTTCTTGTGATATTTCGGTTTTCCGGAATATCAATGAAGAGCATTGTTTACAATCCATCCCCAAATGTACACCCAAATCGCCTTAGCCTACCTTGTATGCACTCACTTTTAGTGCATTATTGTTATCACACTAAACCCATAGTTCAATTATCTAGTTGCTTGCATAAGTTGCTAAGTCGAGTCATATCCTTTGTACACAGTTTTGGGACGATTGGGACTCATGGGAAAAGTTAAATTTTATGAGATGACGGGAAAGGAACGTTAAATTCAAATTCCCTTTATTTGCATAATAATGTACTCCAAGTGTTTTGATCTTTTCGATTCGGGTCAAATTAGTGTTAGAGTAATAAAAACTCAAGTGTAGGGATGTGCTTATAAATCCCTATTATTTTGATGTTATCGTAGAGGATGGTAGAGTAAAAGTGTATGGAAAATATATATATATATATATATATATATATATATATATATATATATATATATATATATATATATATACGGGCTATCATCCTACATCTATCTTTAAATTCATGTTTGTTTATTTCAGTTATCTAGAGTTTAGAGTGTCGAGTCTTGGCTTAGCAACGCCATTCTTCGCATGCTTGTAGCTTAAAGATTTTTGACTTGCCACCACTAAATAACCTATCCCACCAAACCCTTTGTTTCCCTACCGTAAGCCTATCATTACAACCCTTTAAAAGACCTCTTGGATAGTCTTTCCTAGGTGCTTACGCCAAAGCGATGGAGGTTTGATCTAGTCTCAAGCCTATGGTAATCTATGTACTAGGACCGGTTAATGAGTGTTTATCTTCCATTTCCAACTTGTTATATTTCATATACACCCGAGAGATGTGAGTATCCAAACACCCCATGTGAGGTGCTAGTATGTAATTTCTATGCTTGTTATGACTTTTGCGGGGCTTATATGTGTTGTGAATCGTTCTAAACTAATGCTTCATGACCTCTAACTTATAAATTGATTGGCTAAAAGCACATTTGCTTGAGGACAAGCAAATACCAAGTGTAGGGATATTTTATTTACCAGGGTGCAGGATTACTCCCCTTTACCCAAAAAAGTGTAGGGATATTTGATAAGGTTTTAAAATGTACCTTTTTGAGGGGTCGTTTAAGCCCTTATTTGATTACTTTTGTATCCGTTATTACTTAATATCGTTCCTTTTCACTTTTTAGGTATCTTAAAGGCAAAATGCTGGAATGACACTTATTCGGACGAAAAGGCGCGAATATACGAAGAAAATGGCCAAAGTCAAGAATCGAGACACTCAGGCTGCTGGAACTGAAGGGGACGGCGTCAGCCACAAACTAGCAACGCCGTCGGACAAGTTTTGTGACGGCTCAGTAGCCAAATTGCTCATTTACAAGTGACGGCTTCAGGTTTTAAAAGAGTAGGGCGTCGCAACTCACAGGCATAAGGTGACGTCGTCGCAAGACTAACATGGCCAAGACGAAACCCTAATAACGGCTACCCGACGGCGTCACAAATCAAAGGGTGACGCTGTCGCATTTGTAATCTTATATATAGAATCCGAATTTTTTAGTTTTCAGTGTGTAGTCGTTTGGAGTAAAAACCTAAACCGAACCAAGGCTGTCTTGTACAGTATGTTAGGGTTCCATACCCTATCTTACATCAAGATAAGTGTTTTACTTCATTAATTCAAGTATGTCTTCAATTAATTGTGTGTATGCTTGCATGTTTCCCATGTCCGGCTAATTTACTTGTGTGTTTGCTTAGGGAATATGAAACTTAATTATTGAATATTGATTGGTTATCTCTTATCTTAATTGTTAATGATCTAGTATTGCGATAGGTCATCCGTTGTGTAGTTAATGCTTGATTAATCATTGTGAACCTTAGCTTATAGTACCTAGAGTCATTGTAGGCTAAACCATCCAAAGAGTACCTTAGTGTTAAGTTTATAAATCCTAGAGATTTTGTAGGCATTAACCTTTGGTAGTTTCAAAGAGTTAGGGATAAACGCATACCCTACGACCTTAGACACACAACGCGATTAAAAATAAGGACGTGACAATTCAACCATCAATAGGAGATAATTAAGGAGTAATAAAACCTAAGTAAACACATCTTTAAATCATCATACGAGCACACAATAATTAGACATAGACTACCCTCACCATTAGATTAGATAATTAGATAAGTAGAAGTAATCGGTAGAAATACAAACCCCCCAAATCCAAACCCCGAGATTCGTACCTTTCCATTTTCTAAAAAACATAAAAAGATAAAAAATAATCTTCCTCAACCCCAACCTTAGCGTAGTAACTTCTCACTAGCATTCCTATTCCCCTAGAGAACGATATCAATTCCCGTGGCTTACCCTAATACTACACTACAACGATTAGGTTCATTGCCTAGGGTGTTGAAAAACTTGCTCGACGAAAAGGAAGTTCCTTTGACCCCGAACGACGCGTGTAGCGTTATCAATCGTCTTCCTACTCAGTGGAATCTAAGCAATAAAGGTGTCGAGATTGAATCTTTTCTTTGTCCCAGTTGTTCGTCTTCACTAGAAACTTTACAACATTCGTTATGGACTTGTTCTTTTGCAACATGTGTTTGGCTTAAAGTTTTCTCATGGTTGGATTTACCTTATCCGACTCCTTCGTCTCTCGAGGATGTATATGCATATATTGATCAGTTGCATATTCATAACGATAGGAAATTGATGCTTCAAGCTATCTTTGGTGTGGTGTTGTGGTCTTTATGGAGCTTTCGAAACGACCTCATCTTCAACAGTCATCCTATGGCCCGAAACGAGATATTTGACAAGATTATGAACATTTCATTTTTGTGGTACACAAATAGGAATAGGAAAGCTAATATTTCTTGGAACAATTGGCTTCAAAACCCATTGATCACTTATGTCTTGTAACTCCTATTTGTTCTTTTCTAGCTTCTTGCTAGCTTTTTATAAAATTTTGTTGTTAAAAAAAAAGGCTACATTGTTGGTTAACCTTTTTCCTTGCAGGTTCTGCAAGAAATGTAAAATACCAGTTGTGTTCTTCTTGGAATCTTGTTATTGTTCCTAGAACAACACATAAGGTAACCCATTGTCAGATGTAAACGTATTAGATTCTGGTTTAGCAATAGTATCTGAAGCAATTTGTGAAATTTTAATAATAACATTGGGTAGACTTACTTTCAATATATCTTGAAGCTGGTCAACAGACTTTAGTAATTCGTCTTGAATCGAATGGATTGAATGGCAAGTCTAGGCAAACTTATCGTAGTGTCATTTGAACCGCTTCTTTCGAGAAGTCTGGATTGAAAATCAAAAACTTGTATTCCTATGTCAAGATACGGCAAGAAAAAATCGAAAAAGATATATTTATGTAAGAACCTTTCTTTGAAGTCATGAATATCTTCTAAATCAGCATTTATAAACAATCGGCTTTCAAAGTATGCATTTTGAGCCACATAATTTCCTGAAATAATATTAACAAAAGTTTATAGAACATCCAATTCTAGTTTTTAGTGACAAGTTAATGGAAAATTAATAAAGATTGTTTCAACCTTACCACATCTTAAGTCTTGCATTTTGAATTATTATGATACCAGGAGATTGTGTTTAATTGCTTGCAATTAAGTTGGTGTGCATGAACATCCCAAAGAAGTTCTAATTGTCCTGCCGCTGTATAACATTATGTTTATGAGTTTGGCTAAAAAATTTGGGTTGATGCTGTAACAAATATAAAAGCAAAAAACCTATGAATCAATTGAAGTGTGTGTGGGAAACGGTGTATACTTTATTAAGAAAAATCAGATTACGATAACAATAAATAAAAAATAGCAGACAGAATGGAGAAGAAGCAGAAGACAGACTCTATAAACGTTAATTAAAGAAAGGCAGTAAAGAGAATTGTACGAGGCTCGTGTTAAACACGATTCCCTTAAAACAGATTCGCCGTCTGTTTCCCAGGGTACAACGTACGTAGCTGTTGTACAGCCGGACTTAACTACTTGCCTGAAAGATCACCGAAGGCTGCGTGTTTCTGATCGAAGGTTGCTGGAACTCGTTTGCTGTGGAGCTGCGTTTTCTGCCTGTGAAAACTGAATGATAAGAGGCGTTTAATATATAGGCTAAACCTAACTTGGACACCAAGAAAAGCATCTGCCAAAAAATAAACAGATATGCGAATCTGTTAATATATATTAAACACGTTTTAAATATCTTCCATTTATTTAAACCGATTCTATTAAACTTGTTCACAAAGTTTAAATCAGTTCCAAAAATAAATTGATACAAATCTGGAAATAAAGACAACGAATACGCAGGTATGCGAGATTTCGGAGCTGCATTCGTGTCCGCAGGTCGCGCGAGTTCAGAAGCTTCGAACTCATTTTGGCTCAGAAATCCTGAAATCTGCACCCCCCCCCCTGCGCGCGCGCGCGTAGGTGTTGGAGTAAAACCAACAAATCATTTTGAAGGTATGCGAGATTTCGGAGCTGCATTCGTGTCCGCAGGTCGCGCGAGTTCAGAAGCTTCGAACTCATTTTGGCTCAGAAATCCTGAAATCTGCACCCCCCCCCCCTGCGCGCGCGCACGTAGGTGTTGGAGTAAAACCAACAAATCATTTTGAAGGTTCATATCAAGATTTCTATATAAACACACTCCCACTTCCTTTTCTAGGCGATGTGGGATGTGTTTGTTTTCCCAAATTTGTGTTTCACGTGTCCCACTTTGAGACACGATATCTCATTCATTTCAACTCCATTTGGACATACTTTAGCTCGTTGCGAAACTCTCGTCGAGGAGAACGCAAAGCTACCAAGAAACATAAATATATATAACATATATCATATATTAAAAGGTGTCCAAAATTTGCAAAAACTCATTTTGCAAAAACCACTTTTCCAACAGTGTGTACTTGCTGTAAGTCTTCCAACTTCAGTTCTAATTTGTGACTCTCTTTCCCTTTATGATCATACACTTCTAGATTCCCACAATGAATCACATTGCCGATAATGTCTAAGGAGTTTGGTGGATAAAACATTTTATCACATACAAATTTATACGCACGCGCGGGATATTTAAATAATAAATTGTAACTGTAAAATAAAAATATATTTGAAAAAAAACTGTAAAATAAAAACAAACTTACCAATTGTAAAGTTAGGGTCGACATTGTTTGCTAATGTCTTCGAACGAAACAAAAGAAAAGCCACATATATAAAGTGTCTTTCATTATATAAAATAGATAGATGTTCACATGCTTAAAATCCTCATGCATATTACCTCTCTGAAGCCGTGCTTTAGCACTGTAAAAATCATTCGGTGGTTGTATATATAAAAGACTTCTCTACAACTATAGTCTTTGAGTGCGTGCAATTATTGATTTAACATCACCAGTGACGATATCACCAAATCGTCATGTTGATGATGAATGTCAAGTTAATCCTTTTTAGGCCCACAGAAGTAATACTTTTACCTTCTGCTTTGCAAAAACTTTATGATTGATTACAAACAAGCGACAAAGATCTAAATTGAACGGTTGATGATGAATGTCAAATTAATTACCACATGGGTTGTACTATTCCCACCTCTTATACCATTAATATCCTTTTTTATCAGTCTTATTAAAAAGAGTAAAATCCAAAAAACATCCCTGTGGTTTGCCCTGTGGTGTGGTTTTCATCCCTATACTTTTTTTTGGAACAATTACATCCCTCCGTTATTAAAGTTGGCACAAAATCATCCCTAAGGACGAACGCTGCAAAGAAGTCCCCGTTAAGTCCCCCACGTGCTAGTCACGTGAGGGGTATTTTTGTCCATTTCTCACTCATAGCCCACGTGTTAGTCATAAAAGTCCTATTATTGAGTATACATACTCTAACTGCCTAGTGAGCAGTATTTAATCCATAAAAGTCCTAGCAGGAAACTATTTTATGCCTTACTCCTGTAAACTAATCCAGTTGGCAGTCACATCCAAAAGCTACCACCACCCACAATCATAAAATGACTACCAAGTGGATAGAAAAGAAGAGTAAACCAAGATATTAGCCATCTGCTACCAAACTATCTCCAATTTCAAGCTAACCGTGACATTCATATTCCACAATCTAGACATCCAAACACTCCTTAATGTTCTGAACTGATAGCTTTTGTCTGCAACTTTATACCAGTCCCTGAGATATTGCTAACTAAGTCCATCATGATATTCCACCTTTGTTGAACATTCGATACAACCACAGATGCCTTTGCTTTCAAGCTCATAAGTCTCATTCTGATTACTTCACAAGATAGATCATATAACTCATCCACATTCCTCTTATCACAAATAGAGACTGGTGGTGGTGATAGGGTGGTGGTTAGGTGGCGCGTGGGTGAACGACGAGAGAGTGGGAGGGTTTCTGCGCGCGTGATGTTGTGGATCGGGAAGGAAGTGATGTGGGGAGTCTTTTGAGGTGGGTGGTGTGTGGTGGAGGCCGACGGTGTGGTGGTGGCGGCGTCCTTTTTCCGGCGGAGAAGGAGAGGGAGAGAGAAGGAGATAAGTGTGTGAGGTTGGTGATGATAATGATGGGTTGGTGGGTGGATATACCCGTTTTTTGGACAAAAATACCCCTCACGTGACTAGCACGTGGGGGACTTAACGGGCACTTCTTTGCAGCGTTCGTCCTTAGGGATGATTTTGTGCCAACTTTACTAACGGAGGGATGTAATTGTTCCAAAAAAAAGTATAGGGATGAAAACCACACCACAGGGCAAACCACGGGGATGTTTTTAGGACTTTACTCTATTAAAAAAGATAGTTTTTTTCATTTTTTTGTTTCGTATTATTTTTTTTACTACTTTTAACTTGTCAAATTTTATATTTATGTTCCATACTTTTTTTTATCTGTTTTACCTACTTTATTAACAGGACAAGATAATTTTTTATGATTTTTTGCTTCATATTTTTTGTGTTTTACTACATTTAACTTATTAAACTTTTTATTTTTTTATTCGGTATTTGGTGTTGTGAAGTTTTATAAAAAGTAAATGACAATGTTAATAGAAGAGATAAACGACAAATTAATCATTTCATACACTTTACTTCGTTTTCATCTCAGAATTGAGACGTAAATATGAACAAAAAAAACACAATGTCCCCTCCACTTTTATTCCATGCCCCACCTTTTCATTCTTCAAAATATCTTGAGAACACAAAAAATTCAATTTCTTTTTACTCGTATTACTTTCACTTTCTCTTATAAAATAAAGTAGAGAATAGAACACGGTGTAAGTGATCCGGCTCAACTTACATATAACGTATATGAATGTATACAATTCATACACACCATATATCCACTAACAACAGAATGTATCAAATAAACCTAATCAATATCAAACTACCTAGTTGAAAATTTACAGGCCTTCAATATTACCTCTAGTATTGCTATTAAAGACTCATTGGTTAGTCCTAGCTGATGCCACTTGGCTAGCTTCTTATATAAATAAGATGCGATTTATGGACTCTGATCTTTACCTTACACATAAAACATCACAACACCATTTCATAGCATCACAACATTTTATTTCATTTTGTATAGTAGTGAACAACAAAAGAATAAGATTACATGGGACATGAATCAATTAGGGTCTATAATGGCCGGAGGTATGTTCGTTTGGGACATGAATCAATGGTATATGTGTTCCTCTGGGTGTAACATATTATACATCCACAAATACAGTAGACTGGTCCGAGCAATCAGATTTTAATAAACACAAAAACATTCTTCCGCCTTTCACATATCAGAACCTCAAAATTGTATGCTTCTTCTTATCTTTTTGGCTTATAGAAAGCTACTATATACGAAAGTTCTAGCTGAATATTAAATTAACGTTAAAAATTTTCTTACAAAGTGTTCTCCTTCGAAGGAAACTCGCGATGGCCAAACTTGCATTTAGTTTCGCATTATGTATCAATTTCCATAATTGTATAATCCAGTTCCTGTATAAATATATGCCCATTCTTATATACTAGGCGAGTATCTGCGCCTGACGGCAGCGGTTTCTAGCGGTAGACAATTAACGATATGCGATATTATAGCAAGTGTTTCGTGTAACATTCAAAATAGAACGTGAAAAGATCAAAATGTAATTGCAAACGATTGTAACATCCGATAATTCAACTCTAACAAAAATTCTTAACATGTTTTGACATTCACGAATGATATGAGAGTATATGGTATGACAGTTTTTTTTTGCAAACAATGAATACTTTCCAAAGTTACCATGCAAAGTAATAGAAATCAAGATTGACATTCACGAATGACAATTTTCTTTGCAAATCATGAATACTTTCCAAAGTTACTATGCAAACCACATTTTCCACTTTTCACATTTCACTTTTTCAATTCTTGACTTGTTGACCATTTTTGTATTTTATGGTTTGACATTCACAATTCATATGAGAGTATATGGTATGACAGTTTTTTTGCAAACAATGAATACTTTCTAAAGTTATCATGCAAATTAATAGAAATCAAGTTTGACATTCACGAATGATGGTTTTTTTTGCAAATCATGAATACTTTTCAAAGTTACCATGCAAACCACATTTTTTACTTTTTACATTTTACTTTTTCAGTTTTTGACTTGTTAACTATTTTTATATTTTATGTAGTATAGATTTTAGTTGAACTTCAAATGATTATGTCCGAGAACTCTTTTCTTTTTGAAATTTTAATGAAATAAAATATAATTTATTATTTAAAAACGTGTGTTTCGTATTTGTAGTACATTTTTCCATTGTCAATTCGCTATCAACGAAGCTTCTTGGCATTTCATTTAAACTTTTCTCAGTATATGTGGTTTACATTGTGTATGCCAGGAAGAGCCGTCCTTATCACATTAATTCTTCACATGGCTCACAATTCTTTCGCAATACGATGTTATATCAATCTGGTCGACTTATGAGACTGACAAGCGTGAAAAATTCGTTACTGCAGTAAAATCTTTGAAAAATTTCGAATGTTGAAAATGACGAAGTTTTAGATCCGTTACCGGTTGATCTCAAACCAAATTCATGGGTTTTATATATGCTTACGCAATCGAATATAGAAATGGTTGGGAGTATTAAAATTGTTGCACTATATTTTTCCCATTTGTGCTTGAACAACTTGGATTTGTGCTTGAACAATTAGGCCTTATTGTTGGTCAAGCACAAATGCATCAACTACATTTTTCTCATGAAAGCAATCTTAATGACCATATCATGACATAAGACCACCATCCATAAAAGGCTTCATCAATGCATTGTGATTGTAAATGATATTATACATCATACTAAAATACAGTAAAACTCAAAACTTTTAATGCTGAACAGCTGAAGATTCATACTATATAATGGGAAAGCTTCGTTAAGTTTTCACATGTACTTTAAGACAAATTTCAACATATTGTAATAAGTCAAAACAAGAGGTATCTACATGGAAATTTACTGAAACTTCCTGTAATACATAATTAAAGACTCATTAGCTAGTCCACTTTCTTAAAGTTGATGTGAAAGGTTACCGAAGCTTCCCAAAATAGTATGAAAACTAAAGACGCATTAGGTAGTCCACTTGACTAGCTTCCTATATATAGAAGATGCGATTTATGCACTCAGATCTCACTTTACATAATATCAACACCACTTTACAAAAATCATTGTGCTAGTAGTGAACAACAAAAAGAACAAGATGACATGGGACATGAATCAATTAGGGTCTATGATGGCGGGAGGTATGTTCGTTTGGGCTGTAGTTGGAAAATGGTTTCCAAAGGAGTCTCGTGAGTATTTCGAAAAATACTTTCACAAGATCATCAGCTATATTTACCCTTATATCGAAATCACATTTCATGAATACCAAGGAGATGATTTCGAGCGAAGCAAAGCTTATGTCGCCATTGAACGGTACCTTAGCTCTAACTCTTCAAATAAAGCTAAACGGCTCAAAGCAAACGTGGTTAAAGACTGCGAACCCGTTGTCTTGAGCATGGACGACTATGAAGAGGTCCGGGATGAGTTTAAAGGTATCCAAATTTGGTGGACTGCTAGCAAAACTATCCCTTCACAAAGGGCTATGTTTTCATATCGTGATGATGATGGTGAAAAAAGGTACTATAAGCTCACATGTAAAAGAGAACATCGTGATATCATAACCAAATCGTATGTGCAACATGTACTCGATGAGGGGAAGGCTATCGCGGTTAAAACAAGGCAACGCAAGCTCTATACTAACAACAAGAGCGAAAACTGGTCCGGTTATAGGAGGACAATGTGGAGCCATATTATATTTGAGCATCCTTCTACTTTTGATACTCTAGCAATGGACCCGAAAAAGAAGAAGGAGATTTTGAACGATTTAATAACGTTCACCAAGTCAAAAGACTACTATAAGAAGGTCGGCAAATCATGGAAACGAGGGTATCTTCTTTACGGTCCTCCAGGAACCGGGAAGTCAAGTATGATTGCAGCTATGGCAAACTTACTCGAGTTTGATATATATGATCTTGAACTAACCTCGGTGAAAGATAACACAGACTTAAGGAAGCTACTAATCGAGACATCCAGTAAGTCTATTATTGTAATCGAGGATATCGATTGTTCACTTGATTTGACAGGACAACGAAAGGAGAAAAAGGACGAGAGTAAGGATGATGAGAAAGACCCCATTCAGAAAAAAATTGAAGAGGGAAAGGGTAAGAAGAATAAAGAAAGTGAAGTGACTTTATCCGGGCTGTTAAACTTTATAGATGGACTATGGTCTGCTTGTGGTAGCGAAAGACTAATCGTGTTTACAACAAACTACGTTGAAAAGCTTGATCCTGCTCTTATTAGAAGAGGACGAATGGATAAACATATCGAGCTATCGTATTGTTGTTTTGAAACATTTAAAGCTCTTGCAAAGAACTATTTGGATATCGAGTCACATGACTTGTTTTCAACGATTGAACGATTGCTAGGCGAGACCAACATGACTCCAGCCGATGTTGCGGAAAATTTGATGCCAAAATCAGATGAAGAGAATGCCGGTACGTGCTTAAACAACTTGGTTAAGTCTTTAGAAGATGCAAAAGAAGAAGCTAGACTTAAAGTTTTGGAGGATGCTAGGATCAAAGCTGAAGAGGAAGCAAGTAAAAAGAGTAAATTAAATGATGAAAAAACACAAGCTGATAATGCTACAAAAGAAAACAGTGAAAAGGCACAAGCTGGTGATGCTAAAGAAAATGGTGAAAAGGCACAAGCTGGTGATGCTAAGGAAAATGGTGAAAAGGCACAAGTTGGAGATGCTAAAGAAAATGGTGTGACCAAAACATGAATACAAATTTGAATTTAACATGGGCTTTCTGTTTAGAAAAATAAATATGATTTTCCTGAAGTTTGTTTATCATTTAATGTAATTGTTTTTCTTTCTTTTCTTTCCTTGTAGATCTTGTAAGTGTTAATGGAAAAGCACTTTAATAAGCTTTCACTATTTGTTTAATACTGTTTGCAAGAATCCAAGTCACAGTTCAAGTGTAGTAGGTGTGTGAAGTGCCTTCTGGCCATAGCAGCACCAGAAGACAATATATATAACTTTCATGTGGCTTAGAGGGCTAGGTATCATAACAAGCCTCAACCTCATCGTCGCGCCACCTCAGCGCCACATCAGCATCTCATTTTCCCACAACTAACCACAACAAACCCCCTCCTCACTCATAACAAACCTCAACCTCTTCATTTGGGCCCCACCACTACCACTTTATTTTTTTTATTCAATTTTCACTTCCAAATAAAAACTAAATAAATTCATTTCATTCAAATTAAAAATACAATACATAACACAATAATAAAAAAAGAACACGATACGGAAAAAAAAAAAAAAAAAAAAAAAACACGATACGGAAAAAAAACAACACGATTAAGAAAAAAACAACACATACTACTGGAATTAATCTTCGACATCCCAATTTGGGCAATTTTTCAAAATCTCCCAAACGTGAACATATTTGAACTCATTTCTACCAAATTGTTGCTGGAAGCTTAGTTTCGCATTTTCGAGATGAGATTGGTCATTTTGAGCACTTCGACGATGCAACTGTTTGTAAATTGCGTTGAACCTTTTGCAATCGACGTTAATCCTCGTCCATTTACCCGTGATTGAATTTTTTGTACGATGGTCATCGGTTGTCTGATTATTGAACATATGCATAACGTCATTCCAAAAAATATTTTCGGAACGGTTATTTTGCATATCCATAGCTTGTGAAATTTGTATCCAAACTTGCGCAAGCAAGATTTCTTCAGAGTTGTTCCACTTCAAATTTTGAGACATTTGTGTGTGTGTTTTTTGGATTGATGTAGATGTGAAATAAAATGGTGGTTGATGTTATTTATAAAGGTGGTTTTCAACGTTAAATTCGAATTCAAAAACCGGGTACTGTTGGGCGGGGTAATTCAAATTTAAACGTTAAATTCGAATTCAAAAACCGGGTACTGTTGGGCGGGGTAATTCAAATTTAAACGTTAAATTCGAATTCAAAAACCGGGTACTGTTGGGCGGGGTAATTCAAATTTAAACGTTAAATTCGAATTCAAAAACCGGGTACTGTTGGGCGGGGTAATTCAAATTTAAACGTTAAATTCGAATTCAAAAAACGGGTACTGTTGGGCGGGGTAATTCAAATTCAAACGGTTAAGTTTTCTATATATACTATCATACCAGCATTAGTTTGACACACAAATAACACAATTCACACACAAAAAGAATGTCTCGCAAAGACTTTTCTCAGCAATTCCCCAGCCCAGAGAAGTTGCCGGAAACCAGCTTTCCGGCACCAGATCACTTGCCGGAAACCAACTTTCCAACTCTGCCAGAGTCTGAAGTTTACTCAACACCACCAGAAAATGTCTTCCCGGTGGGGTTTGAAAACATCCCGTACCTCCCAATTGTTCCAAGTCCACCTGTGAACAGTCCACAGGTGGATTTTCAAAACCACCTAAGCGGGTTAAGTGAGGCTTCCCTCCGGCAGTTTGAACAAGATGAAGAAAACGTCAGGGAGATACTGCAAGAGCAGGCACGTGAAGAGGCTGCTCGCCGTGAGCAAGAAGCACGGGAGGCTCAGTACCTCCAAGACAACTTTTTCGACATAATGGAGAGTCGATACATTAATGGGGAGTTTTATTCTCCGCCAACAAGTGATGATGGTTTGGACTCGGATGACTCGTTTTTTTAAGTGTTTAGTAGTTTTATTATGTATTTCATGTTTTTATGTTGTTTTTAGGGATCCATCTGTAGTTTTAATGTTTAAGGTTATTATGTATTTCATGTTTTCAGTTAATCTTTAAAGTTTCAGTTTTTGCTGTTTAACCACGAGAAGCTCAGTACCTCTACGAAACTTTCGAAATCAACTTCAACTTCACCTTATTTCCATAAAACTTTACAAATCTTAAAAAAAAAAAAAAAAAAAAAAAAAAAAAAAAAAAAGAGAGAAAACGAAAAAACAAAAAAAGAGAAAAACTCGTGTCAGAGTTTACCTTCGTCGTCCCCACGATGTCACCCTCGACGGCGAGCCACAACGAGTGGAGGCGGTGTGGCGGCGAGCCACGGCGGCCGGCCACGTAGGCCACGGCGAGCCCACACCGTCCACTCTTATGGATACCAAACAGACAGCTTTTTGTTTCCAACATCAAATGAAATCCAATACCTATGTCTTTCCTGAAAGACTTGTATAAAAAATTTAGATACTATTGCTTTCATAAAAGGGTCACTAGAAACCAAATTTCTCAGTGACACTTGTATTTGTATGTATGCAAGTGACATGCTAGTATATTTCACAAAGCATCAAATACAGAATAATGGCACCATATATGTGGTGTCGGTCATGTATGGGGAAAAAGCAAAAAGGTTATGTATAGCAGAAAAGGAAGTGACAGTTAAGCAGATCAAACATCAATGATTCAACAAAAAATGGTCTAAGATTTTTGCTTACACGAACGACAGAAAAGTCAAATTGTAAACGAGATTAGATGAAAGCAAAATCAAAAGCATAATTTAATTGGAATTAATTACTAATATAGCTGGGTGATTTGCAAATTAATTATTAAAAAAAAATGCAACAGGTCTGTAACACAAAATAACGATGATACTAATGAGCAATCAGGTTACCTAGCTACAACCAACTTGGTTCAATCCAAGTATGAGCATAGAGTTGACAATAACTTTATGATTCTTTTGTAGAATCATTCAGCATGAATACCTCAACCGACTCCCCACCATGAATACGTAAGGAAATGTTGTGCCTTTTAAGGGTTTCATGTATACCCGCATCAGTAGTTTATTAGGTCAAATTTTGAAATAACGAGAAGAGAATTATTTGTTTAACAAAGCTATGATTTCATTCATTAACAATGACAATGACAATGGGCTTAGCTCACGACAAACGTTACCTAACAATTAAGACTAGCCGGGTATCCGCGCGTTGCAGCGGCGGGTACCCTACAATATAATTTATTTGGTGACCTACATCTTTTTTTTTACAACTTTTTTAACAACTCAAAAATAATAATCAGTCTTGGATTATCGAAGCCCGAATTAAAACCGTAGTTGTAACACAAAATTCTTCCCTTTTATATAATTAGCCAAAATTTTCACCAATCTATTACCCCAAAAAACATTTCTACTAACTTAGTAGCTTAAACCAAATTTTGTCTTTTGATAAACAACATTTCGTTAGTAGCCCAATTAGAATGGTTAAATAGTAACAGCCCAACACAAATCCAAATATCCCTTAACCCTAAAGCTACACAAGATAAGAGTCTACCCTAATCTTTATCACACTTCAACCCTATCATATATCTTAACAAAAAGTAGTCACCCTAATTTGTCTCTAAAAAAATAATACAGCCACCATGATTTCTTTATACCAATCACAACATTCTTTCTTTCCTATTCTTCTTGGAAATCTCACGAACCACAATACAACTCAAACCACTATGTTTCTGATTTGTTCGAACCACACAAGGACCACAAGGTCGCGACAACTTCAAGATTGTAGATTTTTATTTGGGTCTTAATCGAACAAAAGAGAGAATGAAACTGATTTGGTTTTGTTCTTTCTTTTAAAAGGTTCGGATATTAAAAAGAAGTTGAGCTTCTTATAGATCTATGATAGATTTTTTTCAAAACTTGTAAATCTGATATTTTTTTTCCTTTTGATGTTTCGACTATTGTTCTTATTTGAAAGTGAACGAACGAAAGAAAGAACATAAAATATTTGTTATGATTCTTTTTTGTTTTCAAATATAAAAATATTACAGATCTATGATGGGTTATGGGTAAGCTCTAAAGATCTTTTAAGATATATTCTTCCTGAGATCTTGTAATCTTCTTTTTCTTTGTGTTTCGAGTCTTAGTTATGTGTTAGATGTTGGTTTGTTGTATGGCTGAGATGAAGTACGGGATTAGGATAGATTGAAGTTGTGGTGAGTGTTGTTGTTGTTTGATAGTTGGAGATGATTGATAAGTGGTTATGATAGTTGTTGGTTGTGGTTATGTTTTTAAAAACATCTTGCTTTAATAAATCTAACAATAGCTTTTGTTCATGGTCATCCCAGATGCACAATCCTTTTTCTGTGAAGCAAATGTTGTACATCCTGATTAGAGACATGTACTTTTTTGTGAATGGGTGTTTCAAGTTGTGCATTAATTGTAGTTTGATTTGTATTTTTATTTGTGCTTTAAGTATTGTAACTGATGCTTTGTAACTTGTATTTGCTTAAAATTCTATATATGAAAATCTTAAAATAATTAATATAGGGGAAGTGCATCCATCTATTATAAGATAGCAAGATAAATAAAGATAACTTAGACATAATCCTTATGCCATACGAGACTAGACACAACCCAAGCGGTCGTAACATTCCCCTCTCCTTCAAAGTCACCTTGTCCTCAAGGTGTTGCTTTAAACGATCGTGATTCCTGAATCCCATGTTCTTTGTTGACTCCCTTTTGCTAACATCAAGTACAGGTAGTAGTCATTAGACTCCCATATCATGTTGTTTAACATCTTGATGCATGCTTTACTCCCTCTGTCATACTCCCACAAGTAGAAAGGAGCACAACCAATAGGACCGAGTCCCATCACCGCCATTCTCCTCACATTAGCATTGTACAAATTCTTTATCGCCTTTTCCGGCTTCGTTCGAGTCTCTTTTTCTCCTGATTTTGGAATGTAAAACTTAACAGTCTCTTCAATCGTTGGAACTTTGACAGCGGCAGTAGTAGCTTTAGGTACAGCTTCTGGTTCTTTCTCTTGATATCCACTGAGCAGGCCCAGATTTGGGCATGTGTAGGATAGGCGATCGCACAGGACCTCCATCTTTGAGGGGCCTTCAATTTTCAAAACTTAGGTATTAGTATAAAATCAATTTTAGAGGATTTAGCATTGTTCACGTAAGATTTAGGATGGAAATGGAAGATTTTTGTAGTAGATAAAATAAGCTTGAGCTTACTTATTAATGAATGAAAAAGCTGCGTTTTTTTTTTTTTTTTTTTTTTTTTTATTTAGAAGACCACAAATAATGGTTTTGTGTGTGGGGCTCAATGTTTTTATATGTATTCTACTTGTTTATTTTTCATATTATAACCCTTTACTTTTATAATGTTTCATTTTAACTCATATCTATATGTAATCTTTTTGATTCAAAACTCAAATGAGGAAGCTTAAGTATTTAAGGTTTTAAACTTTCACACAAATGAGAAAACACTATATTTATAGTTTGAAATATGCTTTGGAAAAAACTTTTTTAGCTATGATATATATGTTAGAAATAAATATGTGAATCATCAGTCCATCATACCTTAAAAAATGTTGTAATATTGTGGAGTTTGAAAGTCAATAGTTACATCTAGAAAAGAAAAAAAAATGTTTAATTTAAACATAGAATAAGATTAGTAAGCTGTTATTTGGTCGATTCCAATTAGTAATGTATAGTGAAACTATTGTTCGCTAATTTTATGATTACTTCAATATACACCGTTGAAGGGCCTATTTTGAGTTATGGCACGGGGCCTCCAAATTCTACGAGACGGCCCTGCCACTGAGTGTAGCGCTGGTTATAGCCGGCAATTGGTCCGCGAAACGTGCTTCCATTATGCGAACTAATGTAAAAGCTTCGCTTAAAGTTGTGGGGTTTGATCTTAAGAGTGCACATCGTAGAGCCGGTTTAAGTCCAGAGATATCAAACGTTTTAATTAAGTTTTCAGAGATCCCCGTTACTAGGTTTATAAGTATCTCAAACTCACTCTCATATTGCGCCACCGTACCTATTTGCAAAAGCTTAGATAGAGTGTCCTGATCGCTTCTGCCCGATGCCATGAACAGTAACTCAAAGAACAATTTTTTTTCCCTGATGAACAGTACCGATGAACAGTATTTCGCAAACAGTCCTCGTGAAGAGTACTCATGAATAGTGATCGATGAACACTAACTTTTTTTTTAATAATTATTGGAACCCTAATTTGGTAGCCCTCTCAACGAGGACTCTCAATGAAAGCACCAATTGATACGACCCTTTGTGGATAGTATCGAGATAGGGCACCACTTTAAGCAGGCGCAAGCTCCTTAAGAATATTAGAGAAGAGAATTATATGTTTGACAAAGCTATGATTTCATTCATTATACTGGCTCGTATTTATAACCTTACAATGATAACATTTAACCTAACAATTACAATGACAATAGGCTTAGCCCACGACAAACACGACCTAACAATTAAGATAAATAAAGATAACTTAGACATAATCTTTATGACATACGGGACTAGACACGACCCAAGCGGTCGTAACACATAGTAACTATAAAATCATTCAAAGGATCTAAACTGAAAAGAAAAGTTCAAATCCTAATGACCTTTGATGACCATGTTTCGTTGAAAAGGATCTAGCTTTAAATTTCAGCAAATCAATTGACTAGACTTGCCAAAGTAATGTCTACGTTCTACCTACCTCATACCGCCTCCAACGTGATTGAGATTGTTGTGTTTACTTAAGCTTATTTGTGTTTTAATTAAGAGTTTATTTGATTTCGGTTTGAACTTCATAACCCAAATATTACGGCTTATTTTGAGACTATGACATATATAAGTTTTTATACAAGCTTATAAGTTTCCGTAAAATTTGAACTTATAAAAAATACAAGTTGAAATCAAATAAGTACCAATCTGTAACACCCCTAAAATTATTGCAGCGGAAGATTGTGTCACTGGGGTATCACTTCATAGTTCACAGAACAAGTTACAGAAAACGACTCTAAATGAGACGTTTTAAAATAAATTATCATTCGATTAAAATATCAGAGTTTACAAAGAGGTTCCACAAGTTTGTAAAACCATAAAAAGTACAACATAAAAGTTTTAAAGTTTTTCGAATGATAATATATGCATCGTCTTCAAAATATTTTCCGTGCGCCTTCACATGCCATGCCAGCTAATTTCTTTCGAACCTGAGATAAATATGCTAAAAAGTGTCAACACAAAGGTTGAGTGAGTTCATAGGTTTGTAAGTAAACAGTTGATCACAAGATTTCAAGTTTAAGAAAGCAGTGGGCTACATTGTTATACGCCCATAGTGCGTTTGATTGACTAACCGTCAATACAAACGATAAGAACCTCATAGGTTTGAAAACAGTAGTGGACAATATAGTTCGTAGTATAATTGTAATGTGTACAATTATCTTCTTGATAGTTATTGTTGCTCTAAACTCATGGCACTCATGATTGACTGTTGTATATATATCACCGGACGATATATATATAAATAACTTGCCCCGGGTAGGTATTTTGCCATTTACCTAGATACTCTCAAATATAGTGCGCCTTGTTATTTCCGATAACAGAGACGGGTTCGTCAATTCCGATAGACCTATCCACAATATTTGCGCTCACTCCCAGTGATTAGTGGTCCATGATGTTGGAGACTTTTGACAAAAACAACTTAGGCATGCAATAATACAGTCAAGGCATTTAGTTTGCAAGTAATTGTCCATAATCAAAACAGTAGCATGTAATAAAAACTGTAGCATGTATCTCCCCAAAAAGAGTTTATAAAATAGTTAAACAAAAGTTGGTGCTATGAACTCACTGTAGTGATCAGCAGCGGAGTGTAACGATATATTGTATGTCAACAACAGAGTATGGCAAGACCACGATCTTTAACGATTACCTACGAAAGCATAGTATTCACGTTTTAGTATAGTGTACGATATAAGTGTTCAAGTATATGTAGTTTGTTGGCTTTCAATATGATGTTGTACATGAATCCTTAAGTTAATGTATCCCTTAAGTGTTGTTTGGCTTATAGCCCTTTTATAAATAATCTCGTACCATCGTTCAGGCTATCAAAATCAAGAGGTCGTGTAGTGAACGTATGAGGAGCCAGAACACTTTAATTCGTAAATCCACAACTCGTAAATACGACACTCCGAAGAGGCCTCTTATGATAATGAAATTCCTTACTATTGTTGTACTTGTCATTTATAAGTGAAGTATTTGACGAGACAAATGTTATATAACACATGTGTCGTGTTTCGTCAAAGACTATTGATTGACTTGTATGACGATATGATGATATAAGTTGTGTGTCGTGAAGTAGTTTAACATGCCATATGGTCATTTACTTAGTTTATCAAAGTCTAGCAAAGTCTAATCCAATGAACCAAGTTTTAAAACAAGTTTCGGGTCATTAAACTTATATTAGCCGTGTGGCTAAGTCAAACAATAATCAAGGACATTCTTGAGGATGTATCTAAGTTAAAATATCTTGAAACAACACCTTGGCTTAACCTTGGTTTTGTTTTAGCCTCAAGGAATCAAGATATCATTTAAAGTTTCTCAACTATGCTAGTCAACAACAGGTCAGTTTAGTTTTTGTAGTTTTTAGCATTTTCTGTTCACTTTATGCTTATGTGCTCCAGAGTTTTTGTAAAAAAGTAATTCTGAGAAACTTTTGTACTT
This sequence comes from Chrysanthemum seticuspe, assembly GCA_019973895.1. NCBI lineage: Eukaryota > Viridiplantae > Streptophyta > Magnoliopsida > Asterales > Asteraceae > Chrysanthemum > Chrysanthemum seticuspe. The sequence goes on from BPTQ01000001.1 coordinate 43,417,689, forward strand.
TACACTTTTGCTGATTCGGACCAGAAAAGGGTCAAAACCTCGTTTTAAAATCGTATCAGCAAGTTTTTGTTCCAGCACCATATTTTCATCTAGTAACACTTAACTAGGCATAACTTGTTAACCACAAGTCCTTTTTAAGTGATTCAAAAGCTCAAGTTCATATTTTTATTTTCCCTAACAGCTTCTTAAGCTTAATCAAGTCCAAAGTTTACTTATATCAATAGTCTAATTACAAGTAATTACTTATATTTCATTGCAGAAATTTTGGTTGTTCAATCCTGCCAAAACGACCATAAGTTGAGTTCTACAACTTGTTTTTATGCGCGGCTTTCACCAACCTTCAAGTTTAGGTATTAGCTACATTTCATAAAACTGAATCAACTTCCAGAAATGACCAGAACCATGGGCTTTTTCCAAATAAAATCTGGTGTGCAGATTTTGACATGTTTCGCTATTTTGGCTCTCATTTACTCATCCGGAGGAGTTATGAGGTGCGCCACCCAAAGAAAAGACCGTAAGACAGAGCTCTATAAGTATATCTAATTGAAGTAACCCCAAAGTTTACTGAGATGATCATTTTAATCAATCTTTGGGACTGTTTCAGAATTCAGGTTCATAGAACTTACCTATGACTTGTTTTAGCTTGTTTTCATGGTCACAACCTCATGTACAACATCAATCAAGCCATATTACATATACTAATTATATCAAATTACATCAAATAAATATAAATTGTTACAACTATATTGAATGAATATGAAAATAAACTCAAATCTTACAAGGATTATGATGACAAGTTACTAGTACAACAAGAACAATTCAACCCTTAACCCTTCTAATCTCTAATACTTGTCTTGAATCTTCAAACCAAGTCTTGTAAATCCTTATGTGAACCTTGTAAATACCCATTTATCTCAGCCCCTAAACACCTTACCTAACTCTTGATTCACCCTTGTAATCACCAAAACAACCCTTGTACCATGTAGAGATCACCTAGGTTTTCATCTTTCTTATATAACTTGTAGCTTGAAAACCAACTATGATGATGATGGTGATTATTTGTGCTCGTTCAATCAAGATAGAAATGAAGAGGTTTTGATAGCTTTTGCATGTAAGAAATGATGATGAGTTGAACTTATCATCAAGTGGGGAGACAAAGGTGATTATGTGGTGAGTTGTGGGGTTAGATGCACCAAATAAAGGCCATGTGGCCTTGTGTTAAGCCTTGCACGCCACCTCTCAAATGAGGTGGTACTGTGTGAACTTTGTGATAATATTTGGTTTATGAGGTATAGTTTGGTCTCGGTAATTACTAACGTTAAGCCTTTAAGTCACGAAACTTAAAACCGGATAACGTAAAAATATAATACTTACAAAAATGTCATAACTTATCAATATAATCCAAATAAGTATATTAAAAGTGTGATAAGTCTCATAGGGTGCGTCTATGTTGTTAAAACCTAATAACGTAGGTTCGAGCACGCGTATTACGTAAAAAGTAACATGTCTACATAAAGATGATAAAGTGGCAATAGTTCATATAAAATATGACTATTGGTGAAAATAGAGTATTTTGAACACCTAGACTTATCGTAGTCTTGTGTTGACCGCGAGGAAAGTTTACATGATTAAACTTTCGTAATTAATAAAGTAACAATTGCATTAAAACTCAAAAGTACATCAAGAAGGGTTATGCCTCCAACTGGCCCCGCAATTTTACACCTAGACTTATCGCCTGAACATCATTTCTTGCATTAAAACTCAAAAGTACATCAAGAAGGGATGTTATATCTTTTTAGCCCACATAACGAAGAAAAAGTTAGAGGAGAAACAACTCGAAGATGTACCTATTGTACGTGATTATCCTGAAGTCTTTCCTGAAGAATTACCCGGACTTCCACCACCTAGACAAGTGGAGTTCCAAATCGAATTGGTGCCAGGTGTCGCACCAGTTGCTCGAGCACCCTTTCGCTTAGCCCCTTTAGAATTGCAAGAATTATCCAACCAATTGCAATAACTTATGGATAAAGGTTTTATTCGACCAAGTTCATCACCATGGGCAGTGATAACGCTACACGCGTCGTTCGGGGTCAAGGAAACTTCCTTTTCTTCGAGCAAGTTTTATAACACCCTAGGCAGTGAACCTAATCGTTGTAGTGTAGTAATTAGGGTAAGCCACGGGTATTGATATCGTTCTCTAGGGGAATAGGAATGCTAGTGAGAAGTTACTACGCTAAGGTTGAGGTTGAGGAAGATTATTTTTTATCTTTTTATATTTTTTTAGAAATTGAAAAGGTACGAATCTCGGGTATTGGATTTGGGGGGTTGGTATTGCTACCGATTACTCTACTATTATCTAATTATCTAAGCTAAGGTTGTGATAGTCTATGTCTAATTGATTTGTACTCGTATGATAGTTTAAAGATGTGTTTACTTAGGTTTTACTACTCCTTAATTATCTCCTATTGATGGTTGATTTGTCACGTCCTTATTCCTAGTTGCGTTGTGATTCTAAGGCTATAGGGCGTGCTTGTTTCCCTAACTCTTTGAAATTACCAAAGGGTCTTGTTTACAAATCCTCTAGTGATTTATAGACGCCTACTCTACGGTTGTCCTTGAATACTTTATCCTACAATTACCTAGATAATTATATTCTAAAGTTCACAAAGAAAAGTCAAGCATTAAGTACACAACGAATAATCTAGCGCACTCTAGATCATTAGTCAACTAAGATAAGTATCAACCAATCAATATTCAATAATTAAGTTTCATATTCCCTAAGCAAACACACAAATAAATTAGCCGGACATGGAGAACATGCAAGCATACACACAAATAATCAAAGACATAATTAAATTAATGAAGTAAATACTTATCTTGATGTATAATAGGGTTTAGAACCCTAAAATACTGCACAAGAAAGCCTTGGTTCGGTTTTAGGTTTTTACTCCAAAAGACTACACACAAAACTGAAAAATTCGGATTCTATATATAAGATTACATCTGCGACGGCGTCACCTTATGTTTCGTGACGCCGTCGTGTCGCCGTCATTAGGGTTTCGTCTTGGCCACGTAAACCTTGCGACGGCGTCACCTTATGACTGTGACGCCGTCCCCTTCAGCTCTGACGCCGTCTTGGCTGCATCTAGGCCGTCTGAGTAACGACGGCCTACTCCTTTAGAACCTGACGTCGTCCCTTGAAAACATGCAATTTCGCTTCTGACCCGTCGCAAAATTCCTTCCCGACGGCGTCGCAGATATGCAGTGACGCCGTCGCCTTATGTTTCAGCAGCTTTGAGTGTCTCGATTCTGACTTTGGCCATTTTCTTCGTATATTCGCGCCTTTTCGTCCAAATAAGCATCATTCCAGCATTTTGCCTTCAAGAGACCTAAAAAGTGAAAAGGAACGATATTAAGCAATAACGGATACAGAAGTGATCGAATAAGGGCTTAAATGACCCCTTAAAAAGGTACCTTTTAAAACCTTATCAAATATCCCTACACTTGGTATTTGCTTGTCCTCAAGCAAATGTGCTTTTAGCCAATTAATTTATAAGTTAGGGGTCATGAAGCATTCATTCAAAACGGTCCACAACACATATAAGCCCCGCAAAAGTCATAACAAGCACGGAAATTACATACTAGCACCTCACATGGGGTGTTTGGATACTCACATCTCTCTCGGGTGTATATATGAAATATAACAAATCGGAAATGGAAGATAAACACTCATTAACCGGTCCTAGTACATAGATTACCATAGGCTTGAGAATAGATCAAACCTCCGTCGCTTTGGCGTAAGCACCTAGGAAAGACTATCAAAGAGGTCTTTTAAAGGGTTGTAATGTTAGGCTTACGGTAGGGAAATGAAGGGTTTGGTGGGATAGGCTATTTAGTGGTGGATAGTCAAAAATCTCTATGTTGCAAGTATACGAAGAATGGCGTTGCTAAGCCAAGACTCGACACTCTAAAACTCTAGGCAACGAAAATAAACAAACATAATTTAAAAGATAGATGTAGGATGGTAGCCCGTATGGTTTTTTTTTTTTTTTTTTTTTTTTTTTTTTTTTTTTTTTTTTTTTTTTTTTTTTTTTTTTTCGATTTTTTTTTTTTTTTTTTTTTTTTTTTTTTTTTTTTTAATCATACACTTTTACTCTACCATCCTCTACGGTACATCAAAATGATAGGGATTTATAGACACATCCCTACACTTGAGTTTTTATTACTCTAACACTAATTTGACCCGAATTGAAAAGATCAAAACACTTGGAGTACATTATTATGCAAACAAAGGGAATTTGAGTTTAACGTTCTCTTCCCTATATTTCATAAACTTTAACTTTTCCCATGAATCCCAATCATCCCAAAACTGTATACAAAGGATATGACTCGACTTAGCAACTCATGCAAGCAACCAGATAATTGAACTAAGGGTTTTGGGTGATAACATAAATTTGCACTAAAAGTGAGTGCAATAAAGGTAGGCTAAGGCGATTTGGGTGTATATTAGGGGGTGGGGTGTAAACAATGCTCTTCATTGATATCCCGGAAAAACCGAAACATCACGAGAACCGCGAAAAGGATAGGCTCTGAGGGGTTAACTAGGGGTATCGTGTACTAAAGATGAGTACAACGCAAAGGGTGTGGGGGAATTACTCAACCGAGGTGGAAGAAGTAATTATATTACAGGTATCAAACAAGGGTTTATCCTAATGCCTCTTATCATTTAGTTATTCCTAACTACACAAGTGTAGTCTCACTAGCGATCTCGGAATGCATCACAAAACAAGTTCTAGAATCTAATATACTACCGGTTCACACTCTAAGCATTAAAGATGAATGCTTTAATTCCTACTAATCTAAGGGTGATCCTCACATTTTGGGTGGAATTTAGGTGGTAAAGGGTTTTTGTCCTAGTCATGCAACTTCCTATCCATGAGACGCTTTTGTTAAGACTAATGGCCCACTCTTATACGTCATGAAAAAAATTTTAAATTTGGCTAAAATTACCCTAACCTACATTTTCTCATGGTTTATTACACAAATACACTTGGACAAAGCAAATAGTCAAGGATAAGCATAGTTTCAAAGTTCCCGTTTTATTTTCCCTCCCTACACTTAAACTGAACATTGTCCCCAATGTTCCCCGAAAGTATCAAAGTTATGATAATAGAAGGTAATTAAAAACGAAAGAAACTAATACTCCCCTGATTAGCTCGGTAGGATCCGTGAAAAGTGGTGGTTAAATCTTTTCCAAGAAGAGTTTTTTTGCGTGAAAGGCTCCTTCCAAACTTGTATAACTTCTTCTTGACAAACTAAACCTGCACACTAGAAGAAAACAAACGAAACCTTCGCGTAAAATCGGCGGTAATAATATACATAAGACTCGATTTAAACTAGGATATAATGCTTGTGGAATGGATGTTTACAGAATTTGTTTTGAAAGTTAAGATCTGGAAAATTCCAAAATTTTACAAGTAGCTCAGAAAACGAGAAAAAGTAAGCTGATGTTTTTATTCCTTCCTGACGCCGTCAGGTTGCAATCCTGACGCCGTCAGGTTATCCTGACAAAAACTGGTCTGCGATTTTCTGGAAAAAATTCTGGAAAATTTACATCTTTAGAATCTGGAAAAATTTCTGCAAAAACATCCATTATGACTCGATACAAGCATTTGACTCGAACAAACAAACATATATATCTTTTAATTAATTGTTATTCTCATGTTCACGTTTCTTATGAAAACGTGTGTAATCCTCCCTACACTTATCCTTTATGTAAAATACCTTTATATGTAATTAAGACGAGGTTAAAAACAAAATAAAGCATTTTTACAAATCTAAACATGAGAATAAACAATTAATAAAATATATACGACACACAAATGAAAATGAAAAACAAATACACATGGGTTGCCTCCCAAGAAGCGCTTGTTTTTGTTCGAGTCACGAGCCTGACTCTACCCTTATTTAATAGATAAAGGGGAAGTTTCCCCTACACTTAAGTTTAAGTGAGGGTGATAGTAGCAATACACACCCTCAGGGTGGAAATTTGCTACGTGAGGAGAGGGTGATGGGTGATTTATATGCTCAAAGGAGTGTGCTCTATTCATTATAACCTTACCTAAGTCTATTGGTGTAGTGGGTGAATTAAATCTCCCTCCTAAAAATGGATCATCTTCTATCAACTTCAAAAGATTCTTAGTTAAGGATCCATCTTGACCTAATAAACCCGGTTTAAACCCATAATGTTTCTTGTTATCAACCATGAATGGGTGATATAAGTGTGTAAGGTCATGGGTTACTCCTATATTAGCTTCCACTCTACATGGCCTAGAATCTACCACCTTTATCAAGCAACTACCCGGACTATCTATTTTGATGGGTGGATTGGGGCCTAATTCAATTCCAAGATTCACATCTAAAGGCGGAACATTGGGTAAGGTTTTTGGTTGAGGCTTCGGTTCATCAAAATTAGGAACTTCCCTAGGACTAAGAGAGAGGTCATGACAACAAGCATCTAAACCTACATTCCCTAGTGGCGTTTGGTCCAAAGGTTCTACAATCGGGGTTCCTATAGTCTCTTCTACTTCTTCCGGGTAAGTTATAGGCGATGTGTGTTCCTCAAGTGATGGTAGGACTTGTGGGTTATCCGATGGGATTGGATTTTCTACTCTATCCTCCATCTTATCAAGATCACCTATGTATTCATTTTGTACTGTGGTAGCACCTAACCATGACATGCACCTTGGTACCTCAACTCTAATCATCTCCTTCCTAAACAACCTTTCCGACCGAAGTTTCCAAATTGAAAATAGGTCTAAAGATTCGTTTTTTGGGTCCCATGTTCCACTTCTAAATTGGGCGTGAATCTCAAAGGTTTCCCATGCATTTCGAACACCACGTCCCCAAATATCCCCATCCGTTACATAGTCAAGTCTCCTTTGGGTTTCGTGGGCGATACGAGTGTAAAAGAATTGTAGTGGAAACAGTAAATCAATACCATGATAAAGGACTTTTTGTAATAAATATTTAATTCGAGTCCACGCCTCAGGAAAGGATTCATCATGATATTGCTGGAACCTCAAGATCTCATTTTGGAGTGGAAAGGGTAGATTATGTAGTGGATTTCGTTGATTGGGTAACAGTTTTGGCAGATTCGCGTTCTCCATAACGGCTAACGGAATAGTTAATGAAAATGGTTACGAACAAAGGTCACGAAGAAGGGGGGTAGACTACGAGGAAGCTAAAAAATGAGAAAAATTTACTTGATAGGAATCAAGCAAAGAAACCTAAATGAGGTGGACTACTAACTAGCTATTCTATTCCCCGGCAGCGGCGCCAAAAACTTGATAACGCTACACGCGTCGTTCGGGGTCAAGGAAACTTCCTTTTCTTCGAGCAAGTTTTATAACACCCTAGGCAGTGAACCTAATCGTTGTAGTGTAGTAATTAGGGTAAGCCACGGGTATTGATATCGTTCTCTAGGGGAATAGGAATGCTAGTGAGAAGTTACTACGCTAAGGTTGAGGTTGAGGAAGATTATTTTTTATCTTTTTATATTTTTTTAGAAATTGAAAAGGTACGAATCTCGGGTATTGGATTTGGGGGGTTGGTATTGCTACCGATTACTCTACTATTATCTAATTATCTAAGCTAAGGTTGTGATAGTCTATGTCTAATTGATTTGTACTCGTATGATAGTTTAAAGATGTGTTTACTTAGGTTTTACTACTCCTTAATTATCTCCTATTGATGGTTGATTTGTCACGTCCTTATTCCTAGTTGCGTTGTGATTCTAAGGCTATAGGGCGTGCTTGTTTCCCTAACTCTTTGAAATTACCAAAGGGTCTTGTTTACAAATCCTCTAGTGATTTATAGACGCCTACTCTACGGTTGTCCTTGAATACTTTATCCTACAATTACCTAGATAATTATATTCTAAAGTTCACAAAGAAAAGTCAAGCATTAAGTACACAACGAATAATCTAGCGCACTCTAGATCATTAGTCAACTAAGATAAGTATCAACCAATCAATATTCAATAATTAAGTTTCATATTCCCTAAGCAAATACACAAATAAATTAGCCGGACATGGAGAACATGCAAGCATACACACAAATAATCAAAGACATAATTAAATTAATGAAGTAAATACTTATCTTGATGTATAATAGGGTTTAGAACCCTAAAATACTGCACAAGAAAGCCTTGGTTCGGTTTTAGGTTTTTACTCCAAAAGACTACACACAAAACTGAAAAATTCGGATTCTATATATAAGATTTCATCTGCGACGGCGTCACCTTATGTTTCGTGACGCCGTCGTGTCGCCGTCATTAGGGTTTCGTCTTGGCCACGTAAACCTTGCGACGGCGTCACCTTATGACTGTGACGCCGTCCCCTTCAGCTCTGACGCCGTCTTGGCTGCATCTAGGCCGTCTGAGTAACGACGGCCTACTCCTTTAGAACCTGACGTCGTCCCTTGAAAACATGCAATTTCGCTTCTGACCCGTCGCAAAATTCCTTCCCGACGGCGTCGCAGATATGCAGTGACGCCGTCGCCTTATGTTTCAGCAGCTTTGAGTGTCTCGATTCTGACTTTGGCCATTTTCTTCGTATATTCGCGCCTTTTCGTCCAAATAAGCATCATTCCAGCATTTTGCCTTCAAGAGACCTAAAAAGTAAAAAGGAACGATATTAAGCAATAACGGATACAGAAGTGATCGAATAAGGGCTTAAATGACCCCTTAAAAAGGTACCTTTTAAAACCTTATCAGGCAGCTCCAGTTCTATTCGTTAAAAAGAAGGATGGATCCTTCAGAATGTGCATTGATTACAGAGAGTTAAATAAACTAACTGTAAAGAACCGATACCCACTTCCAAGAATCGATGATCTTTTCGATCAACTCCAAGGTTCAAGCGTATACTCCAAAATCGATTTGCGATCAGGATATCACCAACTTAGAGTTCGAGAAGAGGGTATTCCGAAAACGACATTCAGGACTCGGTATGGTCACTATGAGTTTCAGGTTATGCTATTTGGTTTAACTAACGCTCTAGCAGTATTCATGGATCTCATGAATCGAGTGTGTAGACCATATTTGGATAAGTTTGTGATTGTGTTCATAGATGATATTTTAATTTACTCTAAGAGTAAAGAAGAACATGAAAAACATCTCAAGCTGATCGTAGAGTTACTCAAGAAAGAGAAGTTGTACGCTAAATTCTCAAAATGTGAATTTTGGATCTCAAGTGTACAATTCTTGGGCCACGTAATTGATAGTCATGGAATTCATGTGGATCCCGCCAAGATGGAGTCTATAAAGAATTGGGCTGCCCCTACAAATCCAACGGAAATACGTCAATTTTTAGGACTTGCTGGATATTACCGTAGATTCATTGAAGGTTTTTCCAAGATAGCAAAGCCTTTAACTAAATTGACTCAAAAGAATGTGAAATTCGATTGGGACGAAAAAGAAGAAGAAGCATTTCAATTTCTAAAGGAGAAATTGTGCAGTGCACCTATCTTAGCGTTACCTGAAGGCAACGAAGACTTTGTTGTGTACTGTGATGCTTCGTATAAAGGTTTGGGAGCAGTGTTAATGCAAAGAAAGAAGGTGATAGCTTACGCCTCTCGACAACTTAAAAACCACGAGAAAAACTACACCATTCATGACTTCGAGTTAGGGTCAGTCGTTTTTGCTTTTCGAATCTGGAGACATTATCTCTACGGCACAAAGTGTATAGTATACACGGATCACAAAAGCTTGCAACACATTCTGGACCAAAAAGAGCTAAACATGAGACAACGTCGCTGGTTAGAATTACTTAGTGATTACGACTGTGAAATTCGTTATCACCCGGGTAAAGCAAACGTTGTAGCAGATGCTCTCAGTAGAAAAGAACGACTCAAACCTCTAAAGGTTAGATCGTTGGGAATGATGATCGTGTCACCACTCCCTTCACAAATCCTTGCAGCACAAACTGAAGCTATCAAAGAAGAAAACCGACCCAAAGAGAATCTCTACGGTATATTAGAGAACAAAAACGGTTTTGTAAAGCGTTCTGATGGAACGTTATGCTTCAAAGACAGAATTTGGATACCACTCTATGGAGGTATACGGATTTGATTATGCATGAATCGCATAAGTCAAAGTACTCCATTCATCCGGGGTCCGACAAAATGTATCATGATCTCAAAAGGCTATATTGGTGGCCTAACATAAAGGCCGATATTGCCAAATATGTTGGTAAGTGTTTGACATGTTCTAAGGTCACGGAAGAGTGTCAAAAACCATCAGGATTACTACAACAACCCAATATTCCTATATGGAAATGGGAAAGAATCACGATGGACTTTGTTACGAAACTACCCAGAACGCCGAGCGGTTATGACGCCATTTGGGTAATTGTGGACCGCTTAACAAAATCTGCTCATTTTATTCCAATCAAAGAAACTTATGACATGAATCAGCTGACCAAGTTGTACATCAAAGAAATAGTTTCTAGACACGGTGTACCAATTTCGATTATCTCAGATAGAGATAGCAGATTTACTTCAAACTTTTGGCAGTCACTTCAGAGAGCTTTCAGAACTAAACTGGATATGAGTACTGCCTGTCATCCGCAAACTGACGGTCAAAGCGAAAGAACCATACAAACCTTGGAAGATATGCTAAGAGCTTGTATTATCGATTTTGGTAAAAGTTGGGTCTATCATTTACCATTAGTCGAATTCTCTTACAAGAATAGCTATCATTCCAGTCTTAAATCATCACCTTACGAAGCATTGTATGGTCGAAAGTGTCGATCTCCCGTATGCTGGAATGAGGTTGGCGATGTTCAACTCACTGGCCCAGAAATTGTAATTGAAACAACTGAAAAGATTATTCAGATCAGAAGCAGACTACAAGCTGCTAGAGATCGCCAGAAAAGCTACGCTGACACTAGGCGAAAACCCTTGGAATTTCAAGTTGGAGATAGGGTTATGCTGAAAGTCTCGCCTTGGAAAGGCGTAATCCATTTTGGAAAACGTGGGAAACTAAGTCCACGATATATTGGATCATTCAGAATCCTAGCAAGAGTTGGTCTGGTAGCATACAAACTCGAGCTACCTCAAGAATTAAGTGGAATCCATAACACTTTCCATGTGTCAAACCTTAAGAAATGTCTATCTGATGAAAGCCTTGTCATTCCACTAGACGAGATTAAGCTCGATGACAAGCTACATTTTATTGAGGAACCTATTAAAATAATGGACCGTGAGGTCAAACAGTTGAAACAAAGCCGAATCCCCATCGTCAAAATGCATTGGAATTCTCGCCGAGGGCCTGAATACACCTGGGAACGAGAGGACCAAATGCGACAGAAATATCCGCATCTCTTCTCGGGAAAAACAAACTAAATCATGAGGACATGATTCCCGTAATGGGGGAAGGTTGTAGCCCCTCACACATTTTAGGTCTATATTTTACTATTTTACGTGATGGATCTAAACACACACCTTGTGTTTTTGATATTTTGAGTTATATTACTAAGCACGCGGAATTTACTTAGTAATACTTAGAAGACGAATTATATGATGTATTGTAAGTAAACACAAATTAAACACAAAGCTAAGCTCCAATATTATTAATGAATAATACGAGTGATCTTGCTTATCACTAGGGTTACACCTTGAAGCTTATGTAAGTATTTCGTACTCTAAACAATGACCTAGGATCTCCTTTTATAGCACAAGGAGTCCTTTACAAGATAAGTATAAAGCTAACAATATAGAATATACACACAATCTTTTCTATACTTATCAATACACGTTTACTTAACAATTATCTAATAGCAGTGGTAATATTTGTACAGGCAGTGGGAATGAGTTTCCACTGCTAGTGTAAACATCAGCAGCGTTAACCACAAGACTATCAGTGGTAATATATTATTCCTAACAATCCTCCCCTAAACTTATGATTTCTCTGCAAATCAATAAGTTTCTTCAATCTTCATTATCTGCAAGGATTTGGGGAATTATTTCAAACACTTCACTTATTCCTTAGATTCTGAATAGCTCTTGAACATTGATCTTGAAGCCTGTGTAACAATGCTCTGACTTTCTCACTATCTTCATGAACTCTTATAGTTTTACACAACATCACAGTGAGAGTTCCAGCTCTGAGTGGATATTCTTTCTCAGCAAGCATGAATGCATCTACTCCATTTGATGTAGAACCATGGTGAACTTCACATAAATCATAGTAAAACCATTTAGTACCAGGACATGAACATGAGAATTTCCAGAAATCATCATTAACATCTGGATCATAGAGCCTTCTAAGATTAACCTATAACTGCATCTCCTTCATATCTTTGAGATCTTCAGCATCAAATCTTTCTTGAACTAATTTCCATAACGTATCAAGATCATCTCTGTCACAAGCTTTGATGAGATCTTCAAATTGAATGAATGATGAAGTTTCACCACCTAGCCTTGTGATCTTCCATGTTGGAGCAAAGTTGCTAGCAGTAAAAACTTCTCAGTCAATGATAAGATGTCTAACTTGCAGTGGTTCTGGATAAAAATCTTCTTCTTCTATCACAATCATCTCAGTCAATTGTTCTTCAGTGAACTTCTCAGTTGAAACTTCTTGTTCTTTAGCAAACTTTGTCTTCTTAACAGACTGAGAATCACTGTCTTTGGTCTTTCTCTTCAAATTAGGAAACCTTCTTGCTTCTTCTTCAGAGTTAATTGGAATGAAATCCTTATCTTGTCTTTGAATTCTGTAGTAGATACTCTCTACTTTATCATCAGACATTCCTTTGATTTGATGTCTTTTCCAGCCACCAACATTGCAACAATAAGTTTTCATGTATGCAATAATTTGTGCCTTAGTTGGTTGCCTTGGTTTCTTTTGACCCTTTCTGACTGAACCAATTACCTCTTGAAGTGCTTGATTATTCTTCATCTGAATAAAGTCCTTTAACTGAGCTGTTCTTTGTTCTTCAGTTAAAGACTTATCAGCAACTAGGTAAATTGCTTTCTTCTTGATCATTGGATCATTTGCAATCAAGAACTCTATTTCTTCTTCAGTAGGTACATAGTTGAACTCTATAGTATTCTCTCTGAATATTGTAGGTTGAACAGTGGAAAGTGGATCTTCCATTCTATCCAGCCTTTTAGCCTCCATAAAGCTTGCAATCTCCAATTCTTCAAGCGTTTTCTTCTCGGCAACTTCTTCTTCATTAATCTTTCTTGCAACTTCAGCATCATGAGCAATCTGAATTTGTACTTTCTTTGAAACCTTTCTTCTTGTTTGCTCCTTGCTTTGCATAACAGATTTACCTTTGTCTTGCTTCAGTTCATCAACTTCTTCACTTGCAGTGGCAATATCATGTCCAGCAGTGGGCATATTTGGCTTTGCAGTGGAAATTGGATCAGTGGTAAAATCATCAGTTGCAGTACTAAAAATGTCTTGATCTAGTTGCTCTTCTTGAGTATCAGCTTCCTCTGCACCTTTACTAGAAACACCTTCATCTTCAAAATCAATTCTCTTCCCCTGAGTTCCAGCATCTGTTTTCCTCCCATGTTTGGGAGAATTTCCCAAATCTTGATCAAAATCAGGTGAATCACCATCATTAGGTGAGGATGAAGATGATATCACCAGCTTTGCAGTTTTTGTCTTCCTTTTTAACCCCTACAACTCTTCTTTCAAGGTCTGAATCTCCTCTTGCAAGTGTGTAATGTCCTTGGCATGCTGCTTCTTTACATGTGCCAGATCCTTTTGTAGAGATTCAACCTTCTTGGCTAATTTTGTACACAAAACCATCAATTCCAATTGTTGCCCACTGCCCTCATCACTTCCAACTGTGTGACATGTTGGGAGAGGTGAATCATGGGGCAATGGCTCAGATTCCTCCCTAGTTGGACTAGGTTGAAGTCTAGAACCACCACTGCCCGTTCCTAGACCAAAAGGTTCAGAAACACGCTGTGTTGTAATGAGAGAAGTTGACTATTTTTAGCTCCTCTCATAGGTGTGAGAAACTGGTGGAGTATAACCAATGTTTGGAACATTAATTATGGGTTTAGTTTGTACTTGTGAAATCTTTGAAAGCATTTGAGGAAAGAGAGGTGTAAAATCCATATTGCCATCTTTGTTCATGTTTTGAAAAACTTTAGGCTTGAGGCAACGGATTTTATAAACATTTGTATGGGGTTGCAGTTGAAACTCATTTAGCACTGCTTGCACAAACCTTGGATACATCAAATTTTTTGTTGAACTCTTTACATTGCCTTGCATACTTTGAAAAATATATTTTGACCAATTAAAAGTCCTATCAGTGGCTAGACAAACCAAAGGGTAAGCCATGGTTGAACTGAATTGTTCATAAGAAGTTTTCTTAGGACTTAGGCAATGCAAAAGAGTATGTATCAAAAATCTCCAATGGGGACAAAAACCACTCTTTTTGAAAGTAGCCTTTTTATCAGTGGCATCATACCCCATGGATGATAAATTTTCATGTATTTATGGCATAGGTAATGTGATGATACCATTGAGATCATCCAATTTGAGAACTCTCCTCAAGGATGCCTCAGTAACATCAATGGTTACCCCATCCACAGTGGCTCTAAGAGCATCTACTGTTTCATGTGTATCTCCAGTTTCAATGGTTATGGGCTGAGCAGAAGTCCAAAACTGTTTGATTTGAGAGATATAGATTGTGGGATTTAAAAGTAAAGCATACCTTAATTGGGTAGTATTGAGAAAGTCCACAATCTGATGAAAAACAGGGCCACTATTCTCGTTTGACTTTTGTAAGTAGGCCACTTGGTTGTGTTCATCTGCAAAAGTGATCGGTGCCATAGAATATTTTGTTGAAAAATAGATTGTGTCTGTATGAATTGTATAAAGAGCTCGTCAATTGAGAGAAAATATATAAAGAGTTAGGGTTTTAGAGTTTTGCGCAAGAAAGACTATCTAAGGAAAATATTTATCTTAAGAAGATAAATTATAAGTAGGAAAGTAGATAATCTTCTAAAAATTTACCCTATTTATATATGGAAATAATTAACTCTCAACGGCTAGTAAAAATTTAGTTACAGACAAAACAGTTGTAACGGCTAGAACAACAGTGGTAAAATAACACTGTCAGTGAAAACTGTGAACTAGCAGTAGTAATTTTTCACAAAGATTTTCAAAAAGCAGTGGTAAAGAAAAACATTTAAAAATAGACGGCTCTTATCATACTTTTTAGCAAACTACCAGCTATCAACGGATTTGATATGTCTTTACCATGAGCCGTTTGCTATGGACTAACCAACTCTTAATCATAGAGAATATGGTGAGTTGATGACCATATAGTTTTTGGTAAACTATCAACCATAAACGGATTTGATTAGTCTCTGGACTAGTTGATTCTTATGTGGGTTAGACATGGTGAATTAATAACCATTTGTGTATCTCAGATATACACCTTTTAAGATCAACTCCCAGCTATGATTGGTTATGTATCTGCATATGTTAGCATAATACAAAGGAAACAAATAACCAACATGTTCTTAACCAAAGTTACTTTTAACCAAGCCACAAAAAAAAATATCGTCCAAAGTCAACCCGATAATATCTATATTTACTCTTTAACCTACCAAAATAGGAAAAAGTAAAGATATTCATTAATGAGCCCTTGTGACCGACTTTGCCTATATAAGGAGGCTTGGCGTATTGTAATCTTCATCAAAACACATTCAAACACACAAAATCCCTAAATATAATCATGAGCAATCCTTCCAACACCATTAACATCTCCTATTATTCAGAGGAAGAGTTTGTGATCGAGTCAGAGTCTTCCTCAGAGGCATCAGGGTGGGCTGGATACTTTCCACCATGGGTTGGAAGCACTTCATCCAAGAAGTACACTAAGGAGACTGCCAAGCGTACACCTGCTGCCAAACCTGCACCATCTCTTGAGTTTTATTCTAGCTCATCAGATGATGATGAGAATAAGGATGAGACCTATTCCTTGGCCAAAGATTTGCCAAGGGCTCTCACAAAAGCATTAGGAGCAGCACTCTCCAACATGAAGCAAATATCCATTCCAAAGAAGTCTGCAATGCTATCAAGGCATCCTCCACAAGTTCTTGGTCTTCCTTGTCCAAGAATGCACTCCACCTTTGAGAACAAAAGGAAGAGAGCTCAGAAGAACAAGCATGACTATGTGGGCAAAGGCAAGAAGCCAATGGAGTAGCTGATGTAGGATAGGGTGATGTAGGTTGCGGTAGACTTTAATCTTTTGTGTTTTGATTGTGGTTCTAAGCACTATTACTTTGAATGTAATGAATCCTCTTTATGGATGAAATTTTTACTTTTCCATTGTAAGAATAACTCTTACCACTGCTTGTATATAAGGTTGCCACTGTTAGACTTAATTTCTGCATAACCAACAATACAAGCACTAAATAACCATCACTTCAATGTGTACAAGTAATCCTTCAAACATGTATAGCACAAACATAAACCACATACTAGAAGCATTGTTAAGGTTATCAGTGGTTAGTGAATATCAAGGACTGAACTGAGCAGTGGCTAGAGTCAATAAAGTCAACTCCTAGTTACTGAAACATTTTCCAAGGTCAAAAGACTTCATTTACTCCTCAACCACTTACACCTTCCCCTCATTAACTTACTGAATCCAACTTAAGCTTGTATTAAAGAACCAAGCACCCACAACCTTCTAACACACCAACACTCCTCTCTCCTAAACTCTGTCAAAAACAACTTTACCAAAAATTACCATGAGCAATTCAAACCCAATCAATGTCTCCTTGGACAGCTCAAAAACGAATAGCTTTTGGGATGAAGAAGCATGGCATTATATTCTGAATAATCCAGGTAAAACAAAAAGAGATGTGTTTGAAGCAGTTACATCAAGAAAAAGAACTCATGCAGATACTAACTTTGTTGCTGCTGGTCCTACCAAAAATTACCATGAGCAATTCAAACCCAATCAATGTCTCCTCGGACAGCTCAATATCGAATAGCTTTTGGGATGAAGAAGCATGACATTATATTTTGAATAATACAGGTAAAACAAAAAGAGAGGTGTTTGATGCAGTTACATCAAGAAAAAGAACTCATGCAGATGCTAACTTTGTTGTTGCTGGTCCTTCTTCAACTCAACCAATGTCACAAGATGTTGTTATCAAGGAAGATAGCTCAGACTCCATGTCAAGCTACATGTCCCCATATGCAAGCACAGCTGGTCATACTACCTCAAGAGTCTTGGATGTGCCACCCCTTGCAAGAATCCTTCCATCAGGAGAACTGCAGATGTCACCATTTCCACCACAGTTGTCAGTACCACCACAAGAGGGACCTTCATCATCCTCACCACCTGTTGGAGTTGTGGTGATGGGGCTAGCATGCCCTAATGTGTACAAGGATAATTAGCAGTATACAACTCTTGTCTTTCATTAGAATATAGATCATTAAGCCTTTCAACTTCTCTAGCAGCCCTACATGTTTTAGAACAACTTTCAAAGTTTTGTACCTCAGAGTCAGAGAAAGCCATGAGAGCAAATTCAGTAGACACAAGAGCAGCATCTGAAGGTTCTTCCTCTTGTTCATCAGCCATGAAACTCCAATCATAGCTCACACCATCAATAGCCAACATTGCCTTTGGTTCTTCCACAGTTGGTTCCTTCTTTTGCTTGTACCAAGTAGACATGTTGTCCTTGGTCTTTGGTCTTCTACATTCTCTAGCAAAGTTTCCCAACTTGTGGAAGTTAAAACACTCCACTTTCTTCTTATCAAAACCTGAAGTTTCACCACCATTGATGTGAATAGGCTTGCCAGTCTTCTTGTAGAATTTCCTAGCCCTTATGCTAAGAAGAGCTATTTGCCATTTTATGTCCATCTCCTCCAAGTCATCTTCATCAATTTGCTCTATGTCTTCATGAGTTAATATAGAGCCATTAACTTGAGTGGAGATAAAATCATAAAAGGTAGGATCTCCAATACTAGCAATCTTCTTCTTTGAACCTGCAGTGGTAACAATAACATTACCAGTGGAAACTGTAGAACCAGCAGTGGCAATATCATCATCACTGTCATCTTCAGAATCATCACTGTCAACAGAGGTTGACATCAAAGCCAAGATTCTTGAGCTTGTACCAAGTTTCCCAGCCTTCTTCAGTCTTTGTTCAATGAGTTTAAAGTTGTTGTAAAGATCATTGAGCTTCATTGTTTCAATGTCTGCTTTGTTTTCCCAGACTGTAACATTAGTTTGAAACTCTGAAGGCAAACTTCTTAGAAACTTCAAATTGAGGTCTTCCTTTTCTACCTCAATGCCAAACACAGTCAGTTGTGTAACAATCTTCTGAAGTTTGGTGAAGATGCTATCAAGTGAGTCATTGCTTGAAGCAGAGAATTTTTCATAACTTTGCTTCAACAATGTCTTTTGTGTTTTCTTTGTAGCATCATTGCCACCAAATACTGAGCAAATCTCTTCAAAAAGTTCTTTTGCAGTCTTGAACTTGCTGAAAGCTATGATCTGGTCTCTAGGAAGAGTCATCAGCAACAAACTTCTAGCCTTTAGATCATTCTTCCTCAATGCTTTTTCAGTACTAGATTCAGGCACAGAAACAGTCACCACTTCTGTGTCACCAACCTTCTGAGTACTAGTCACAGGCTTGAAAGAATCACGAATTAAGATGATCTCCCATAGATCATAGTCTTGAATGAGAAAGTATTGCTCAATCAGTATCCTCCACATCTCAAACTCATTAAGTTTGAGCTTAATTAGGTAGCCTTGGTGTAGAAGCGTTGGACTGGTTGTTTTCCATCTCCATTGAATTGAGTGAGTAGGTTAAGCTTATTCCTTGGGTCTTCTAAATCAAAATATCAGAACCTTCGCTCTGATACCACTTGATGGATCTAAACACACACCTTGTGTTTGTGATATTTTGAGTTATATTACTAAGCACGCGGAATTTACTTAGTAATACTTAGAAGACGAATTATATGATGTATTGTAAGTAAACACAGATTAAACACAAAGCTAAGCTCCAATATTATTAATGAATAATACGAGTGATCTTGCTTATCACTAGGGTTACACCTTGAAGCTTATGTGAGTATTTCGTATTCTAAACAATGACCTAGGATCTCCTTTTATAGCACAAGGAGTCCTTTACAAGATAAGTATAAAGCTAACAATATAGAATATACACACAATCTTTTCTATACTTATCAATACACGTTTACTTAACAATTATCTAATAGCAGTGGTAATATTTGTACTGGCAGTGGGAATGAGTTTCCATTGCTAGTGTAAACATCAGCAGCGTTAACCACAAGAGTGCTAATAGATTATTCCCAACATTACGTTATATAAATTACTTTTAATTATTTATATAAGTAATCTCAGAAATTTAAATAGTGTGAATTATCCTCACAACCAACACAAGACTAGGAAAAGTCTATGTGTTCAAAAATACTTTAGTTTCACCCCTAGTCATAATTCATATGAATTATTGCCACTTTGCCATTTTTAGGTAAACATTTTACCCTTTACGTAATAGCGTGCTCGAACCTACGTAATTAGGTTTTAACAACATAAATGAACCCTATTAGACTTATCACATTTGTAATATACATAGTTAGAGTATATTGATAAGTTTTAACATTTTTATAAGTATTACATTTTTACGTTACCTGGTTTTAAGTTTTGTGACTTAAGGGCTTAACATTAGTAATTACCGGGACCAAACTACACCTCATAAACCAATGTTTATCACAAAGTGTGCACAAAATACACACACTACCACCTCAAAAGAGAGGTGGCGTACAATGGCACTAACACAAGGCCATGTGGCCTTCATTTGGGCACCTAGCCTTACACACACCCACTTTTGTCTCTCACTTACACATAACTTCACATACACATCTCTTTCTTACATGCAAAGTGACCAAAAATCCTCTCATGCCTCCTCCATGGTCGTTCATCCCTCACCCCAACTCACCATCATCCACTTTGATTCATACCATAAGTTACACTAAGAAGATGAAGGTGTTGATGATCCTTTCAAGGTCATAGGGTTGTTTTGTTGATTACAAATGTGAATTAGAAGATAATCAAGGCATAAAGGGCTGAATAAAAAGGGTTATTACAAGGGTAAGAAGATTAGTAAAGTTGGGTTAGAAGGTTGAAGACAAGAGTTGAAGATTGAAAGGGGTTAGGCTTGATTGTTCTTGTAACTACTCAACCTAATTCTTGTAAGAAGTTTGTTTAATTTTTTTGTCATTCAATATGGTTGTAATGATCTCTATAATTGTTTGATGTAATTTGATATAAGTAGTACATGTAATAAGGCTTGATTGATGTTGTACATAGAATTGATGGATAAAAACTAGTATAGAAACTCATTAAAACTACTAGTAAGAAACTAGTGAGTTATCATGAGTTTTGACATAAAATCATAGACTTTGGGTATGATTAAGTTTAATATGATGTTAGAGGAAGTAAAGACTAGAAATTGAGTCTTTAAATCACTTGAAATGGACATGTAGATAAAAAGTTATTGTTAAAAGAAGATGACTAGATGAAAACTTGATATTGAGTCAAAAAGTCTTCTGAAACAATTTTAAAACGCGATTTTGACCCTTTTCTGGTCCGAATCAACAAAAGTGTAAAGCACGAAAGTTTCTCAGAATGACTTTTTCTACAAAAACTCTGGAGCACACAAGCAGAAAGTGAACGAAAAAGCCTAAAAACGGAAAAAACTAAACTAACCTATTGTTGACTAGAAAACAACCTTAGTGAGAAACTTTAAGTGATATATTGATCATTTGAGGCTAATATAAATCCAAGATTAAGTCAAGATTGTTGTCTAACTTAAACACATCCTTAATATGGTCTTGATTATTATTTCCTAACCATAACTTAGCCGCACGGCTAGTATAAGTCTAATGACCGAAACTGGTTACAAAATTTGTTCACTAAATGGAATTTTTCAAAACTTTGTCAAAATAGGTAAAGAACCATATGAATAAAATGATCATATGAATACTATTTTCAAAAGACTCAATTATGTTAAAACCCGCAAAACTATATTGACTTAAAATAACTTCACGACACACAACTCATAACATCATCGCACGAGTTCAAATCATAGTCTTTGACGAAACACGACACGTGTTTATATAACATTTGTCTCGTCAAATACTTACTTATAAATGTTAAGCACTACAATAGTAGGGAATTTCATTATCATAAAGAGGCCTCTTTGGGGTATCGTATCGACGAGTTGTGAATTTACTATTTAAAGTGTCCTGGCTCCTCGTGCGATTACTACACGACCTCTTGATTTTGATAGCCCGAACGGTGGTACGAGGTCATTTATAAAAAGGTTATAAGCCAAACAAACACTTAAGGGATACCTTAACTTAAGATCCATGTACAACATCATAAGCCAACAAGTTACATATACTTGTACACTTATATTGAAAACTATACTAAAACACGATTACTATACTTTCGTAGGTAATCACTAAAGATAGCAGTCTCGACATACACTGTTATTGCTATAGACTACTACTGATAACCACGGTGAGTTCATAGCCCCAACTTTTGTTTAACTGTTTTATAAACTACTTGGGGGAGATACATGCTAAAACGTTTTATTATGGACAATTACTTGTAAACTGAATGCCTTGACTGTATTATTGCATGCCTAAGTTGTTTATGCCAAAAGTCCCCAACATCATGGACCACTAATCACTGGGAGTGAGCGCAAATATTGTGGATAAGTTTATCGGGATTGACGAATCCCGTTTGTGTTAGCCAGATCGGTAACCAAACGCACATTATTTGAATTATCTAGGTATAGGGCAAAATACCTGCCCAGGGCAAGTTACTTATATATATATCGTCCGATGATATATATACAACAGTCAGTCGTGAGTGCCATGAGCTTAGAGCAATAATAACTATCAATAAGATAATTGTACACATTGCAATTATGCTACAAACTATTGTCCACTACTGTTTTCAAACCTATGAATTCACTCAACCATTCTGTTGATTTTTCGGCATGTTTTATCTCATGTCCGTAAGATATGTCTGGCACACGAATCAAGGCACACGGAATCAGCATTTTGAAGACTATGCATATTATCATTCGTAAACTTTTAAAGTTATTATGTACATTATGGGACCTCTACTCTGATATTATGAATAAATTCGAATGATAATGTATTTTAAAACGTCTCATTTTAAAGTCATTTTCTCTAATGTGTACTTTGTGCTAATAAGTAATATCCTCGATTAGCTTCCGCTGCTATTCAAAACCGACAAATAAGTTTAAGCATCACATCTTAACAAAACAATAGAAGGTAAAGTTTCAAACACAGTCAAAAAGTATTCCACACGAAAAACCCATTAGATATTTAAAGGGTGAAAATCATCAAATAGTAACCAAGTTTGAGATCTGTTCCAATCTGGTACCTCAAACTTTATATCAACCATAAAAATCATCAAAGTTTCAAAACTGTTTCATTCTTATGTAATTATATTAGAGTGACCAGAATAGACACTTCTCAAACTTGGTTACTACCTCCGTACCATAATAATGGTCCATTTTGATTTTTTTAAGTCTTTTTTATTCAACTTTGACCATAAATATTTTTATTTGTGTAATATAATACTTGATGAAAAATATATGAATAGATTTGGTTTTAAATGTATTTTCATTTGATATAATTTTCATCAAGTATTATATAACACAAATAAATATATTTATGGTTAAAGCTGAATAAAAAAGACTAAAAAAAAATCAAAGTGGACAATTATTATGGGACGGAAGGAGTATTATTTTGTGGTTATTGTTTATGTTTAGTCGTGCTTTAACGAGTTGTACATAAAGTTGGTTGGAATTAATTAAATTCAGGGGTGGATGTTTAAACTTAATGTACAACATGTTAATGCATAGATGGATACTTTAAGCACATTAATTTCAGAAAATTACATAAGAATAAAACACAGTTTTTAAACTTTGATAGTTTTTATGATTAGTATAAAGTTTGAGGTATCAAATTGGAACACTTGTGAAACTTGATTTCTAATGAGGGACATATTCCCATATTTAAACGAGTGGGAGAAGAGATGTTGCTAGGCTTTGGGGAGTGCTTTGGAAAAGAATCTATGGGGTGTGCCGACCATTTTTAGCCTACTTGTTTTTAGAGGGCCACACGTTTCTAATAACACGGACAATTCCTTTGACCAATTCATTTTTTTTATTTATTTTTTTTTTAATTTTTTTTTTTTTTTTTTTTTTTTGTCAAAGTGGGGAAAAAGCTTGAAATATTTTTGTTCGAAAATTATTTATCTAAGGATGTTAACTGCACAAAAGTTTTGCAAAATACTTTTTTCATAAATATGTAGCAGCCTTTTAGTATACTAGAAGGGTACTCGCGCAATGCGGCGACAGGTACCCGGTGACTATTTTTGTGCCGATCAAATGTTTTTTCATCATCATTCATCTCGATCTCGTCACACAAACGGTAACATTTCTTATCAGTTAAGTGAATCTAGATAATAGATTAATCTGAATCTCGTCAATACAATATAACCCCCAAAATTAGTCGTTTTGTCATTACGAAGCCCAAACTTAAACACTAACCTCAAAACAATTTCAACTAAAATTAAGCATTAACCAATCAACAAAATTCGGTTAACACTTTGCATTGATTTAATAGCAAAATTAATACAAATATTTCCATTATAAGTAAGATATTGAATCTGAATTTTTAAACATCCTAAATATAATGTCCGAAATGTATTATAAAGTAGCATAGAAGTATAGATAGACGAAAAAAAAAAAAAAAAAAAAAAAAAAAAAAAAAAAAAAAAAAAAAAACTTACTTTTAACTAACCACTTAAGATTTTCGTCTAAAAGAGTATAAATAAGTCTAAAGAGAGTTTTAGCCCTATTTGTTTTTAGTGAAATTCAGCCCTCGTGGAAATCCAATAGAAGCCCAACACAAATCCATATCTTAACCCAGAAAAAAACCTGCTGCTTCATATATAACAAACTTATCACCCACATTATAATACCCTAAAGTCCCCCCACTCTAAAATACGCAGTCACAAAACAAGATCTAAACATTTCGTCCCATTTACTGTCTACAAATCCGAACACAAAACACAACATACAAATCACAGCCCTTTTATTTTTCTGTTACTCACGAACCAAAGCAAACGTAAATCCCCTTTAATTCTTTCTGTATTCAACCCCACGAAATACAAAGACCACGGTGAAACCACAAAGACAATGACTTGATGATGTGGGTTTCGAATCCAGGTAGGTAGTTATTATTCTGTAAACGAAACCAAGGTAGGATAGGAACACGTTTGTTCTTGTCCTTTCTTTATAAGTTTCGAATATATAAAAGAAGCTTTATGCTTTATAGATCGATGATGGTTGTTCAAGCTTGTTAAATCTTTTAAAGATTTGTAAGCAAGTGAAACCGAGATCTTGATTTCTTTCCTTTTGTATTCGAATCTTTGTTATGTGGAGGCGAAATCTGCTGTGGTGGTGGTGATGGTGGTATGGAGTATGTTATTGTTTTAGACAGAAAAGAGAAAGGGAGACAAATTCATTTGTGTTTTATGTTAGTTTATATACAATTTGAAGTTTGGTGGATGTTACTATGATGATAGGTTTAAATTTGCTGTTACAAAGTCTTTGAAATCGGTTGTATCAATATATGAACTGTTACAAGTGGTTATTTAATTTTTTGAATCAATATATGAGGAACTGTTACAAGTGGGTATTTAATTTTGTGGTTACAATACGTCTGCATTTGAACTATGTAAATGTACTGTAATTTGAAAAATGTATATATATATTTTTTTTATGTAAATGTAATTTGAAAAATGTATTTAACACCATTATTTGTTACGTTTGGCAAAATTAATACAAGCAAAATTAATACAAGAAAAATGTATTTAACACCATTATTTGTAAAGCAATGACCATTTTTATTACAATTTTTCCAGCCATAAAGTTTGGTCATAAAGTCTTTTTTTTACTATTGACTAAATGGGATTGTTATTTCTTAATAAGGAAATGTTTTTGGTCTTACAATTTTAAGACTACCTCTTTTAGCAAGTCCCAAATCTATTATAAAGTAGTATAGATACGAAGAGATTTTTTTTTTCTTAAAATTTAAAAAATGAGTAAAGTTTAATTACTAATATACTTTTGATTAAAAATGATAACAACATCTACAATTA
Source organism: Chrysanthemum seticuspe (assembly GCA_019973895.1). Lineage (NCBI taxonomy): Eukaryota > Viridiplantae > Streptophyta > Magnoliopsida > Asterales > Asteraceae > Chrysanthemum > Chrysanthemum seticuspe. The sequence continues at coordinate 43,442,969 of BPTQ01000001.1, forward strand.
AATTAATAGTTTAAACTTTAAAAAATCATTTTTTTAACCCGTAAAACTATAAATTCACAAGTATAATTATTACTGCTAACCGTCATTATGCACGGATATTCGTCTAATACGAACAAAATCATAAACACAAAATTTGCGGAACTTACATGTTTGATTTATAAACACATATACTCCATACAACATAGATGTACTTTCTACAAAAGAAAAAAATGACATGATACAAGAGTCATGCACCACTTCCATGACACATTTCACAATTTAAAAAAAAAAAAAAAACAACTTGTCACCAAACCCAAAAAATTACAAAACAAAAAACATAAAAATATAAACTTGTATAATGCAATCATATCTTTGTACACAATTCTTAATGAGCATCATAACAGAGCAATTAGTGTTCAATACTCTCTAAAACGTTATGTTATCAAAATAGAGTTTGACCAAATAAATCAAGAGAACAAATCGAGCAATGAGATAGATAAGTAATTACAGGGTCAACACTATAACTGAGCACGTAATTACGTAAATCATACTTGAAACAGAAAGCTGAATCACACATTAGCAAAAAATAGAACGAACTGAAAGCATCTCTTAAAAACTTCATTTGGTCCCAAATCAGAGATTGTGCTGAGAGTCTTCGACACAATTTTGTATTGTACAACCTTTCTATCTAATTCCACCACAAGAAAAGAATATTCTTCTCTTTCTCCCAAAACAATATAAAAAATAAGTTTTTGAAAAATCCACCTTTCGCGAAACGGCTTTATAATATCATCAAGATTAACAATGCACTTGAATGACTATTCAGAATACATGTTCCCCTTCTCATAAATAGTAGTATGTTGGGAATCAGCATCACCCTCATCAACAAGGAGCAAACAACCACGAGACTCAAACAACCTATATTCATTCCTATCAAAGGTTAAAGGGGTTTGTAAGGCTGTTAAAATTGAATGCTCATTCATGATATCTAACAAATTGTTTGCTCGTATGAAGAGATTTTTTTTCTTCTTAAAATTAAAAAAAAGAGTAAAGTTTAATTACTAATATACCTATAATTTAATGATAACAACATCCATAATTAAATTAATAGTTAAAACTCTAAAAATTATTTTTTCTAACCCATAAAAGTATAAAACTATAAATTCGCAATTATAACTATTGCCGCTAACCATCACTATGCACGAATATTCGTCTGATACGAACAAAATCATAAACACAAAATTTGCGAAACTTATTTAATTTTCTTACATCTTTGATTTATAAACACATATTGTCCATACAACATATAACATAGATGTACTTTCTACAAGAAAAACCATGACATGATACAAGAGTCATGCACCACTTCCATGACACATTTCACACTTATCCAAATAAAAAACACTCCAAACCCAAAAAATAACAAAACAAAAAAACATTTTAAAAAAGAAAAAACACAAAGTGTTAACAAGTACAGTAGTAACTTACAAAACATTTCACTTATATACACTCAAAATTCCTTACTTACAAAGCATGTACAACAACAACAAACACAAACCCTAGATCTATCTATAATATCTACTGTAACAAACAAAGAAACCACTTCTCAGTTCTCACCTATACATATACATATACATATATCTATATATCTATATATCTATATTAAGAAGAAGGTAATAAGAAGATGAGTGGGAGTACAACAGTGGCAAGTAGTGGAGGAGGTGGGATGAGTGGTTACAGGCCACCATTTACAGCAGTGCAGTGGCAAGAACTTGAACATCAAGCATTGATTTATAAGTATTTAGTGGCTGGTGTTCCTGTTCCTTATGATCTTGTTGTTCCTATTAGAAGGAGTCTTGAGGCTTTGTCTGCTAGGTTCTTTAATCATCCTAATTGTAAGTTCTTTTTCTTTTTGGATTTGGGTCATTTTTTATTGGTTTTTTATTTGGGTATGAGTTTAATGAAATGATTGTGTTAGATTAGGATTTAATAGGTTTTTTTAATCATGTTAATTGTAAGTTTTTTTGGTTTTTTATATAAAGAAAAAAGATTTGGTTTTTGGTCTTTATGTTATTTATTGGTTTTTTTGATTTGGGTATGTGTTTAATGAAATGATTGAGTTAGATTAGGATTTGCTAGGTTCTTTAGTTATTCTAATTTTCTGAAGAAAAAAATGGTTTTTGGATATGGGTTTTGTTTTTTATTGGGTTTTATGTTAATTAATTGGATTTTTGATGTGGGTATTGTTTGTATGGTTAAAAAATTGGATTTTTAATGGGATGATTGTGATGGATTAGTACTTTTGGTATTTAGATTTCAAATTAATTTTTATGGATATGTATGTTATGTATCTATTTGATGGATTAGTACATGTCTTGTTGTTCTTATTAGAAGAAGTTTTGAAGCTTTTATGTTGATTTTGATGTTATAGATATGATTTATGATATGGGTATGTGTTAAATGAAATGATTATGATGGATTAGTATTTGATAGGTTCTTTAATCATCTTAATTGTTAGTTTCTTTATAAAATTTTGTTTATATGGTTTAAAGATTGGATTTTTTGATGTGGGTTTGTTTATACTGAAGTGATTTTAATGGATTAGTATCTGGGCTGTGTAAAATTTGAAAGTTTTCTATGTATAATTTTGCTTTTTATGTGAGTTATGTATTTAATTGATGGATTAGTATCTGATTGGTTCATTCATTCTAATTGTAAGTTTTTATTTTTGTGGATGTTGGTTTTGATGTTAAAGATTGGTTTTGTTGTTGGTTTTGCAAGTCTTGTTTTTTTTTTGGTTATTGTGTTCTTTTGTCACTTAGTTTTTTTATTTGGGTATGTGTTTAATGAAATGATTGTGATAGATTGGGAATTGCTAGGTTCTTTAATCATCTTAATTGTAAGTTTTTGTTTGGATTTGGGTTTTGTGTGTTTAATGGGACGGTTATGATGGATTAGTAACTGGGTTGCCTAGATTTTACATAGTTCTTATCTATTATTTAGTTTTTTGTGCGATTATAACCTTTATGAGTTATGCTATTTATAAGTTTTGTAAAAAAAAATATTGTTTTTTGGATTTTGGTTTTGTAACTTTTGTTTGGTTGATGTTGTTGCTTGGCTATATGATTTGTAGATTGGATTCTTGATGTGGGTATGTGTTTAATGAGGTAATTGCATTGGCTTTGCATTTGGATTTTTTAGTCCAAAGTTATATTTATGGAAAAAAGACTACTTTTTGTTTATTAATGGTGGATTATTTTGTTTTTTGTGTTCATAAATGGTCTATATGGATTCTTTAGATTCAAGTCATATGAGTTATGTTGATGTCTTTTGTACAAAGAGGGGATAGTTCTAAACTAATATACCTTACTTGTTTTATTAGTAATGTTATATAAACAGTTGGCTTTAAAAAAAGTTGAATCTTAAAGTTGTCAAATCTTGTTTCTAATGCATAAAATCTTCTAATTTTGGTTTAGAGGGTTATAGAACATATTTGTAAGCATACTTGACACAAATTGTTTATAGAAAACGATATCTAATATTGGCAACAAGTCATTCAGGTCAGCCTGGCTAAATGACGGATTTTGACTTTGTTAGCAAACCCATATGACCTTCCTATTTGGCTCCCTATCTAGTTGAAATATACTCTAAAGCTTGGATTTCAGTTGATGTGTTACTTATTGACTGATGTTATGCTTTCATTTCACATTTTTTACAGCGTTAGGATATTGCTCGTATTACGGGAAGAAGTTTGATCCAGAGCCAGGGAGGTGTAGAAGGACGGATGGGAAAAAATGGAGGTGTGCCAAAGATGCATATCCTGACTCTAAATACTGTGAGCGCCATATGCATCGTGGCAGAAACCGTTCAAGAAAGCCTGTGGAATCTCAAACTGCTTCTCAATCATTGTCAACTGCGGTGTCACAAGTCACTACTGTGAGCAGCACTGGTGGTAATAGAAGTTATCAAAGTCTTGGTAGCGGTAGCTTCCAGAACTCAAACTTGTATTCCAACTCAAATTCGGGGAGTCTTGATTTTGGGAGCAATGTATCGAAGTTGCAGCTGAATGCTAGTACTTATGGGCTCAACAACAACAATTTTAGGTACTTGTTCTCCATCACGAGATTATCTTTATGAATGGCTAATCATAATAAAGTGTGTTTGGAATCGATTATCCCAGTACGCAATCAAGGCAATCATTTTTATGTGCTTGAATAAACATAATCTACTTTTGTTGATCTAATTTGAGAGTATAAACGGTTTTGAAAAGTCAGATTCATACCAGATGCAAAAGCTGGTTATGAACTGTTCACCCCCTCTTTTAACCCGATAATAAATTGTCTTACTTCCATTTCACAAAGCGTTTCTCTTTTAACCGTGGATGCCCGTTTTGGTCAATTGATATATTAAGCCTATGAATAATAAGAGTTTGTCGAACATTCAAACATCTGATTATCTCATTATTAGAACTACAGTTAGCAGAAGCACATTTAAGTCTAAGTACTATCAACCGTTAGAATTGTGACTATTTGACATCATGTATTATCAGTTTGGCACATAGAAAATGTGGGAATGTAGGATTTCGCCAGGATCCATATTAAATTGTTCTAAAACTCATTTATTTGACGCCTTTACTTAATTGTCTTAATATGAGGTCAAAGATGTGATCTACAACTGTTCGTTCAGTAATTTTTCTAGCTACATATTATGAATAAAATTGAGTGCAATATCTGTACCTTATGGAAAATCAGTGTGTTTATTGACATGGCGATAACAAAGCGCCACAAGAAACTATGTTCTTGTTTCTAGCTAAATTTGATGAATCAGCCTTATCTCAGGCATGACTTCGTAAAGAATCGCAAGTATCAACTATTGTTGGTCTTCACTAAGAATTTCCTTTAAAGCTCTCCCTTTTTTGCACAACGAATCTACTTGGCATGTACTAGCATACCATATAAGTTTATTTGCTCTTTGGACCGCTTGCTTGATGAGGGTATACTGATATGTAAATGTGAAATATAGTATCTTATGGTGCTTAGAATTCTAGATTAAGAGACGACACCCGATTTATGTTTATTACAGCTTAAAGCTTTCCCTTCTATGTATGCTTATCAACACTACAGTTTCTATGAAGCCTTATGTTTGTGAATTATGACATGCAGGTTTGATCAAGGGCTAACTGTTGACGTGGATGATCGAAACTACTCTTCTGGAGCTTCAAGTGCAAGGGGTCTAGGCATGGAATCTAACGCAGACAGTACATGGCGTCTGGTGCCTGCCCAACTCCCCACCGCTTCTCTAATGGAATCAAGAAACGACTCTTATCTACAAACAAAATCCCCACAACTGACCATGGTTAATGCATTCGATCCCATACTTGACGCTATACCAGTCTCAAAATCAGCTCAACAACATTGCTTATTTGGTAACAAGATTGACTCACCGGTTGAACCTAAACATGAACAACACATGATGCGACCATTCTTTGATGAGTGGCCCGAAGCCCGTGAACAATGGTCCAGTCTTGATGTTGATAGCAAGAACTCGTTTTCAACAACTCAGCTATCTATGTCAACTGCTTCTGAGTATTCTGGAGGAAACGAATGCTCCCCAAATGGTATGTTAAGTGTAATCACTCGCTAATTAGCATTTACGTGTGTGGTTTATGCAAGTATAAGAATAAACTGAACCATTGTTGTCTTGTGCAGATGCGTAAGAATGGACACTTTAGTGATGAAAGATTGTGCCAAAGATGTTGTGTGTATCTGATTATGTTGTATGATCTTGAAATTACATCAGGATAATGTAAGTTTTGGATGTTGTCATGTTGACTATTGTCTGCGGGTTAAAGTAAATGTAGCTAAAATGGCGAAGTCCTCCAACATATACTTGTTTAAGCAACCCTGGAATAAATGTTGGATCTATTTTAATTTTACATTTATTTGCAGTTGCGTGAATCTTGGGCTATTCTAAGCTGTAAACTTTGTTGAGTTACTGTCTTTTTGGCTAATTTGGTGTTGATGTATCAAATTGAGATTTGGTTTGATTGCTTTTTATAGTTGAGGCGACGTTTTGTTCGCTAGGACAAGTTCCTATACATTATTCCTGGAAAAAAAGCTGGCAACATAAAGTTATAGTTCCTATACATAGTTCAGTAAGAAAATTATGAGTTGTTTATAGACTACTGAGATGCTTAAATTCAGCTGTGATATGTGAAGCTCGACTTTCATTAACAAATTATTGTTTACAAAAAGCCGTATCCTGCAATAGGCAAAGTAATGATGATCTGCAATTTAGTCTTCGGTTTCAAGAAAGAACGAAACCAAAACTCTTGCAACACGAGAATCTAACTTAACAAATTTCTATAGTTTTAAACAATGAATCAAACATGTATGAGATCTTTTCTGGGTGTATCTAACGAACAAGTTTCGTCATCATTTGGTCAAAGATTACTTGGAGCAGCAACTGCATTTTATTCTTGAGCCTGCAAGCGGGCTGATATCGCTGTTACATATCTCAACGAGGATGGTTGATGCGACTTTTGAGTTCGTCAAAACAATCCACAACCATCTTTGCCGGATAAGACACTAATCTATTTATGCCCGAAAAGGTCACCCTGTTGTCTGCAGATTGTTCATGATTGAAAGTAGACACCCATCTCTGAATCCCAGATACATCAACTCCACCATTAATAGCTCTTGCGTCAACAAGACCATTAGATCGGGCGAAGTCCATTGCACCACTTCTTGTTGCCATAAAAGCTGTGAAGGTCATGGTGAGTTATGGAAATAATTAGTAAGAAGCAAATCAGCAATATTAACGGTGCCAAAACACTTAACGGTGCCATATAACAATTAGTGTGTCAGATATTAATATTTTAATACTAGTTAGTTTAACCTCTTAATAAATTGATTTAAGGAGGCTTAATGCATATATATAACCCAAACTGACCCATTAATAAGTAAATGGATAGAGATTATCAAGATCATTAATTATCTCGAGTCAAATTTTGAGGTACATGTTTAAGCAGCAAGATTATTATTTGCATTGCTATAAAGGACAAAATAGACAAGGCACAACATCTTGAGAGCTTTAACAATCATATTTTGACCTTTGAGGTTTAAAATACAGAATTCTTAACTTCGTAATCAATGTAAATTCCTCAAATATAAAGAGCAATTGATGTTAACTTTGTAACAAGTTTTAAGAAAGTGTTTGGGATTTGCTTATTGAAAGTGCTTATCTGCCTTTTGTGTTATGTCACAACGGATACTTAATTTGGAGGGTGTAAAAGAATGCTTATCCAAACATCTTAAGAGATTATTAATGATTTGAGAAAAAATATCCCGAACATCCACTGAATTTTGAATTTGGATACTAGAACTTAGAAGTGCTTAGATGATTATTCTGTTAAGAAGTTATTCACATAACAGGATTGTGGTCAAAGAAAAGAGAAGTGTACCACTAAAAGGAACTTTAAGGAGACGATTTGCAGGAAGACCAACGCCAACACCAGCAAGAGTGATACCAACACTAAATCCAACACCACAGCCAGCACCAACATAACCAATGACTTCAGGGCCAAAACCAGGACCCCATCCGATTCCACAACCAACGCCTATTCCCATACCCCAAAACGCTCCAGATGTAGGATGCACGGGATTCCATTTTTGGTACCTCCTAAACAACCCCTTTATGATCATTAGTACCTGCAACTAAATCTGATTAAAGGTCTCATCATTCATGAATCAGGATAGTGAAATAGTGAACTACAATTTAACTTTTGTATCATCTTATCCCTATGACTTAAATGGGTGTTTGGGATTGTTTCTTTTAGTTTATTTTTAAAGCAGTTTTGAGTAAATAAACACTAAAAGTAAGCCACATTTGTGCCTGCTTAAAGCAGATAAGCAGTTTAAAGCAATCACAAACACCCGTAACTGGACTACAATCCGTAAAAGACGATGACATGATGTGGCACAACATTAATATATTCATAGTCTTAGATAAGAAAACCACCTAAACTATATTCAATTAAGGCCTGGAAGTGTGTCTATATGCTCGATAGCAAAGTTTATGAGATTTAAAGCATGTAGTTATTCAGCCAAAAATATGTTGATTAATTGAGGAGTTGAGGTGACAAACGGGCAAAATGCAAGATCACGGATTTAAGATCACATTTCTAACATATATACATGTATCTAGATATTATGAAAAAAAAAAAAAAAAAAAAAGTAGTTTGGGTTTGCTTATTTTAGTACTTATATGGAAATAGCCTCTTTTATGAAATCAAATAAGTAGTTTTGGGTGTTTGAATAGTACTTTCTTGTTGTTGATAAGCATTTCAAGATAAGCACTCTCATGATTTAAGCTGTGCTGACTGCTGAGTAAGCAATTTCAAGTTGTTTACTACTCACAAATAAGTAAAACTGAATAAGCATTCCCAGACACCCACTAATCATATTTGCCAGGGTTGTAAATCTAACTTCAGCTAATTGTTTTAAACAGCACAAGATTCTATTTCTAACTTGTATCATAACATTAAATATCATAAATTTACACATCTAAGGAGCACAAGTAAATAAAAGGTGAAATGTAACATTACCATTAACTAACTGTAGAAAAACAGTGATGATAGAGCTCTAAAAAAAGTACCCAAATCGATAGAGCAGCAAAAACACACACACTATTGTTGTGTTACTTTGTGTGGTTGGGTTTTGTCCACTGGTAGACTTTGATGAGTTTCATTTTGTAACGAGATTTACAAGATAACCAAAAACATGTTGGATTAAGGCACGTGACATGTATGTTGTAATGTTGTATGTCGGTTTTTTGAGATATTTTGTGCCTAGGAAAATTTACAAAAAACTACTTATCAAACAACCTAATGACAATCCAATCCATTTCATGAATAAAACATGTCTTATTAGCTTGGGTCATAATAAAACAATCCAATCCATTTTATGAATAAAACGTGTCCTGTGACTGTGAGCTGGAGTTGCTAGAGCATAATAGACCGCGGATCAAATCGAAATGATAAACCGGTCTAAACCGGATCGAAGATATTTCAGTCCAGTCTTCGGTCCACCTTTATAATTAATTTCAGTCTTCGATTCGGTTCGGTCTGATGCGATTTTATGCAAAACCCGTCAACATGTTTTGTTAGATTGCACCGACCGATCAAGTCAGACCGAACACATTTTGGTATGGTGTTTTGAGCCAAGTTGATTTTCTGTATGGTCTGATTTTTGAACTGTGCTCCGCCCTAACTAACCAACAAAATTACTTGTTAAATAAATAGAGAAAATTTTACTCAATTTAAGTCTAAATCATGATAACAAAAATAAAATTAATAAACAAGACTTAAAATAGTTTCATTAAAAACTCATTTATTTCACAAATAAAAATATGCTACTTTTTGTCCGTTTTGTGACTTTTGCTGAAGTCTCCAAAGGTTCAAAAAAGATCTCGTGAAAGTAATCTTTGGAGTCTAAAGAATATCTTGCAAGATATGAAAACAGATTAACAGAATCAAAATGTGTCGATAGGTATGTTTGGTAGCAAGCGTTAAGCAATTATTAACTAGCGGTTAACGTTTTATATAAAATATTTGTTTGAAAACAAGCAACTAGCATTTCTACTATTTCTAGACGCTTCAAATCAAAATACTGCTTCTAGTAGCATTTACGAGCATAAAAAAGAAAAGACAGGATGTCCTGATCTATCATTCAAGTATCTCATTATAACCCTAATCACGATCGGTAACATCTTTACCTTTTCTTCTCGCCGTCACCGCCGACCGTCGCAATCAAAGGTAATTTAATATATATATATATATATATATATATATATATATATATATATATATATATATATATATATATATAAAACTCTATCTAAACGGGTTGTCAAAAATCACAACTCTTTTTTACTCAAGAAAAACCATTCATTTATCAAGAAATCTAGAAACAAAAACATAAGAAATTTTTTCTACAATTAAACGCTACCTAAACATGAAGTTATTCACAACTCTCGTGTAATGGTATGAAGCTTCGCGAGGGTTTATTCCCTGTTGATATTCGAAGGTCGTCATTAGGTGTAAAGCTTCTTGGTGGAGCTGTTAGTAGAGACGCTGATTTTATTAGTGGGTTGGCTATGAGGAGAGCTGCGAATGTTGTTGATTTCATTAGTCTTCTATCACAGTTACGCGACCCCGCAGAGTGAGCTCCTCTTTCTTCGATCATGTATGGGTATTGCAAAACTCTTTTTTTGTTTAAGAACTTGTCAACATGTACACATGGAAGAGGCGACCTTGTTCTTTGACAAAGGGTTGCGTAGTCGATCGAGAACATAGTGGTTTGTGGAGGTCCTTTCTTTGGATACTTACAGTGGCGACTCGCTTCTTTACCCATTCGATTTGGTGGTTTCGGTTTTTACTCGGCAAAAGTGGTTTCCTCTTATGCTTTTGTGTCCTTGAGGGCCCAATCTTGGGTGCTACAAGACCACATCTTACGGGAAAGTGGCATATGTGGTATGGATGATGATTATGTTTGTGCTCTGGATTGTCTTCGTGATACGATTCCAAGCTTTGATTTTAGTGGTTTCACTAATAAGGACACCGCCCCCTCTAAACCCCAACAAACATTGGCGAGTGCACTTTTTAGTAAAAATTTTCAAAGATATGGAAGTCCACTTCGACATGACTGTGAGACAGAAAGCATTTTTTGAGTGTCTACGGGCACCACATACCTAGAATTTTCTTCTAACTATCCTCATAAATGGGCTAGGTCAACATATGTCACTGGTGGAATATCGTACTATCCTTAAGTATTACCTTATGATTCCTTTATTTCCGGTTGATGAGATATGCCCAGTTTTGTCGAAAGGCATGTTTGGATTCGTTTGGGGAACACGCGGTTCATTGTAAAGAGCTCCCAGGCTTCAAGTAAAGACACAATATGATTAGGGACGTCCTTTTTAACGTATGTAGGCGTGCCAGAATCTCTGCCAAGAAAGAAGCACTTGTGAACTTTTTGACTGACCCGTTAGATGGAAGATCCACACTCAGACCGGTAGACGTTTTCATTTTTTGATGGGTTGGAGGGAAACATGCGTGTATGGATCTAACCGGGGTTTTTCCTCTCGTGGGTTTGAGTAGCCGGGGTTTTACAGTGGGACATGCTCCTTTAAAAGCTGCCTCGTACAAAGTGGCAAAACACGAGAAATCGTGCATTGAAAATCAAAATGTTTTTATTTCTTTCGCGTTTGATACTTTTGGTTTTCTTTCACCTGAGGCAGTGGAGCTTCTCAACATAGTTTAACGTGTTATGCATAGTAATGTTATGACACCTAGATATACAAATATTGTTTTTAAGAGAATCAATTTTGCAATAAAAAAAGGGCTAGTGGCGCAGCTTGTTGCTCGTTTGGCTTACAACTCTATGTAAATCCAAATTAAGGCATGCTGGGATCTCTGCCAAGAAAGAAGCACCTGTGAACTTTTTGACTGACCCGTTAGATGGAAGATCCACACTCAGATCGGCAGACGTTTTCGATTTTTGATGGGTTGGAGGGAAACATGATTGTATGGATCTAACCGGGGTTTCTCCTCTCGTGGGTTTTTTTTACATTGGGACATGCTGCTTTGAAAGCTGCCTCATACAAAGTGGCAAAACATGAAAAATCGTGCATTGAAAGTCAACATGTTTTTATTCCTTTCGCGTTCTGTTAAGGCATATGGTTTATGCAATTATACGATCAAAGGGTTCAATCATAGATTCATAGGGCCTAACACGTCTCAAATTCGGACTTTGCATATGATCAAAGGGTTCAATCATAGATTCATAGGGATAAACCGGTCCATTCTCGATGATGGCTGAGCATAAATAGACTACGGACCGGATTGGACCGGATAAGAACTGAGAAACCGGACCTAACATATTTCGGTCCGGTCATGGGTCCACCATTTTCTTCATATTCGGTCTTTCGTCTCGTCCGATTGGTGTTACGCCAAACCGGTCATTATGGCTTGTTGGACCGGCGAATCGAACCGAACATTTCGGTCTGATTTTTGGTCCGGTGTTTTGAACCAAATAGGTTTTTGGTCCGATCCGGTCCGGTCTTGGCCAGTTTTCAGACCGTGATCAACCTTAGGTTTAACTAGAAAACTGATAACGACAACCCTTTTTGAATACCAATAAGGTGTTAATACATGCATAATTTATAAAGTACTAGCAGGGTACCCGCGCGATGCAGCGGCAGGTAACCTGAAATAAAAATTTTCAATAAAACATGCTTTATAATCTCAAAACGTTTTATGTGATGATAAATTTGCGGATGCCAAAAGTTTCATGTCGCATATTTCAACTCTATAGAATATAATAGTAGGGTACCTGCGCGTTGCGACGACGGGTATCAAGTAATAAAATTTTCAGCAAAAAATGTTTTCAATTTTATGTTTTCTCTTACAATAAATTTACCAATAGCGAAAACATAATGAGTTTGAGTAACTTTAAAAAAAGTGATGGATAATATCAAACTAATTCATATAAAAACAATTGAAAGTGGATTGATTTTGCGTTGCGGTAGTCAATAATGTTATGAGGTTATGGTCAAATTAGTTGATAGTGGTCCGTAGTCACAAGTAAGTAGAAACATTTTTTTTATGAAATATATATGTAATAATCAACACCTTGTAATAAGTAAATAAAATATATTTTTGAACATGTTTGTATCATTAATATGTTTATTACACTTGTCCATATGGATAAAAGATATAAATAAAAGAGTGCTTATAATGTATACATTTTGTAAAGTATCTGTTGTTCCCCGTTCACTATCGTTTAAAACGGTTTACGTTTATAAAACAAGTTAAAAGTGAACTATGACTGAAATTAACATAAAGAAAACACACTAAGTAATTTTCAACATCATATTCTTATTAGAAATAAATCAACAAAGAATACGTTACCCGAGTACTTGCGGAATAGTACTTGGGATTGAAATAACAAAGTTGGGTGATTCCTCTCTAAGCTCAGGCTAAGTCTGAGCACAACTCTTAGAGCTCACTGAGCTATCTCAGGAACTAAGTTGTATTTGGAGGAGTGAAAAGATGGCTTGCGTGTATGTGTGTTTTTACAATTCACAAGCTTAACCTTTTCACTCCATCTCTTATGCTATTTATACATGTATGATATTTGACTCTTTCCTAAGTGACAAACTGACATCATACATAAGACAAAATACTGATGTATTTTGTCTCTGTTTACAAAGACTATTCTAGGTAAGAGACAAGACTACTTTCCTAAGTTCAGTGATGACACTGAGCCTGATCTTTTGCCATTCAGGGAAAGTTGACTTTGGTTGATAAGGATTTTGTCTTATCTGATTCAACCTTTCCCGCCTTGTCCCGCTCTTTCTTCAGTCTTTACATCCTTCAGTCTTCTACTTCAGTTTGTCTTCAGTGTAAGAAGTTGGAGATGAATCTTAGGGATTCAGTGAGTTATTGTCATCACTCACTGAATCCATCATCTTCTTCTTGACTCAGTCTTCACCCTTTAAGTTCCGCCTTACTGAGTGAACAGACTTCTTCTTTGCCTCTTACTGAGTATCCTGAAGACGACTCACTGAGAGACTATGCACTCAGTGACCTGTTTGTGTTAGCGGATTAAATACTTGGGCTATTTTCTATTCAAATCCTAGATTAAGGGGTTTGGGTATTTACTGAACCCAACAGTATATATATTTATGAAAATGTTTGAATCATTAATATTGTTTATAACACTTGTCCTACATAAATAGAAGATATAAATAAAAGAATGCTTATAATGTAAAGAAAACTTACATGTTTAAGCAATCATTTAGAGTTATCCATGAAAAGTATAATAATTAATATACTAATATATTAATCATTGAATTAGCACTTAGCAATTTGCACATTTGCATAATTTGTCTTAAAAAAATTGTCATGACTTTTACAAAAAACCGTTTTTTACTTTTATGGTTAATTTTATTTAAAATAATTCAAAATTTATTTAGATCGGTTCTCGAAACACTATTACGATATAATAATAGTTTTGGAACTTTGTAGTTTTGCATGCATTTTAAAATCATATTTATTTATATGTGCATTTTTTATTTAAAACTAAACTAATTTAAAAAGAAATAATAAATGAAGCATTAAAATGTTGTGGAAAATAAATTAGTAAAAGCTATGTATTGTGTACATTATGCATTAAAAATTGTAATGCTTAAAAAACACATTAATAACATCTTCAAAAAAATTAGAAAAGAGAGTGCTAAATGTTTTATAAGTAGTATAGATTACTCTTGTATAATAATTGCACATCGTTTGTGTTATATTACGTCAATCATCTTATATATTAACGCATAAAACCGTTTTTTATTAAGAGATAAAAGGTATCATTAACAAAACCCATGTATTTATACTCCAAGTTTTATTGAAGCTAAAAACATTTTCATGTATAAGCAACTGTACTATTAAAATCTCAACAAGCACCAACATGACTGACCCTTGTTTTAAACCTTGATGATGCTCTACTTAACTTTTTGCAAGATTAGGTCCAAGCCTCCAAGGTCAAGTGGTCAACCACTATATGATGATACGGCTTGATCTACTCATGCATGTACGTTACTTGATTGCATTCAAATGAACAAAGAAGTTTTAATACAGTAATACTAGTACAAGTTTTAATGTACAATACTAATACAACTTTTTGATGTATAATATTAATATTTTTACTGTTTTTTATTGAACAACATGATAGTTACAATAATTGAATGGCATTAATCTTATTTGGCAAATGAAAATGGGATCCAAGATATATTTGTTGAACTTGAAAGTGGATTAGGAATGTGGTCAAGATTCCATAATGATCCAATCCATTCAAAGTTTCAAACCACTCCTAGATGACTTTTCTCAATATTATATTTCTCATTGCCCATCACATGTTGCATGGTTTCTGTTTGCATAATGCGAAGCTAGCTAAATATTAGATTTTAAACACATTTATGACTACAAAACCATCCAATAACATAACAAATATAAAGATTAAATTATAAAAATGTGTATATCTTCTACAAATATCATCCATTTTAGAAAGTCAACACAACAAATTGTACACTCATTGACATTTGATTATGTAGGATTCACTCCCCATGTGAACCAATATGGTTTTTCTTCATCCATATGTCACAAAAATCAAATAGTACTATACACACAATATTCATGGTCTACTTTTAAATGTAGACATCACCTAGATGCTAAAATCAAGCAAGTTAAACAATACCCCATTTTTAAAGATTGCAACAAAACACCCAAAATTGGTATAGTGGTTGGAGAGTTGTTACACCAAAAGAAAAAACATTTTTGGCCTAAAAAAAATTTCTTATGTCCTATACTTATAGTCCTCCAATGCACCCTCATTTCGATATCTCATAGTTTCTCTCATTGATAATTATGAAAGACTCGTCGAAATCTTGGCAACCCTTTATAGCTAATTGTTGTTCTGTGGAAGATCATGCGGTCTTCGACAATTTTAGCAGGTGCAGGACTCCGAGGTCTGATTGTTCTAAGAGCGTGACTCCATCGCCATCTTTTAGACATTTGTCTTTCTCGGGCATTAGCCAGTCTTCTTCTATACGTATACATGAAGACATAGCGCACACTTTTGGTCCTGATTTGTTTGACTTTAAACTTAGTGAGTTGCGAGCCATAACTCAAAATTTCTCAAGCAATTTCTTGCTAGGGGAAGGTGGCTTTGGTACGGTTCATAAAGGTTATTTGGATGATAACATGAGGTCTGGATTGAAGGAACAAGCTGTTGCGGTTAAGCTTCTTGACATTGAAGGGTTGCAAGGACATCGTGAATGGCTTGTAAGTTTGAATGAACGACGTTTTATGATGATTAAATAATATGACTAACACTATATATGTTTAATTGTTGTTTGTTTTATGGACATGATTAAAGGCGGAAGTGATATTTCTCGGGCAACTTAGGCACCCTAACTTAGTAAAACTGATCGGATATTGCTGTGAAGAAGAAGAAAGACTCCTTGTGTACGAGTTCATGCCTCGTGGAAGCTTGGAAAATCATTTGTTCAAGAGTAAGCTCCTATATTGTTCGTAACTTTCTTAATCATTAATAGCTATACTTTGCAACTTTTCCAATGATGGTTGTTATACAGGAATCTCGGTTTGCCTACCTTGGGGAAACAGATTAAAAATCGCAATTGGTGCAGCCAAAGGGCTTGCGTTCTTGCATGGTGCTGAGAGCCCTGTTATATATCGCGATTTCAAGACTTCCAACATCTTACTTGATTCAGTAAATTCTTTTCTTTCAATCCTATAGGAGAACAAAAATATAGCTAGCCATTACAGATTTTGTTATAAACTTTATGATGATTATATAAAATCTTCAATGAAATACTAAACATTTGATCAATTTTGGGCTTTTGATAGGACTTTAATGCAAAGCTATCAGATTTTGGGCTGGCAACAATGGGCCCTGAAGGATCAAACACTCATGTGACCACTAGAGTTATGGGTACTTATGGTTATGCAGCCCCTGAGTATGTCAACACTGGTATTACTCTAATACTAATCTATATAGTATGTATAGATTTAAAAGTTACTTTTCTATAGAGTTATACTGTAAACACATATACATATGTGTACATGTTCACGTTTAAGTTGTTAGAACCTTGAAATTACTCTATTGCTTGTTGCTAATGATTGTTGAAATTGTAGGCCATTTGACCACGAAGAGCGACATCTACAGTTATGGAGTTGTTCTACTAGAGCTACTAACCGGCAAAAGAGCAATGGACAAAACCAGGCCCAAGAACGAACAATATCTTGTTGATTGGGTTAAACCATACTTGACTAGTACTCGAAGATTGCGCTACATCATCGACCCAAGATTATCAGGACAATACTCGGTAAGGGGAACCAGGGAGATGGCTCTTCTAGCACTAGGTTGTGTTAGCTTGAATCCTAAAGATAGGCCAAAAATGACTGAGATTATCCACACCCTTGAAGCCCTTCAAGACTTGAAGGACATGGCAATAAGTTGCGGCCAATGGCCCGTAACTTCACAAAAGAATGCAAGGAATGCGGTTTTCAATCCCAAAGGAAGAAAGGAAATGAATGGAGGTCGCGCATATTGGAAAACAACACCGGTTAGTTCCATAAAATCGAAAGGATGATGAGTGCAAATACAAATGGAGTTATGGAAATGAGTAAAGAAATCCACAATGATCCAACCTATGTATAAAACGCTTATATAATAAGTTATGTATGCATTTAAATTTTGACTATGTGATTTCATGATTGTACATGCTCTCTTTTTTTTCTAGTAATTTAAAGAATTGTATGAAATGTTCTTCAAAACTTTGTAACATCTCGATTAGTTAGTGTTTAGCATTGTTATATTGGGCTAAGCCCATCTAGTCATTGTACTTTTACTTACATTAGTACATTACAATGACTAGATGGGCTTAGCCCAATACAACAATGCTAAACTCTAACTAATATCCACTAACACTAGTGTCTTAAACTCTTAATCCTCACACCTTCATTTGAACTTGGAGAACTTAACTTAATGTTATTGTTGTTGTATACTTTCTTTAATATGTGTTGAGTTCGAACTAAATCATCCAATTGAACACGCCTAGTAAAACTTAACATAATCTTCTCTTTTTAGCGGTTTAGTCATTCAATTTATTATTTTGTTTACTTTTTCGGTTTCATTACTTTCTTTTGTAGTTGAGTTATGAATAATAGAGATGCACATCCTATGAGCATGTCGATTTCGCTAACTTGTTTAATAGACATGTTTGACTTTTGGTTTATTTTTTCCATGTAATTGACTAATTAGATCGAGTTCAGGTTAAGTTATATGAGGTGATCAACTCATCAAAGCGCACCTTAAACAAGACAAATTTGTTTAAACATAGTAAAATCTAGCAATTCCTATAATGATATGAAACATAACCCGCAACGACACAAAAATAAACAGGTTAGTATCACGTCTAAACAAGTCGTTGGTGTGTTTTGGTAGACCCCTTTAACCTATTCATTAATATGACATGTTTGGGGTTAAAATGAGTTAGGCCGACTCGGTAACTTGTTAAATATTAATGGATAGACAGATAAATTTATCATGGTTAAACGAATCAAGTTATTTAACCAGTGCAAATATATCTAAACGAATCAAAGGGTTCGTATGAATGTAATCTTATATTCGAGTTTGGATTAACACCACAAATCTAATTACTCTACTACTTTAACAAACCAGTTCGAGTTTTGTTGAAACAATTTTTTGTCGAGATAGCCATGACGACCCTTATGATGCCGCTCTTCGTCATCCCAAGCTAAAAGCATGCTACAAATAGAGAGATAACTAGTTATAAAGGGTCTACGACCGGAGCCCCATACACCACCTTTCGACATTCAATTGAGAACCTCTCATAGAGAGGATTTATGTATCGGAAGAGAAAGTAAGGGATCACAATCTGCTTCAAATGAGGGAGGATGCCCGCATATATTATAGACAAATGTATATGAGACCTATGTGCCACGTGATGACCCTACCTCCGAACGACACATGGCTAAGCCTCTTAAGCTTACCTGGCAATAAGACTCGGGTCGAGAGACAATATACATCATCACACTCGCTAGTCTAATATAACGTGGTTCTTGCCACGGTATGATAGACAAATACCATATCTTGTAACCATAACGGTAGCCGTTCCCATCCAAAAGTAATGCTCGATCCAAGTGACCATATACTTCATCAAATTTCATATTTTCTAACTCGTCAACTCAAAACCGCTAACTGACATTACCACCACTAGACAACCACCTAAAAGTTGAGCATTAGATCAAAACGAATCGAGAACCGAATATGTGGAAGACATAAACCGAACCGATGTGACTCGGCTCAATTCGGTTTGTGTCGGTCAGTTCAATTCGATTTGTATGATTTTGGTGCGTTTTTTTTTTGTTTTGGCTCGAAGCGAACCGAAATGATCTGAACCGAAACCAAAAATCATAAATATATATAGCCGAAAACCCAAAAATATGATTAGTTCGATTTCGATCAGACTAGTTCGACTCAGTTTTTTCAATTCAATTCGGTTTTTATCTGTTTCATCATCCCTACCTAAAACCATATTTAAAAAATTCATAAGCCATTTCTAAAATCTAAAAAAAAAAAAAAAAAAAAAAAGTCCATAGTTCCCAAATAAGAAAAACAAAATTACATTCGTGATTTGCTTCCTCCGCCCAAACCCTACTCCAGGGTTTTTCAATTTCAACCCAAAATTACCCAAGATCTCGTGGCCTTTTTTCACTCACACCCAAAACTAATGGCACCACCAATCGCCACCACATCACCACCACCCTCTTCATCTTCATCATCCCAAACATCATGAACCCTAATCACACACATCTCAAATGGCCTTAACAACAAAAACCCTCAAAAAAATCCCACCTTTAAACCCAAACCAATTCCCCAAACACTCCCATTCAAACCCAAACCAATCCAAGATTCATGACTTACCCAAATGGGTTTCTTCAGTTCTATCAAACCCATCTCTGGATTCATCCCAAACCAAGTCTTTACTCTCACATTTATCACCACACCATTTTAATACCATTTTTCAAGATTTTATAAAAAACCCATCTTTTAGTACTGTTAACCTTAGGCCAAAAACTTGTTTGGAGTTTTTTTATTTCGCCTCGAAAAGTTGCAAGTTTGAATTTAGTTTACAGTCTTATTGTTGTTTGATTCATTTGTTGGTTTTGTCGAATCTCGAACATCCTGCTAGGTTGCTTTTGATTCAGTTGATAGATGATAAGTTGCCTGTATTAGATTTAAATGATCCTAAGATGAAACATGTCGAGATTGCGAAAGGGTGTTTGGAAATTTATTTTGCGGCGAATTTGGGTGATGGGAATGGGGCTATTGGGGTTCGTTTGTTTGATATGTTGGTACATGTTTATTGTACCCAGTTTAAAAGTTTTGGACTTGATCACGCGTGTGATGTTGTCAAGTTGATTAGTGAAAAGGGTGTGTTTCCGTCTTTGAATACGTGTAATTTTATTACGAGTACGCTTGTGAAAGTCGGTCTTTTTAGGAAAAGTTATGAGCTTTTTGATGTTTTAAGAAAAGGGGTTGAGCCGGACGTGTATCTTTTTACGACTGCGATTAATGGTTTGTGTAAAGATGGGAAAGTTAACGAGGGGATGAGGTTGTTGTTGGAAATGGAGAAAAGTGGTGTTTTGCCTAATGTTGTCACGTATAATAATGTGATACACGGGTTTTGTAAGATTGGGGATTTGGATGAAGCGTTTCGTGTTAAGGAGAAAATGGTCGAGAAAGGTGTGAGCCCTAGTGTTGTTACGTATAGTGTGCTTATTAACGGGTTATTGAAAATGGAAAAGTATAATGAAGCGGGTAGGGTTTTGAGTGAGATGACGGATAACGAGTTTGTGCCAAATGAGGTTGTGTATAACACGCTAATTAACGGGTATTGTAAAATGGGTGATATGAAGAAAGCATTGGATGTTAGAGACGATATGTTGTCAAAGGGATTGAATCCAAATTCGGTTACTTTTAACACACTTATCAAGGGTTTTTGTTATACTAATCAAATGACTGAAGCCGAAAAGCTTTTAGAAGAAATGTTATCAGCTAATATAACAATAAACGCAGGTTCGTTCACACCTGTTATTCATTGGCTTTGTAAGTGTTCAAACATGGACCACGCTCTTCGTTTTGTTAATGAAATGTTATTAAGAAATCTTAGGCCAAACGATAGTTTGATGACTACATTAGTCAGCGGGCTCTGTAAGCAGGGTAAGCATGTAGAAGCTGTTGACTTTTGGTTCAGACTACTCGAAAAACGTTTTTTTCCAAATATAGTGACGTCAAACGCTCTTATTCATGGTCTTTGTGAATCCGGGAATATTGTAGAGGCGATAAAAATTCTTAAAGAGATGATAAAAAGAGGGCTTTGTTTGGATAGGATTACATATAACACGTTGATTTCATGGCATTGTAAAGAAGCTAGATTTGAAGAAGGGTTACTATTAAGTGAAGAAATGGTCAAACAAGGGATTTCACCGGATACTTTGACTTACACTTCGCTTATAAACGGTTTATGCAAAAAGGGTAAAATGGATGACGCCATAATGTTCTTGGAAAAGTGTAAAGTTCAAGGCTTGACTCCTGATAGTTATACTTATGGAGTTATAATCGAAGGGTTTTGTAAGAACGATGAAATACAAAAGGGGAAAGATTTATATAACGAGCTGATCAATAAGAATATGGAAGTCAACTCTTTCATATACAATACGCTTATTAGAGCTTATTCCGCAAATGGTGATATAGCAGAAGCCGTTAGACTCTTTAACGAAATGAAAAGTAAAGGTATGCAACCAACTTCTGTGTCGTACTCTTCTTTAATTCACGGGTACTCAAACAATGGTTATTTTGACGATGCAAAGAGACTTATAAATGAAATGAGGGACGAAGGTTTATCACCAAACGTTGTTTGTTATACAGCATTAATTAGTGGTTATTGTAAGATGGGTCAGATGGATAAAGTGGTAACGATTTTGGAAGAAATGTCTTCGTATGGCATACACCCTAATAAAATAACGTATACCGTCATGATTGATGGTTATTGCAAACTTGGTCAAACGGAAGTAGCTGTTAAGCTTCTTGGTGAGATGGAACAAAAGGGAGTCGTTCCTGATGTTGTCACTTATAATGCACTTGCAGACGGGTTTTCAAAAGAAGGGAAGATTGAGGAAGCTTTTCGGCTGTTTAAAGACATGTCTCGAAGAGGTGTAGATTTAGATGAAATAACATACACTAGTTTAGTTCATGGATGCAGCCTGAAATCAGCTGTTAAAGAACAAGAATGATCGAGGGTTCCTTAATGGTAGGTCCTCAAAATTTTTGTAGATGAGATTTTTAGAATGATAAATTTTTTTTAATTCTTTTTTTGTAATCTGTTACTTCATAAGTGGATGAAAATATACACACTTATTTTGTACTTTGTTGGATTCGGTTTATACTTAGACAAGCTAATTGTTGATCATAAGCAGGTTGTAGCTAGTATAATGTAACCAGCTTATATGAAATGTACCTTTGAAACAAGACGTAAAAAAAGTTGTGAATATGATATTTGTTTGGATTTTGTGATTGCTTTGCATCATATCATAGACAGGGTAAAAAAGTTATTTTATCTTCACAGGAAATAACACAGCTGACCTTTTCTTTGCTGATGATAAATAGTGTTCTGGTAAGTCCTCTCTTATGATGACCGTTTCTTGAAGTTAGATGTCTTTTATGAAATATCTCGCGGTTAATAATTAAATCTTGCCTATGCGTAGAAGGTTCAAACATAATCATTATCATGTATTCATGTTTCATTTGTCAATTTCCGTTTCTCTTTTTGTCTATAACTTTAGTAAAATTCCAGCATTGTATCATTTCAGTGATGATACTTCTATAGTCCTCTTTTGTTGTGTTTAAGGTGATCATTTTTTAGATGCATAATATCTGAGTATATATTTTTCTTAGAAATGCAAATAATAGAAAAATAAAAATTAGATGTCTGTATGCTCCAATCGTATCATCCCTTCAAATGACTGCTTCTTTTTTTCACCTCGGAAGTATCCGTAGACACAGTTGAAGTACAAAAATATTTATTCCATGTTCATAAGCTTTAGAAAGATGATATATTTATGATTTTTTTCAGCATGCTGCAGTGTATTGGGGTGTATCAATTAACATGGTCACTTTACTTTAAGGAGCGTTGAGAAATGCCGAAGAGTTTATCTGAAAAGGCAAGCCGAATTCTGGAATTGTTGATATGTGAATAAAAAACTTTAATCTTTTCTGTCCTTTATAATTCTGTTTCTTTTTATATGTAAAATATAGGGTTGCGGTTCAAGGAATAATCAGGAACTACGAGATTCAGCTAAAGTTATACTCGAAAAGACGGGCACGTACATGGAGTGAAATCCAAGTGCTGGTTGGTTAATGGCAAAATTAGTCCTTTTATCAGGTGAGTCCATTAAGTGAGAATGATATGTATGTTTGCTTAAAGGCATGTATGTGTGTATGCATATTGGGCAGTTTATACATCCTCTTCATGATCTATTGACCCTAAGAATGTAATTGGCTCGAGTTTTAGGTGTTCATGGTTAGCTTTGCATTTTTGGTAAGTAATGTAATTACATGAAGACGAGAGTTGCAATAAAGTATGAAAAATAGAATGGACACTTTTATCGTATATATTTTTGATACTTTTGTTGATTAGATGTTCATTTGTGGTTCAATCATGGTACTATTTTTCAATCTTGTGTTAAGTAGAATGGACAATAGGAACGGGGTTGGTATTATAGTGGATAAGAACTAAGAAAATAATGTAGTACAGATTAAAGCAAAAATGGATAGACCCTTATAAGCAATTAGTGGTGAAGAGGTAGTTATTGAGGTAAATAGGGCTCAAATAATACCATAGAAATATTGTCTTTTGAAGATCTAGAATTTAATCAGCACATATCATCGATTAGAAATATTGAGATGTTTCAGAGGCTAGAGATTTTGAAGGAGTTCATAGAAATTTTCGGCATACAATTGAGAATTAATTTGTAAACATTTATGTAATGATTTGGAATGGCAGACCCTGTTGTAACAACACAAAAAGGGCTGCAAGAGACAGGCAGACAGACAGTGTTCTGCTTGAAGTTGTAAATTGTAATAATATGATTAGTCATTTCCGTGTTTGACAAATTCTAGCATCCCCTAATTGGTCAAATAATCAGAATCAGTTGTCTTGCTGCTACTTCTCATCTGATTATCCAAAACTGATTTATTTACCTCTAAATAATCAGAATTACTTTCAGTAGCAGTGAGAAGGGTCGAGGCGATAGTAGTAGATGGCGTGAGAAGAAGGGGCAGACCCAAACTCAGGTGGGAGGATAGACTTAAGCTTGACATGTCGGAGCTTCTCTTGTCGGAGGACATGACCTCAAATAGGAAAGGGTGGAGAGATAGGATTAGGATCTGCGGCTAGTTTTGGCTTGGGGTTTTGTGGGTTTAGGTAGTTTGGGTGGGTTAGGTTCTTAGGCGCCTCGTTGTTTTCGGTTTTTGGTGCCTCCCCTTTTGCTTTGCCGTAGTTTTAGGCCCCGTGCGTGCTTTGCTTTGCTAGTGCTGTTTAGGTTTGTCTGCTTTTTCTCGCCCTGCTTTTGCTTTTGGTGCCTTGTTTTGCCCTGCCTTAGCTCTAGGCCCGTGCGTCGTTTTTGCTTTGCTCTATGTTGCTCCCTTAGGTCTGCCTGCTTTTTTAGCGCTTTTCTTTGCTGCCTTGCCTTGTTTTGCGTGCTTTCTTTCTTGCTTTGTGCTTGTTGTTTTCTGTCTTCTGATCTCTTTTCTTTTCTATCTCACCCGCACACCAGCACTTGCCGGAGGTCTCGTTGGAAGCAGTCTCTCTACTCCCGAGTTTATCGGGTAGGATCTGTCTACATTTTACCTCCCGCCTCGGCGGGATTGGGTATGTTGTTGTTGTTGTTGTTGTTGTTGTTGTTGTACTTTCAGTAGCAGTTATATATATCTTAAACACAATGCCAAACACCTCCTAAGTAGCAGAATGTACTTAACGATTTGTTAATGTTCTGATCAATTGTGAGTTCTGAGAAGTGTTACGTAATAGGTGGCAGAGTGGAATGCTAGTGCTTAATTGCTAAGAATGGATTAACCTGTGTGGCTGTGTTTAATAATCGAGTATCATTGTTAAATATATTCATATAAATGAGATTCACCAACATCATAGGTTTAAATTTTATTAGCACCTTTTCTATATCTAACTGGTTACTTGTTAATGGTCAGATTAACAAGTTCAAGGATTGAGCTGCTTCTGTTATGTTAAAGCATCACAAACCGCCCGCCCCACAGACTTGCTGGTATTGGATTTGCTTACTTTCTGCTACATTTGG
The DNA here is from genome assembly GCA_019973895.1 of Chrysanthemum seticuspe. NCBI lineage: Eukaryota > Viridiplantae > Streptophyta > Magnoliopsida > Asterales > Asteraceae > Chrysanthemum > Chrysanthemum seticuspe. The sequence goes on from BPTQ01000001.1 coordinate 43,467,981, forward strand.
CTTCTATAAAACTGAAGGTGCGCATAAAGTCAGTTGATCCTTCTTGATGTGTAGAAAGAGCTTCGGTTTTCATTCTTTTGGATGTCCAAAGGGACATGAGGGGTCAGTATACCTGTTCATGAAACGACCCTCAGAGATTCTTGCTTATCTGGTTAGTTAAGATCTAGAAAATGTAATGTAAACAATTTTTTGGTGCACATAAAGGGTAAATGAGTTGACAGAAGTGTACTCTTTTGCCCAAATGGCATGCCGATTGAATATTTTTTGATGTATAGTGAACCAAATAATATATAGCCAGAAAACACAAAGGAAGCCATGAATGACTGGCTTACAGAAATACACCTGATGTATCTCTACCCTCTCTATTTTTAGTTGAATTTTAGAGCTTGGGCTAAAAGCTTCTTGACACAAGTAGCCAGAAGTGTATATGACAAAATTGTTGTTTGTGTAATTGGGGTGTAAATTACCGCTCGAACTCTCAAGATTTCGGTTGTGTTTGGCGTGGGTTTTTAAGAGGCTTATAGGAGCTTGAGCTTATAAAATAAGTTGTGTGTCACACAAGCTTCTGAGGCTTATAGGAGCTTGAACTTATAAGAGGCTTATAGGAGGTTGGGCTTGTGAGGGCTTATAGTTGGTCAAAATACTTAAATGCCATTCAAAATATAATGGATTAATATCCAAAAGCTTGAAATATATCTGAATATTAATTTGATATATTTTTATACGATTTTATATAAATAAGCTTTCATCTCTAACTAAATCGCCAACCAACTTCATAAAAATATAAGCTCCATCTTCTGGACATATCTGAAATGTGAATCTTTGAAGTCCTCGAAATTATCACTCAAAGTGTCGCTGTTCTAAGGGTCAAATTAGTACAACTTGATTACAATAAATTATTTTAAAGTTGATGGGACTTTCCTATCTAAAACTTCCTGTTTGTATGACTTTACAGTTGATCTAATATAATTTGCTCATCGATGACACACGAATGAAAACGACATGTGTATTTTCAACTTTAAAAACAGTCCAATGTATGCTTTTAAATGTTCGGTTTCACTAATGTCATTTGAACCACTTTCAAAGACCCTTCAAAGGCGTTAGCAGCATGTTTAGCTTAATGACCATGATTAGCCCTCAGCTGATGTTTCTGATGCTTTTTCTGCCTTGTATAGCTTTGTCATCACAGAATAGCGCCTACCCATCTCCGTATGGTGACGATAAGGATTCTTGTGGTAGTGACTTGAAGCCCTTGAGGAGGGAAGTTTACGGTAATGGGAAAATCTTTGATATTACACATAGGATTAGCTCAGAAACACGCTCATGGGATTCTGATGACGGGGTTGGAGACGAGTACCTTAAGCTCTATATAAGCATGAAGAATGGCACCGAGTATAACTTTTCGGAGTTAAAGCTACCTGTTCATTCTGGTACTCATGTTGATGCACCTGGACATGTGTTCGAAAATTACTATGATGCAGGGTTTGATATCGATAGTCTTGATTTAGACGTACTCAACGGTATTAAACTGACCTTAACTATTACTCCTATTTTTATCAGTTTAAATTTGTTTAGAAGAATACCAACTAACCATTTCATTTGTTCCGTTTTAGTCATTGTACTTATTTTGTACATCAGAATTGATAAAATTGCTTTGTTTTCCATTTGGGTCATTTTTGTAACCCGTATATAAAATACATTTTTTCTTGCAAAATTTAGCTTTTTTATATTAAGAAAATCACTTTTGTAAGCGAGTTTAAAGGTTTTGTTCAAACTGACTAAAACGGGACATTAAGATATCTTTGAATGACTCATCTACAAAAAATTGTACAGTGACTAACACGATACAAATGTAGAAGGATATATATAAGAACTCTTTTAGAAGAAAATGGTAAATTTAGTGCTCTTTTTTTTTCTTTTAATTAGGCCCGGCATTACTGGTTGACGTTCCAAGGGACAAGAACATAACAGGTACTTGATCGATTAGTTGTCACACATCCCTGTACTTGAGCTCTCTAATTTCTCTTCAAGTGAATCATATCTTATTGTTTCAAATAACTGGCCCGTCATTGCTTTTAATTGTAAATTGTAGCTTAATTTTGATATACTTGTATACTTATCACAGCTGAAGTTATGAAGTCGTTGAACATTCACAAGGGAGTAAGGCGTGTGCTTTTCAGAACATTAAACACGGATAGGTAACTTCCTATACCTTAATTTTTCAAAAATATGATTAACAATTATATAATGCTATTGCCTACTACTACACTAGTCTTACAATTTTTTTTATTTTTTTTGGGTTATTAATTTTCAGACGCCTAATGTGGCAAAAGCGATTTGTCACAAACTATGTGGGATTTATGAAGGATGGAGCTCAATGGCTGAAGGACAACACTGATATCAAACTTGTTGGTAAAACACATTTTTATTTTTGTTTGAGTAAATTGCAAAAATCGTCCTTAAAGTTTGGTCAAATTGCAAGTTTCGTCCCAAACGTTTAGAAAGTGCAAAGATCGTCCCTGTGGGAAACTTTTGGGGCAAAAATCGTCCCTGGCTAACAAAAAATTACTAAAATACCCTTTCTAAATGTTTGGGACGAAACTTGCAATTTGGCCAACTTTAAAGACGATTTTTGCAAAATGCCCACCGCAACCCACTACCACCGCCACCACCACCATCTCCACCCCACCACCTTCACCCACCACCACCACTCCCATCCACCACCACTCATAGCCACCACCGTCACCCACTACCACAACCCCATCCACCACCACTCACAACCACCACCGCCACCCACTACCACTACAACAACCCCATCCACCACCACTCACAGCCACCACCGCCACTGACCACCACCACCATCGCCACCCCACCACCGCCACCCACTACCACCACCACTCACAGCCACCACCGCCACCCACCGCCACTGACCACACCACCATCGCTCCCCACCACTGCCACCCAATACCACGGTGATGAGGTGGAGATGGTGGTGGTGGCGGTGGTAGTGGGTGACGGTGGTGGGGTGGAGATGGTGGTGGTGGTGGCGGGTGGCGGTGGTAGTGAGTCGCGGTGGGTGGCGGTGGCGGTGGTGGTGGTGGTGGATGTGGTTGTGGTAGTGGGAGACGGTGGTGGATGGGAGTGGTGGTGGTGGGTGAAGGTTGTGGGGTGGAGATGGTGGTGGTCGCGGTGGGTGGCGATGGTTAAAAAAAATCGGGACTAACATTGTAAAACTTTGTACAGCACAGGGATCATTTGTGCAAGAAAACTGAAAATAATATAGAAAATAGTAAATTGCAAAAATCGTCCTTAAAGTTTGGCCAAATTGCAAGTTTCGTCCCAAACGTTTAGAAAGGGCATTTTAGTCATTTGTTGTTGGCCAGGGACTATTTTTGGCCCAAAAGTTTCCCACAGGGACGATCCTTGCATTTTCTAAACGTTTGGGATGAAACTTGCAATTTGGCCAAACTTTAAGGACGATTTTTGCAATTTACTCTTTTTGTTTTGGTATACTTGCAACAACCTTAGCTTGGTTATGCGAAAGCATCATCCTGAACTTATATCGAGACATAGAGAGTCATTTGTTCTCGTCGTGTAGGTGTTGATTACTTATCGGTTGCTGCATATGATGATCTGATTCCTTCTCATCTTGTCTTCCTAGAGAACAGGGTAAGCCATATCTCTACCTTTTGTAACATTGGTTCAAAATACTTAAATGGTATCTTTTAATAATTTGATAAGGGAATACTGCACCAAAAATGTGACAAGTTTTGCATTTTTTGTCATATATAACAAACATTCATTTTTACCGTTCAACTAGTTTAGCAAAAATGTAAAAAAATAGTTTGTTATAGCTTGAACTCTTCTAAATTTTCATGTCATATCTAACTAAAAGTAAACAAAGTCTTTACGGATCGACCTTCACACTTTCTAACCGAGATATGTTCCTATATAAGAAGCTGCACCCAGCATTGTTATAACATGCTAAATACTTTGTGTGGTCTCAGGAAATCATTCTTGTTGAAGGTTTGAAACTTGACGACGTCGAAGCGGGAATATATAATCTCCACTGTTTACCGTTAAGGCTACTACGGGCTGAAGGATCTCCAATAAGATGCATCCTTATTAAGTGAGGAGTATTAGAAGTACTCCTTAATAATACTTGGGAATGTTTGGGCAACCTTACAATGAGCTTAAGCTTATTTTATTTAAAAGTTTAGCTACTTTAAGTTCTGTTTGGTTGACAAAGATTGCTGAGAGCTTTTAGAAATATAACTTTCCATAAGCTTCAAAAATCGAATGCCTTCTATTAACTTAAAAGCTTCATCTTCATCTCTATTTCAAGTTTCAGTTTTAGGCTTTTAGCTAGCCTCAACTGATTTTATTAAGAGCAAATTCCTAAATGCTTAAAAAAGTAAAAGTTAGTCCCATAGACACCCAAAAAACCCACTTCCCAAAACATAGATATGGACGACTAGTATGACCGGCCGACTTTATTTTATTAATAAAATATGTGACACGTGTTAAAATTATAGTGAAGTTGCTCAGTCGCTCATGTAATTTATTAATAAAAATGTGTCACGTGTCAATATTTGCGTGAAGTCGCCCATTCACCCAGTCTCCCAAGTCTATTTTAGGAAGAGGTATTTTGTAAGAGAAATGTTTGATTCACAAAAATATTACAAAATTGTATTTAGATAATGACTTGTCAACTAAATTTGGAGGGTAAAAACAAGAAAGAGAAATTATGATGCAATATAAATTGACAAGTCATTGTGTGAGTATTATTTTATAAACTATTTGTGAATGTAGCCTTGCTATTTTGTTTAGGGCATCTATGAGATTATCTTTTAGTTGTTGGGGCATTTAGAGACTCGACTCTTTTATCAAACATATAGTTGTGTCTTCTAGTTTATTTTGTCTTTCAAAATTGTTGTTTTGAATTTTTTTTTTTTGCAAATTGTTATATACTTGTAAATGATTATGATATCATAAAGCAACAATCACAATACTTAATCTTGTTGAAATAAGGTATGTGAGAGGTAAGATGTAGGTGATAAGATAATAAGTTGATACATAAAGTTAAAAGCGATGGTATCGTTTTGCTTGGGTAGGGGTAAGATATGATATGATATGATAATAAGGTGATATAAAAAGTTGAAAGCAAAGGTATGGCTTGCTTCTCCATTGATATCATGAGAAATTTATTTTTTATTTGCATACCATATCACTATTCTCCACGTATGACGTATCCCAATTCTTGGCCTTCACCTTACGAAATGTTGAGCTTTGTAAGATAAAAGCGAAAAAGGGGAAAAACCCATGATTTGTGGTTTTCACTTTTAGCCAACATCATCCTTGTGTCTAGAAATCTACACATTTTTTATTTTAACTTTTTAGAAAGTTACATTATTTGTTTAGAGCTAAGTTTTAACTGGTTGTCAATCAACAATTATTATACTAAGAAATAGAGTCGCTCTGATTTTAACATGATAAGTCATGTTAATCAATCATAAACAATTAAATGGATAATATTCTTTTTAATAAAAATTAAAGGTTCATTTATGTTTTTTCCTCTCATAATACAGACAACATGACTAAGCATTTTTTTTCTCTTTTGAGTTCCGACTCGACATTGCAAGCCGACTACTCTTAGGGCGACTACTTTTTTGGATAGCCCAGAGTCATTTCAGGTGAACCTCCGTGGCTACATCAGGATTAATTTTCTCTCCAAGATTTGAACTCAGGACCTCCAGGGAGTTACCCACTTAGGAGACTGAATCCAAACCACTGGGTCTCGCCATGTGATTTTTCAACTAAACGCAGAGTGACTACTCTTTTGGATAGCCTGAAGTCATTGCAGATGAACCTCCGTGGCCACATAACATGACCTATCATGTTAATAATAATATGAGATAGATCTTTATCCAATTCTTATGCTAGTTAGTTATGAAGCAGAAGTATTTAAATGTTTTCTTAACATGTTGGAGTTTAGTTAATCCCGCAAAAATCATTGTATAACTTGACATTAAGGGTTCGTTTGGTTCGTAGGTGGGATTAGAATTGGATTTGAATTTGGATTTGGTCTGAAAGAAATGAAGAGATAGAAAATAATTTATTAGGGTGTAAGGTGCACATTAGCGGCAAAATAAAAAGAAACCCATTTCTTTGAAGGAAACCAATTCAAAGGTCACGCGAAAGTGCAATTAAAGAAAAAAATGGATGACTAGCGGGACTCTACTCCCGAATGAAAATCAGTATCTTCCAAGGAAAAGAATTAATATATTACTGTATTTATTGTGTGTGTATTGTATAGTGGGTATGTGTGTATTAGGGGTATTTTTAAAGGGAGTTGATTTGCACACTCTATAAAATGCACTGTTCTAAAAGGCTCGCAAAGGCCCCGCAAAGGTCTCGCAAAGGCGTGAGGCTTGGTCATGCCGCCACGCCGCCTTATGGCACATGTTTTTGTAAACTCGATATATATGAGTTATGATGTAAATATATAAATATTTTCATATTTTGTGTCGCCTTATGCTACGCTTTATAAACGCAAAAGCTTCGCCTTAGCCACAGGCGTGAGGCTTGGCCATGCCGCCACGCTACGCATCACGCTATTTATAACCTTAATAAAATGATTGGGACATTCTAATTAGTTGTGTTTGGACCAGTGTTGCAAAACAAGGTCTACAAGGCCGATTAATCACCGATTACACGCTACTGGGCCACCGACCTTGCCGATTTGTGTAAATCACTCAAACAAATCAGTCAACTTTTGTCAACGGCGGTTAACGATGGTCAAACTTACCAAAAACTTGAAAATCTTGCTGGAAATACCCTAAACTCGCCATAAGTTAGTTTTAATCACTTATAATCAGTATTTACATTTATTACAAGATGTTTTTCAAGGAAAATTTTGCTAGGAATATCAAAACTCGCGGTAAATACGCAAAGCTTGCTAAAAATGCCAATATAATTTATCACTGATTCACTATGTTTGCAACCCTGAACAAATGTAATTACTTATAATCACTGTTTATATCTATTACAAGATGTTTTTAAGGAAAATCTTTCTGGGGTTACCCAAAACTCGCTGAAAATACACAAAACTTGCCGAAAATGCGAATCCGATTAATCATCGATTAATCCCGCCTAGACCGATTACAAGCTACAGGGAGGTCGACCGCCTCACTACCGATTCGCGATTTTTGCAACCTTGGTTTGGACATTTATACTCTCACGTAAGTGAAAGTGTAAAGATAACTGTGAGGGTATAAATGTCCAAACACAATAATTTGGAGTGTCCAAATCATTTGTTGGAGTGTACAAATCATCTTATATTTTTAAATGATAAAAATGATAAAAAGTTAAATGGAAAAGAGAGAATGTGCCACAATGATTGAGGAAAAGTTAAAGAAAAATGTTTAAAGGAGAGAAAAAACTGATGTGGAGCTGATGTGACGAGAGAAAACTTCTCATAACACCCTCCACACTTATATTTAAAAAAATACATTTATTTTATTGAAAAATTGTAATAATAGAATAAAACATATTATTTAAATAAAAAAAGTACCAAAAAAATGAATTGAAAAACATGTGGTAGATAACTTTTGTGAAATAAAAAAACAAAGTACTTTGAAAAACACTCACTGAATGAATAAGTATTGAATATTTGTCATCAAATCATTACTTGAGTCTAAAATATGTACCAAACATTGAACTTAAGAAATGAATTAATCCAAACCACTCACCAAACTGCCCTGATTATTGAAGTGCAATTTTTACCGTCATAAAGAGTCAATAAAAAATGTACGGGACTCGTTTGCAATTTGGATTATTAACAGGAGTGAAACTAAAAAAAAAAAAAAGAAAAAAAGTAAAAAAAATTGTACTTGGGTTTTGCGAGAATCTGTATTTTCGGTGCGTTATCTCTCGGGTTTGCAACCGGACCCGTTTCCTTTACTAAAAAAAAGTTTTTTTATTAAGAGTACAAAATATTTTTAATAATCATTTAAATATCAGTCTAAATTCTATCAATATTTGAGTATTGACTAGAACATTGAATGAAATGTTAAAAATATACGCGTTCTTTATCTTTATCAAAGGTTCTAAAAATCGTTGAACGCTAGTCGGACGGAGTCGAGTAATGCGTAGTAATTAATTGGTTAGGCAGTGATTAATTAGAGATTAATCAGATTGAGTTTATATTTCTATTAAAATTTTTTGAAATTATATATATAACATAAACAAAATATTCAAAATACTTTAAGGTTAAGAAGTTCAAATGGTTCAAATAATTTTAAAATATCAATTTCTAAAAATAATTATTGTCATTAACATTCAGTTGAAATAAGAAAAACGAACGTATCTTCAAATTTTGTGTTAAATCACTGCTCAAAATGCATCTAAATTGTTATGATTTTGTGAAAAACAGAAGGAAATTGATATAAAAATCTCAATTTTAATTTTTGAAAAAAATTGCCCCGCATTAACCGAATTGCCCGATTTAACCGATTTATAGCCGATTTTTATCCGATTAATCGGTATGTTAACTGATTTAACCGGTTTTTATCCAATTAATAGATACATTCGACGATTAATTTTCTCCTAACGCTGATTAATCGGCCAGACAACCAGCTTTTACAACAGTGATCCTAATCATCACTCTTTTGATAGTTTTTCCACTGTAATTAACACATATTTATTGCTCTCGTATGACGAGAATAAATAAATATTATAACAAACTATTATATATACATACTAGTTACAGGCCCGCCCGCTGGGCGGCTATCTTCAAGATAAAATATAATAGAAGTTTTTAAGATATCGTTAGACTATAAACAAGAAACACATGTTTGCAGTTTAGAAGTATAAAAAACAATGACATCAAATGTTTCCGGTTTATAGCTATAAAAAACATTGAAGACAACATAAAAATTGCAGCTGCAAGATCTAAAATTAAAGAGTTCCATTCAAGTAAATAAAGTGGCAATAGAATGGAATGGAATTTGGTATTGAAAGTTCAAGATTTATTCAGGATAAAATTGGTAACGTAGTTTTTAAAATATCGTTAAACTTAATATAATTTTTACAATAGAGATAAGTTTATGTATCCGAAAGAACCACAATATCCGAAATTGTATCCGAAAAAATTCATTCTCAGTTAATGATCTTTTGTTTGATATTTTCTTGTTATGATACAAATAAAATAATTTGATGCTTCTTTCTCAGTTAACTTCAAAAATAACCTGTTAAAGAAGTGTAGTAAACAAACTTAGTATGAATACCTCAATCAAAACTCTTGGTGCGAAATGCATAATTGTTTTTAAATGTGGAATAGCTAACAATCTTTACAACACCACCTTCCTTTATTGCTGAAGTTTGACAACATAAAATTTTAAATCCAATTAACCAAGTCACCATGAAAACTACAACATAACATAAGAAGACGTGGATTGAATAAAGAAATGTATGTTCATTGACAAGGTTATGTTTTTTCAAGGTCACAAACTAATATCAAACAAAACACTACTAAATGTCTTCCTTGCACTGAATTTTATTTCTTTATCCGCTTCACAAGATTTCTGCAAAATCATGTTAATTTAAGTCAACACCTCAATATAAAACATATAAAGCTCTCAAATTAAATTAAAGCTCAGGTTGATATTAAATTTTTTATTAAGTCAATATATAACCAAAATATAGTAGAAAATCAAGTTCGTCAAATATAGATAATTTTGTCTCGAGTTGTCTTCTTTCATGAAAGTATATCAAGTTCGTCAAATATAGATAATTTTGATGTGTTTTCTAGAGAAAAGAAACAACATGTCATTATTCCCCTATAATAATTTATATGTGTTTTCCTATTAAATAAATGCACGGTCGTATGTGCTTATTTGTAAGCTAAAATACACCATTGGGTAATGATTTTCTTTTAACTTATATATCAGATTTGACCCATTTGATGATATATTCGAATTCTCCTTTGTAATGAAAATCTTGACAAATTAGCTTAGAGTATGCTGGTGCAAACCGAGAACTCAAATAATATAGTCAATATAAGATCACCTAATTCGGTAATATGTTTCTATGTTTCTACATACTAATTTAGAGCAAACTAAGAACTTGGCTAAGTTAATTAACATTTCTTAAACAAAATATTCACTATAGCATGTTATGCATTAACAATATTAGCTATAAAAAGTTGAAACACTCCGGAGGATATTACGGTATTACCGACTTTGAGATCATTAGCAGACAGAATAATTATACCAGAAAAACTCATGGGAACATGATTGAGCTGAAAGAAAATAATAAAAGGATCGACTGAGAACATGATACCAGCTGCACATGGATTCCTAACTGTCTACACAACGGTATCTATAGTTGATCCGAATGGCGATCAGCCTCCGCATCCCGTGTGGTTTGGATCCTTGCCATTGAGCTATTCTCGTCCGAATTGTGTCTCTATTAGAAACAATCATGAGCAGACGTCAGTGAAGACACAAAATCACTAAAAGTACGTGTCGGGTCATGTTATAGATTTATTAGGCCGACGCGCTGAGCTTATGGACTTGAATAAGCAATAAGCTTATAAGTCTGAAAAATTGTGCCGATGAGCTTCATTTAATTCAAATAGGTCCATAAGGCCTGAAAATAAGTTAATCCAAACACCAGAGAGAAAAGAATCTAATAACCTTTAGCGTAAAAAATATTACACCAATTAAACATTTTTTCATGGCAGACCACATAAGCTTCTTATAACGATACAACAATAAGCAAATGATAAACTGCATGTAAGTCGTATGTTGCCATTATCTTTATATTAGAAAGTTTTACCAGGGCTTTGACTCCGAGTTTGTTCATATAAGGTTGATGAATCTGGACACACACCTTGTGTCAATGATATTTTGTATAATATTAATAAGCACGCGGAATTTACTTAGTAATACTTAGAAGATGGATTGTATGATGTAAGTGAACACATATTAAACACAAAACTTAAGCTCCAATATTATTAATGAATAATACGAGTGATCTTGCTTATCACTAGGGTTACACCTTGAAGCCTTTGTGAATAATACGTATGTATGTAAGTATGTATCTAAGACAATGACCTAGGACCTCCTTTTATAGTACAAGGAGTCCTTTTCAAGATAAGTATAAAGCTAACAATATATAATATACACAAGATCTTTTCTATAATTATCTAGACACGTTCTCCTAACCATTATCTAATAGCAGTGGTAATAATGTACCAGCAGTGGTAATACTTTTCCACTGCTAGTGCAATCCAAGCAGTGTTTTTCACAACTATCAGTGGTAACAGATTATTCCCAACAATCCTCCCCTAAACTTATGATTTCTCTGCAAATCAATAAGTTTCTTCAATCTACATCATCTTCAAGGATTTGGGGAATTCAACCAAACACTTCACTTTTTCCTTAAATTCTGAATAGCTCTTGAACATTGATCTTGAAGCCTATGTAACAATGCTCTGACCTTCTCATTGTCTTCATGAACTCTTATTGTTGTACATAACATTACTGTGAGAGTTCCAGCTCTGAGTGGATATTCTTTCTCAGCAAGCATAAATGCATCTACTCCATTTGCTGTAGAAACATGGTGAACTTCACATGAATCATAGTAAAACCATTTAGTACCAGGACATGAACATGAGAATTTCCAGAAATCATCATTAACATCTGGTTCATAGAGTCTTCTAAGATTAACCCATAACTGCATCTCCTTCATATCTTTGAGATCTTGAGCATCAAACCTTTCTTGAACTAATTTCCATAATTTGTCAAGATCATCTCTGTCAAAAGCTTTGATGAGATCTTTAAACTGAATGAATGAGGAAGTTGCACCACCTAGCCTTGTGATCTTCCATGTTGGAGCAAAATTGCTAGCAGTGTAAACCTCCCAATCAATGATAGGATGTATGACTTGCAGTGGTTCTGGATAAAAATCTTCTTCTTCAATCACAATCATATCAGTCAGTTGTTCTTCAGTGAACTTCTCAGTTGGAACTTCTTGTTCTTCAGCAAACTTTGTCTTCTTAACAGTCTGAGAATCACTGTCTTTGGCCTTTCTCTTCAAACCAGGATACCTTCTTGCTTCTTCTTCAGAGTCCATTGGAATGAAATCTTTATCTTGTCTTTGAACTCTGTAGTAGATACTTTCAACTTTATCATCAGACATTCCTTTGAATTGATGTCTTTTCCAGCCACCAACATTGCAACAATAAGTCTTCATGTATGCAATAACTTGTGCCTTAGTTGGTTGCCTTGGTTTCTTTTGACCCTTTCTGACTGAACTAATCACTTCTTGAAGTGCTTGATTATTCTTCATCTGAATAAAATCTTTCAACTGAGCAGTTCTTTGTTCCTTAGTTAAAGATTTATCAGCTACAAGGTCAGTTGCCTTCTTCTTGATTACTGGATCATGTGCAATCAAGAACTCTATTTCTTCTTCAGTAGGTACATAGCTAAACTCTGGAGTCTTCTCTCTAAATATTGTAGATTGAACAGTGGAAATTGGATTTTCCAATCTATCCAGCCTTTTAGCCTCCATAAAGCTTGCAACTTCCAATTCTTCAAACTTTTTCTTTTCAGCAACTTGTTCTTCAGTAATCTTTTCAGCAATTTCTATATCAAGAGCAATCTGAACTTGTTCTTTCTTTGAAATCTTTCTTCTTGTTTGCTCCTTGCTTTGCATAACAGTTTTACCTTTGTCTTTCTACTGTTTATCAATTTCTTCACTTGAAGTGGCAACATCATGTTCAACAGTGGGAATATTTAGCTTTGCAGTGGAAATTGGATCAGTGGTAAAATCAGTTGCAGTACTGAAAATATCTTGCTCTAGTTGCTCTTCTTGAGTATCAGCTTCCTCTGCACCTTTACTAGAAACACCTTCATCTTCAAAATCAATTTTCCTCCCCTGTGTTTCAGCACCTGTTTTCCTCCCCTGTTTGGGAGAATTACCCAAATCTGCACTGAAGTCTTCTGAATCACCACCAGGAGGTGAAGATGGAGATGATAACACAATATTTGCAGTTCTTCGTTGCTTGAACCCCTGCAACTCTTCCTTCAAGGTCTGAATCTCTACCTTCAAAGATGTAATATCCTTGGCATGTTACTCCTTAAGTTGCGCCAAGTCTTGTTCCAGAGATTTGACATGTTTGACTAACTTTGTACACAAAACCATCAATTCCAATTTTTGCCCACTGCCCTCATCACTTCCAAATGTGTGACCTATTGGGAGAGGTGAATCATGGAGCAATGGCTCAGATTCCTCCCTAGTTGGACTAGGTTGAAGTCTAGCACCACCACTGCTTGTGCCTAAACCAAAAGGATCAGGTACATGCTGTGTTGTAATGAGAGGAATTGTCTGTTTTTGCCTCCTTTCATAGGTGTGAGAAACTGGTGGAGTATAATCAATGTGTGGAACAGTGATTATGGGTGTAGTTTCTACTTGTGAAATCTTTGCAAGCATTTGAGGAAAGAGAGGTGTAAAATCCGTATTGCCATCTTTATTCATGTTTTGAAAAACTTTAGGCTTAAGGCAACGGATTTTGTAAACACTTTTGTGGGGTTGCAGTTGAAACTCATTTAGCACTGCTTGCACAAACCTTGGATACATTAAAAACTTTGTTGAACTCTTTACATTGCCAGTCATACTTGTAAAAATATATTTGACCAGTTGAAATTCTTATCAGTGGCTAAACAAACCAAAGGGTAAGCCATGGTTGAACTAAATTGCTCATAAGATGTTTTCTTTGGACTAAGACAATGCAAAAGACTATGTATCAAAAATCTCCATTGGGGACAAAGACCACTCTTTTTGAAAGTAGCCTTTTTATCAGTGGTATCATACCCCATGGATGATAAGTTTTCATGTATTTCGGGCATAGGTAATGTGATGATACCATTGAGATCATCCAATTGGAGTACTCTCCTTAAGAATGCCTCAGTAACATCAATAGTTACCCCGTCCACAGTGGCTCTAAGAGCATCCACTGTTTCATGTGTATCTCTATTCTCAAGTGTTATGGACTGAACAGAAGTCAAAAACTGTTTGATTTGAGAGATATAGATTATGGGATTTAAAAGCAAAGCATACCTTATATGGGTAGTATTAAGAAAGTCCACAATCTGATGAAAAACAGGGCCACTCTTCTCGTTTGACTTTTGTAGGTAGGCCACTTGGTTGTGCTCATCTGCAAATTTTAATGGTGCCATAGAAACTTTTGATGAAAAACGATATTAGGTCAGTAATAATTGAAGGAATAACAGAAAACACATAAAGATACATTCATTATTGCCTTCATGAGTCTTAGATTCATATATTTTACTAATGAATCCATGAATATCAGGCAGCTTTGTTTGTCTTCTAGTCTTCACAGGTGAATGAACATCCCAATCACATTTTCAAGAGGATGTGATTTATGAATAGAAGTGTGGGAAGTCTGAGGAACTGCAATCTCACTTGGCATATTTGAGATTTCAACATCATTGGCTTGAGCTTCCTCTGTAACTGGAGTTGTAATTTCCACTGCTGGTGTTGCAGTGGAAACTTCTGGCCTAGCAGTGGAATCTGAATTTCCACTGCTTTCGGAATTTTCAGTATTCAAGTTGCTACTTCCTTCCTTTCTAATATCATTAGAAGGTTGAGCATCTCCAGTCTTTGGTATATCATCATTATCTTCATAGTCCCAAAGTGGCAGACTGAATTCATCTTGATCATCTACTTGATCCTTGCTAGGTTCATTATCATCAAGAAACTCTTCTGAACCTGCAAAATCAAGAGTAGATGCACATGTAGAGATAGGCACATAATTCATAGTATTGGATAGAGTATCAAGATCAAACAGCCTTTCTGGACCAGTTCCTTTGACATTCACTTTGTTTTCCAGGAACTCAACATGCAGATTCTCTTCAATCTTTTGGGTTCTTAAGTTGAATACTCTAAAAGCTTTGCTGACCATGGAATACCCAACAAAATACCCTTCATCAGATTTTTCATCAAACTTTCCCAGATAATCTATGGTATTGAGAATAGATACATGACATCCAAATGGTCTCATGAAGTCAAGGATAGGTGGTCTTCCCCTAAATAACTCATAAGGTGTCTTGTTCTTTGTTTTTACCACTAAAACCCTGTTTTGCACATAACATGCAGTGTTAACTGCTTCAGCCCAAAAAGTGATTGGCAATTTTGAATCTGCCAACATGGTTCTAGCAGCCTCTATAAGTGTCCTGTTCCTCCTCTCAGCAACACCATTTTGTTGAGGAGTTCTAGCAACACTAAATTCTCTTTTAATACCTTTATCTCTGCAAAAATCATCCATAACTCTATTTTTGAATTCTGTCCCATTGTCACACCTAATGATTTTAACTTTCATATCAAATTGGTTTTCAACTTCTGTGATAAAGATCTTAAGGATGCCAGTTGTTTCATCCTTTGTTCTAAGAAAGAAAACCCATGTAAACCTGCTAAAATCATCAGTCACTACAAGACAATATTTCTTTAGATTCAAGCTACTCACAGATGTAGGACCAAATAAGTCCATATGTAACATTTGAAGCGGATGAGCAATAGAGTTAACCATCTTTGACCTGCAAGAAGCTCTGTGTTGTTTGCCTTTAAGACAAGCCACATAGGTTTGATCATTTTCAAATCTTTTCTGAGGTAATCCTCTCACCAAACCATCTTTGACAATCTTATTAATGGTTTTAAAGTTAACATGACCAAGTTTTCTATGCCATAGCATGGATTCATCCACTATGGCTTTTGCAATTAAGCAAGCATAATCATCTTTAGCAACAATATTGTTCATATCAAAGCTATATAGATTGCCTTTTCTAGGAATCTTAAGAAGAATCTGACTTTCATCAGGCATCTTAAAATCCTTAGAGAGAACAAAGCACCTATCTTTAGTAAAAAGAACATTGTTTTTCTTGTCACACATTTGTGACACACTAAAGAGATTATACTTAAGCTCTTTTACATAGTACACAGGTTCAAAATCCAAGTTACCAGTTTTAATAACTCCTTTACCAGCAACTTTTCCATTAACACCACCTCCAAAGCTGACATACTGCCCATCATAATGTTCAAAATAAGAAAGATAGGATTTGTTGCCAGTCATGTGCCTTGAACACCCACTATCTGTATATCCTTGATCTGACCTTTTTGTCTTTGGATGTTCCTGCACATTAAAGTAAAGAGTTAGTTTCTTTTGGGGACCCAAGCCATGATTGACTTGGATCTGCCTCGTGTATCAATATAGTTAAATCTATCAAAGGTCATTGATACACCATTGGATTGGTTGATGAGGTTATTCCTTTAGGTTTCCATTCCCAACGTGCTGAGGCCTTCACAGCATTGCCCATGTCCCCCTTTTCTTGTTTACAACCCTTGCAGTGAATTTTTTTGAATGAGCAGTGGAAACTGCTGGTTTGATTTTAGGTACCCACTATTGTTTATAATGAACCTTTTTAGTTTGAAAAGTTCCTTTCCCTGTTTGTGCATATTTTGCAAAAATTGTTTTGGACTTTGCACTTTTAAAAGGTGACTTAGAGTGAGCAGTGTTAACAGATTTTGCAGTGGCAAAAGTTTTAAGACCACTTCTTAATAGGACTACTCTCGGGACCATGTTGCTGTGTTGTTTAGGGTGTAAATTGTTTTGGAACTTGTTAGACTCCACCCTTTTGTTCCCATGAACTTCCCTTCTCCTAAAATGATAGTTACAGTTAGCATGTAAATGATAAAAGCTACCACAGATATAACATGCTTTGTTGTACATCACAAAATCACTACCAAGTTGTTGAGATTTAACATGATTCCAACTCCTCTGGTTACCCCTAGGAGCTGATGGCTTGTTTCTATACATCTCAGCATACCTTACAGGTGATCTAGGTTTATTAACTGGTGTCCTAGGTTCCTCTGTAACAGTATTAACAACTTTTGGGATTGAAGCCTCTACATTCTTTTTAACATTCTCATCAACAACAGACGAGTCACTAGCACTTTCAAAAACATCAGTTTCTTGCTTAACATGTTCCTCAGTTTTCACAAATGTGTTCTTAAGAGGACCATATTCACGTTCAAGATCCTGAAACTCTTCTAAGCATGTATGAGCTAAATCTATGCCTGGAGGTGATGGAACACCTCTTAATGGTGGGGGAGTTGTGTTGTAACCCATACCAGATTTAGCTTTACTAATGATTTGAGCATTCCAAATTTTATCAATTGACTTTGACTGATAATACAAAGTGTCAACAGATAAATTAACATTCTCAGTTTTCTTTTTAAGCTTTTCAAACTCTTCTTTCAAAGCTTCATTCACAGCTTTTGTATGATCTATTTCTCTCCTAAGAATAATCATATCATCATTATATTTTGACTCATTTTCTCTATAATGCTCAAGTTGGTTTTCTAATACAGCTATGCCTCTCCTAAGGTTTGACACAATATAATTAGCAGTATACAACTCTTGTCTTTCATTAGAATATAGATCATTAAGCCTTTCAACTTCCCTAGCAGCTCTACATGTTTTAGAACAACTTTCAAAATTTTGTACCTCAGAGTCAGAGAAAACCATGAGAGCATGTTCTGTAGCAATGAAAGCACCATCTGAAGCTTGTTCCTCTTGTTCATCAGCCATGAAACTCCAATCATAGCTAACACCATTAATAGCCAACATTGCCGTTGGTTCCTCCACAGTTGGTTCCTTCTTTTGCTTGTACCAAGTAGACTTGTTGTCTTGCTTCCTTGGTCTTCTGCACTCTCTAGCAAAATGTCCCAACTTATGACAGTTGAAACACTCTAATTTCTTTTTGTCAAACCCTGCAGTTTCACCACCATTGATGTGAATTGGTTTGCCAGTTTTCTTGTAGAATTTCCTAGCCCTCATGCTAAGAAGAGCTATCTGCCACTTTATGTCCATCTCCTCCAAGTCATCTTCATCAATTTTCTCTATGTCTTCATGAGTTAATATAGAGCCATTAACTTGAGTGGAGATAAAAGCATAAAAGGTAGGATCTCCAATACAAGCAACCTTCTTCTTTGAACTTGCAGTGGTAACACTAACATTACCAGTGGAAACTGTAGAACCGTCAAGGGCAAAATCATCATCACTGTCAGCATCAGAATCATCATTGTCAATAGAGGTTGACAACAATGCCAAGCTATTAGAGCTTGTACCAAGTTTCCCTGCCTTCTTCAACCTTTGTTCAATAAGTTTGAAGTTGTTGAAAAGATCATTGAGCTTCATAGTTTCAATATCTGCTTTATTTTCCCAGACTGTAACATTAGTATGAAACTCAGAAGGCAAACTCCTTAGAAACTTCAGATTGAGGTCTTCCTTATCTACCTCAATTCCAAACACAGTCAATTGTGTGACAATCTTCTGAAGTTTGGTGAAAATACTATCAAGAGAGTCATTGCTTGAAGTAGAGAAGTTTTCATAGCTTTGCTTCAACAATGTCTTATGTGTCTTCTTTGTAGCATCATTGCCACCAAACACTGAGCAAATCTCTTCAAAGAGTTCTTTTGCAGTCTGGAATTTGCTGAAGGTAATGATCTGGTCTCTTGGAAGAGTCATTAGCAACAAACTTCTGGCCTTCAAGTCATTCTTCTTCTTTGCTCTTTCATCATTTGTTTCTGGTGCAGTAAATGTTACAACTTCAGTGTCACCAACTTTCTCAGTCTTCTTCTTAACTTGGAAGGAATTACCATTTAAAATGATTTCCCATAGAGCATAATCTTGAATGAGAAAGTATTGCTCAATCAGAATCCTCCACATCTCAAACTCATTAAGTTTGAGCTTTGGAAGCTTAGCAGCAGAGTTGGACTGGTTGTTTTCCATCTCCATTGATTTGAGTGAGTAGGTTAAGCTTATTCCTTGGATCTTCTAAAACAAAATATCAGAACCTTCGCTCTGATACCACTTGATGAATCGTTGTAGCTCGAGGTTGTTTAGACGTCATATTATCTAGGAAACACAATAACGAAAGTGGAATATTCAATAAAATAATTAACGTTATCACGAACAAGGTTTTTCTTCATAACACTCCAAGCCCTAAATAATATTTGATCAGAATAATACGGTTACACTTAACTTGTAACAGGGATCAAAAGATCCTTGAGGCTAAACTAACCAAACTCTAACCCTAGAAGTTTATAGGAACACGTCTAGGTTACACACACACACCTTTAATGACTACATTATGGAAGACTAAATTTTTAATTAAAACCTATACCCCATGTCCTCTTTATATACTAGAGGATTAGGGTTTACAAATCTCTACGAAGGACTAAATAATAAATCTTCTTTTGCAAGCAAGTCCCTCCATCTTTTTGTAGGTTTCATCTTTGTCACTTTAAGCCCTTGATGTTTCATTCTTTATTGTTTTGTATCATCAAATCAATAAACCCAACAATCTTCCCCTATTTGATGATGACAAAACAAACACGGTTATTGTACGAACTTCCCTAGACGAAGTAGCAGAAGTTAAGATAATTAAATCTCACCATGAATGAAACAATCTTTTCTTCCTTTGTCTTCCCCTTAATCCATGCTACGCCACTTCAACATATCTTCCCCTTTTTGTTATCAACAAATAGAGAATATAAGCAGTAGAAACTTCCCCTTGAGTGTTGCATGAACATCGAATGATTCTTCAAATCTGTAAGCTCCTTGTAATGATCACTGGTGAAGAAAACCAAATATAACGAATTTGATGAAGAAGTAAAATATCCCAAACTTGTATCTTATGTCTTGTTTATCCATGTGACGTTGAACTTATACTAACACCATATAAGTAGACCGCAATCTCTTGACAAAATCCTCATCTTCAATGAGACACTGAGCACTACAATGTAACTCCTTTAAGTGATAGTTAACTAGGTCTTCATCCATCTACCCCTTGACCTATGAAAACTAGATTTTTCAAGTCTTCGTCAACATCCTTTAAGCACAAACAAGTTATCTACAAAGTGTAACACCCACTTTGAGATATGATAAGAACACAAACCTGTAAAACTCAACTACAACATCAAATTAATGATATTTAACCTTCTTCGTAATCATTTTTTTAATAAAACCAAAAACGAGCTTTTTAAATCCTTTTAAGAACAAAGTCCAAACTCCTTTTGTGTGTGTGAACCAATCCCCTATGTGTACATCGTCCATCATTCTTAAAACCATACGAAAACCAAAAAGTACATTATATCCGATATCGATCAAAACTAACCGTGGTAATAATCTTTCTCGGACATACGTAGCAGTACAAACTCGAACACACATTACAACATTAATCCATGAGCAGTATAAACTCACATTCAATCTCAGTATTCACATTATATATTGTTCTTTTAATCAACGATGCACAACAATTTCTCATAACACATCCAACACTTAATAATGCATATATCAATCCAATGGTCCATGTGAGAAATAATCCAATGATAACCATCGTACCATGTGATATCAAGAACCAATATAATTCAAATCCAATCTTTGGTCAATAATATCAAGCGATTTGTTTGGCCTCCATGCAATCAACACAAATATCACCAATCAATAATATAAAAATAGTACGAGGTAACCATGCAATCTTGCTATACTTGCGACTGTTGGAAGGAACCAGTAACAATAATAACCATCGTGCAACACATTAACTTCAACCGAGAACTCATTACTACACAAATCACAACACGTACAAAACCCAGATCCATCATTTGTGTGTGATGTCTAACAAATCCATAACGAACACAAGATCATCAAACCTCAAAACACCACACATTAATATACCTTGAAACCCTTGCAACCATGTCCATAAATCTGCTCCAACGATTGATAAATAAATCACTATCCAACTGATACTTGAACGCATTAGTAGTATCACGTGAGAACATCATTAACGAACAAACAAGCAGCAGATTAAAACAAGATAGCAGCATAAAGTACTTCGAAAGTAGCAGTAGTTTTGTCATGAGATCAGCAGCAGTTGCAAAAACGTGTAGCAGTAGAAACGATAACACTAGCAGTGGAAACGTCAACCTAGTAGTGGTAACGAACGAGGTAGCAGTGGTTACGAGAATGACTAGCAGTGGTAACCCGAATCGTAGCAGCATGTGCATATGAACGAGCAGCAGTACAAACTTGAAAACAAACCTTTTAAGAACCGACCAAGTAACATGTCCATCAATTCACTAATTATTGATAACCAAATACTACCTAGGAACAAATTAATGCATATTCAAGTCATCATCGATCTAATTAATTATAGAGAACCACTCATTAAAGATCTACCCAATCATCAACCCATGATTAATAGTAAGAATCATGTACTCTCACGACAATAAATGTATCCTTAACATTAATTTGTTTCTCTTGTAGTCACCGACCCATGTACTCATAATGATTTGAATCAACCAATTAATGCTTACTGATCATAAATACCATTCAACCAATAATTCTGTACTCTTTAATCTTTAGACAACGAGAGTTATTAACATGAATAAGAATTGAAAGAAAGCATTATAACACATCATGTCAACATCACAGCAGCAACTTAGCATGATAACCACATTGATCATAAAAACATTAAAGAACAAACAAAAAAAAATCCTAAAATTCGAATTTTTAAACCTGTTTCTGCAGCGAACTTCGACACTGAATAACTTTTGATTGCGAGCTCAGATCGACGATGCCTCCGGTGAAAAGTTAGATGGGTATATACAGAAGCTCCAGTAAAAATTGTAGCCCGATCCAACGGTTCACGAAAAAGTTATTGTTGTTTGAAAATTGTCCTGCAGAAACTTTTCGAAGATCTTTAGATTCGAATTTTTTTCACCTTTTCGCCATTCTTCGACCAATAAAAACCTTGTACGATCGTAGATATCACGAGCAACCTGTACGATCCTAGAGTTGGATTGGTTGTTTTCCATCTCCATTGATTTGAGTGAGTAGGTTAAGCTCTGATACCACTTGATGGATCTGGACACACACCTTGTGTCAATGATATTTTGTATAATATTAATAAGCACGCGGAATTTACTTAGTAATACTTAGAAGACAGATTTTATGATGTAAGTGAACACAGATTAAACACAAAACTTAAGCTCCAATATTATTAATGAATAATACGAGTGATCTTGCTTATCATTAGGGTTACACCTTGAAGCCTTTGTGAATAATACGTATGTATGTAAGTATGTATCTAAGACAATGACCTAGGACCTCCTTTTATAGTACAAGGAGTCCTTTACAAGATAAGTATAAAGCTAACAATATAGAATATACACAAGATCTTTTCTATACTTATTTAGACACGTTCTCCTAACCATTATCTAATAGCATTGGTAATAATGTACCAGCAGTGGTAATACTTTTCCACTGCTAGTGCAATCCAAGCAGTGTCTTTCACAACTATCAGTGGTAACAGATTATTCCCAACAAAGCTGCAGAAATTTTTATGGACATATGCTCTTCAAGTGAGACCAGGTGAGCCATAGTACGTGGTGTAAACTCTTTAAGTTCGGCAACCAATCGTCTGTTTATTCCATGTTGGCGAACACTGCATATTGATGGGCCTGGAGACAGCTTTGCCTCAATTATCAGGAGTATTCTTCCAGCTGAATCCACTGCTGCCTTCAGCGAATTAGGGTCGGTGATTCTGTTTCTTCCAACATATTTAGGTTTACACCCTGCAATATCCATTCATAGTAACTATACATGAGCATCGAGTAGGTCAGACTTAAAATAGTTTTTGGCTGAGTACTGGATAAAGCGCATATCGATTCATGTCTTGCAGTAACTTTGGACTGTGAAATAAAAAATTGTTGGAAACATGTACTATGTAGAAAGAGCACATACGGTGGTGTGGTATCCTAGTAAAGGACACAGATGCTTGAATGTGTTTTGCAGTATTCAGAAACTTATAAAGACAAAGACCTTAAGAAAACATGAAACCTTAAAAACAAACATAAAACCTTTAAGCAAAAGTACATGATTAGTAGCCAATATAGCTTTTTCTTTTGATATATCATTCGGAATCCTACCCTTTTAATGATAATGTTTCGAGTCTTGGTGATCTGTTAATACATTAAATATTGCTTGCACCCAACGGATTAAGTAATTGATGTTTGGGATTGCTTATTGAAACTACAGATTATTGGGGGTGTATGGGATTTCTTATTGAGACTGCTTATAAACAAAACTGTTTGTGGTTGCTTATAGCTGCCTATAAGGGTTATTTGGCATTGCTTATCGAAACTACTTAGAATAAACAGTTTTGATAATCAATACCAAACAACCCTTATAGTCAATTCATAAGTGGTCCCAAACATGTACACATGATTTCGGCAGACGACACATGAATGATTAGGCAACATGGTCGAACTGAAATATAATACCAAAAGAGATTAAGAAGAACACAATGTAATTACAGTAGCAACTGAATCAGCATCCTTGTGACCTACATGGGTGTTTGTGCTAGCTTAAGACCTTTTGTTCGGCCTATGAGCTTACCAAGTTGAGCTAATGATTTTGTCGTTAGCTAATGTTGATAAATCCATATGCTGAAAAAGTGGCTTTTGATATTCTTCAAACATACATAAGGTTGCAAAATAACAACAATCTGTCGGGGGCTGTTTCGACATATTCGGTCTAAGGGGTGTTTGGAATGATTCGGTCTAAGGGGCTTTTTAGATAAATTCAGTCTAAGAGGCTGTTTAGACACATGTAAATTATATTGGAGATACATGAATTCGTAGCTTTAATAAAAATTACCTGTTCCATTCGTAGCTTTGTTCTGCTGCTTTGACTACTTTAAGAGAAATTAGCAGATTCCAGTTTGTGAGTCACGTACAGTTGCTTTCACATCCTTTGATGTAAATATTTTATTTAGGTTATCTCGCGCCTTCACTATGTTAGCTTGAAATTTATCATACGCTTCTGCAATAGATAAACAATACATATTATTTACGGGATAAGAAGACAATGTCTAATGGAACTTCAGAGATATCATGGTATAGCTACTAACCTATTCCTTCCAGAAGAGCTTTTTGTAGTGCTTCCAACTCAATCAATCTGTCTTCCATATCCTACGATGATCATTAGTAATCAAATGATGTTGAACATTGAACAACATATTCAAATATGGGACAAATCTAATTTAGGCATATATATAGTAAGAAATAGAAAGCAAACCTTAGTCTTTTGGACAGCAAACCGAAGTTGTCCTAGTTCCAACTTTAAAGGATTGAAAAACTCATCAGCTAACCTGAAAATGTCAATAGGATTTTAAGTGTGACTTTAAAATAATTCTAGTTATCTAGCCAAGATATAAATGATTATGAAATGGAAATGGAAAGAAGTGCTTAATTATGTCTCATTCTAGCAATCTCTAGTTCAAGCTCCTGAGCTTCGGTATCAAGAAAATACTCAGCCAATTGTGCATTGTTTTTCTGAACACGCCTAGACTACATTACACAATACATATATAACCACAGTCACAGAAACATACTCTTGCAAAATAACAACAATCTGTCAAGGGCTGTTTCGACATATTCGGTCTAAGGGGTGTTTGGAATGATTCGGTCTAAGGGGATTTTTAGATAAATTCAGTCTAAGAGGCTGTTTGGACACATGTAAATTATATTGGAGATACATGAATTCATAGCTTTAATAAAAATTACCTGTTCCATTCGTAGCTTTGTTCTGCTGCTTTGACTACTTTAAGAGAAATTAGAAGATTCCAGTTTGTAGTCACGTACAGTTGCTTTCACATCCTTTGATGTAAATATTTTGTTTAGGTTATCTCGCTCCTTCACTATGTTAGCTTGTAATTTATCATACGCTTCTGCAATAGATAAACAATACATATTATTTACGGGATAGAAAGACAATGTCTAATGGAAATTCAGAGATATCATGGTATAACTACTAACCTATTCCCTCCAGAAGAGCTTTTAGTAGTGCTTCCAACTCAATCACTCTGTCTTCCATACCTCAAGTGCAGATGGAGGATTGGCTAAAAAGACACTGAAACAATTCGGTCGGTCTCGACGTTTCTTATTAAGAGAAACGTAGCTATTGTTTGTGTTGTTTCTTTTGCGTCATTCAATAGAAATTGTTTGCATATGAGCAAAAATATTTAGCAAAAACCCCAACTAATATTAAAGTGAAGAGCCTAAAGAACAATCATTTAGGTTAAGAAACTAAACCTGTCATGTGGGTTGTCAAAGTTTCTTGCTTTAGTATATTCGGGTGTTCCCCATGGAGGGGACAAAAAGATCATATTTGTCTGCACGTAATATACAGTTTATTAAATAAGAAAATGAAGCATAATGTTGTAGCCATCAAACATAAATGCGGTAAATTAGACACCGTGGATACGTGTTTGTTTATGACTCTTGCTGGGAGACACCATCAGAATCGCTTTCGGCTATTCTAGAATAAGATTTATGTGCTACTTGTAATATCCGATTGCCTTGCAAAACAACAAAATAGATTAACATTATGAATTCAACCATTATTTTATATAAGATAAAAATATGTACATGGGGTGCAACTAAACTACATGGAAGAAGATTGTTGTGGCGTTGTGCACAAACCTTCTAGGATAATATCTTAAACTACATTCACATGGGTAAAGATGTACAAATTTATTAGACCCCATGTTTTTTATGAACTAAAGAAACACAACACCGACCATTAAATTCATGGCTGAAAATGAGTTTAAGGAGACCCTCCCCAACCACACGAAGTTATCACTTTCTGAGTATATCTCCTATAACAAATTTTCATATCCTATTACTTATAAAGCAAATAGTTTGCTTTTATGGAATTTTTCTTACAACTTATTTCATTTAATTAACTCCTGCAATTCAAAATAAATACAAAATTAAATCTGAATACATTGTGATAGCTGAAAGAACAATATACATCATTTCCTAACAGTAGCATAAACTTTTATTCATTGGTATGTAAATCAAGATAATAACATAACAATATATAGAATATAGAAACAATGGTGGATACAAATAACACACTTATCATACTTCAACAGTCCACAAAAAGTAAACAAAAATAAATATTAGATCAAATATATAAATATATTCTAATAATATGGTTTTAAAAATTGGTCTTACCGGAAGTTATAGGTGCTGTCATAATTGTGCTATTTGAATAAAAACAATGATTATGCCATTATCGGCCGGATCATTCACTTGATTTTGCAGGTGCTTACAATTGTCAAAAACAAAGATGCTTGAAGAAGGCAATGAAAGAAATGATTGACCAATTTACGCGCATGATAAGGTTTTAAAATGTGCCTTTTTGAAGGGTCGTTTAAGCCCTTATTTGATCACTTTTGTATCCGTTATTACTTAATATCGTTCCTTTTCACTTTTTAGGTATCTTGAAGGCAAAATGCTGGAATGACACTTATTCGGACGAAAAGGCGCGAATATAGGAAGAAAATGGCCAAAGTAAAAAATCGAGACACTCAGGCTGCTGGAGCTGAAGGGGACGGCGTCAGGCACAAAGTAGTGACGCCGTCGGACAACTTTTGTAACGTCTCAGTAGCCAAATTGCTTATTTACAAGTGACGACTTCAGGTTTTAAAAGAGTAGGTCGTCGCAACTCAGACGGCCTAGATTTGATCCAGACGACGTCAGAGACTGAAGGGGACGGTGTCACAAGCATAAGGTGACGCCGTCGCAATACTAACGTGACCAAGACGAAACCCTAATGACGGCGACCCGACGGCGTCACAAATCAAAGGGTGACGCCGTCGCATTTGTAATCTTATATATAGAATCCGAATTTTTTAGTTTTCAAAGTGTAGTCTTTTGGAGTAAAAACCTAAACCGAACCAAGGCTGTCTTGTACAGTATTTTAGGGTTTCATACCCTATCTTACATCAAGATAAGTGTTTTACTTCATTAATTTAATTATGTCTTCAATTAATTGTGTGTATGCTTGCATGTTTCCCATGTCCGGCTAATTTACTTGTGTGTTTGCTTAGGGAATATGAAACTTGATTATTGAATATTGATTGGTTGTCTCTTATCTTAATTGTTAATGATCTAGTATTGCGATAGTTCATCCGTTGTGTAGTTAATGCTTGATTAATCTTTGTGAACCTTAGCTTATAGTACCTAGAATCATTGTAGGCTAAACCATCCGAAGAGTACCTTAGAGTTAAAGTTTATAAATCCTAGAGATTTTGTAGTCATTAACCTTTGGTAGTTTCAAAGAGATAGGGATAAACGCATACCCTACGACCTTAGACACACAACGCGATTAAGAAAAAGGACGTGACAATTCAACCATCAATAGGAGATAATTAAGGAGTAATAAAACCTAAGTAAACACATCTTTAAATCATCATACGAGCACACAATAATTAGACGTAGTCTACATACACCTTAGTTTAGATAATTAGATAAGTAGAAGTAATCGGTAGAAATACCAACCCCCCAAATCCAAACCCCGAGATTCGTACCTTTCAATTTCCTAAAAAACATAAAAAGATAAAAAATAATCTTCCTCAACCCCACCCTTAGTGTAGTAACTTCACACTAGCATTCATATTCCCCTAGAGAACGATATCAATTCCCGTGGCTTACCCTAATACTACACTACAACGATTAGGTTCACTTCCTAGGGTGTTGAAAAACTTGCTCGACGAAAAGGAAGTTCCTTTGACCCCGAACGACGCGTGTAGCGTTATCAAATTTTTGGCGCCGCTGCCGGGGAATAGAATAGCTAGTTAGGAGTCTACCACGTTTAGGTTTCCTTGCTTAATTCCTATCAAGTAAGTTTTTTTTTCCTCGTAGTCTATCCCCCTTCTTCGTGACCTTTGTTAGTAATCCCATCACTTTTCATCATGGAAGGTGATAACCAACCACCATTCATCAACCTACCACCAAATGACCTGCCAAGAGCCCGTACTCTTGGTGAATACTCAAGACCAAGCCACCTAGGCTATAGGAACACCATTGAGCTTCCCGACCAAGCCCAAACTACGGCCCTGCGATCCGACACCATCCGGTTGGTGCAAAACGGATGTGCATTCCATGGACCTCGTTCCGAAGATCCTACTCAGCATCTTCAGGATTTCCTTAAAATTGTCGATTCCATCGACCTCGATGCTACTACTCGGGAGACCACGCGTCTGCGTCTTTTCCAATTCTCTCTACGGGACCAAGCTAGTAATTGGGTTGAGCGACTTCCCGCCGGATCCATCTCAAGTTGGGATGATCTCACCTCTCGCTTCATTGCTTAATTTTTCCCACCGAGGAGAACCACTAAGCTTAGGAATGATATCTTGATGTTCCAACAATGTCAAGGTGAATCTCTCTACGAAGCATGGACTCGATTCAAGGACTTACTCCATAAAGTCCCTCATCACGGCATTGATCTTTGGCTCCAAGTCCAACTCTTCTATGATCATGTCAAATTCCCCACCAAGCGATCCATTGACCAAGCGGCCGGTGGAAAACTTAGTGATCTTACCGCGGAAGAATCGTGGGGTATAATAGAGGACCTTGCTCTCTATGACAACGAAAGTTGGAATGACCCCCGTGAATTGCCCAAAACCGTTAAGGCAATCTCCTTGCCTCCTATTGACTCACAATCTTCTGACCGTAGGATGCTCGAGCTTGAAGATCAAGTTAGATTCCTAATGAGCTCCTACGAAAATCCTAAGTCTTCACGCCATGTGAACAAAGTTTCTTCCTCGTGTGAGCCGTGTAGTGATCCTCACAACACGCGTACTTGCACCCGATTCCCCGAACAAGCTTCCGTTGACTACGCATCCTCGCGTATTAATGGAATGGGAGGAAGATTCCCTACAACACCCGGACCTAGGACTTTTAATGACGCCCGAGAAGCATGGAAGGGAAAACCCGACTTCTATTGGGGATAAACCAAAGAATTCACATCTAATGATTTCTCTTGGCCCCCATCTCATGGCCCTACCCAACAAAACATAGAAGGGATGTTGCAACACATAGTCGCATCCCAAGAAGCTCAAATAGCTAAGCTCTCGGAACATTTTAACCAACAACAAGCCGATATGGATAGGAAGATAGATAACCTCATGAAAGCCATAACCAATAGTGACAAGAAGGTTAAAGCTATCTCAACTCCCGAAGCTCCCGGTGTAGAGATTAAAGACCCAAGTAAGTTAGCTAAGCATGTTCAATTCGTCAATACCATCACGTTAGTGAAACCCAATAGAACAAATGACGAAGCGAACAAAGAAACGGTACTTGAGGTTAGTGAAACTCCTAAGGATGAAACAACCGAGTAAGTAGGTTGTTAGCCTTAATAGTTTTATTAGAAGTGATGGTCATTCACGTTTAGGAACTTTGTAACGTGTGTTAGATATCGAGCTAGAATAGTCAACGGGCTCGTGGATTGGACTAAGCTAAATGGGTATTAGTTTAGTTAAGCTTGCCTTAATATCCAATCCAACCCATGTCCAAGCCCACGAAGCCCATAGAAAGCCTTTTAGGTTTTATGTTACTTGTACTATATAATCCCCTCAAAGTCTCATTTGAGGGGTGTGCTTGAAAGTTTGTGTGTGTGTTTTTCCTTTGATATAAAACATCTCTCTTGTTTTCATCTTTCACATATACGCATAACATATCTTATATCAAGTCACCATCTTTCTCTAATCTTTCCTTCCTTATTTCTACGCATATGTTTGTGTTTGTGTTGTTCGTGTTCTACGCATAACGTGTTGGGTTTGTGATAAGGTTGATAAAAGTAAGGTCCTACATAGGTGAAGTAGGCAATGACTATTTCAATAAGTTTCCTACGGAAGAAGAGCTCTCTCGCCACCCACACTTAGTACGTGACCTCCGTCACATGTATGTTAGGAGAAGCCCTAGGATCAAGTTTGGGAACCCTTGGAATCTTAACATGCCATGTTGCATATGACACCTTTTTGTGGTGAAAGCATATGATTGGTCCCAAACGGTCAGGTTTATTACACAAGTCAACCACTTGTGAATGGTCAACCGTAATAAAAGTCAAACAGTCTAAAACCAAAGCAATTAAGTCCAGAGGAGTTTAGTGTTTCCCCGGGTCGTTAAGTCCCAACGAGCTGTGCGATTGAATAGCTAAACGCGTAGTGATCGAGTGATATTGAACAGGAAAGGGGTTAATGATAATACTAGATGACAAAGGAAGAATCTGAGAAAATTCCTAAAAATACTTTAATATGACAGAAACTTAAGAAAAATATAAAAAACATATAAGTGTTTAATAATAAGCTGAAAAGAAAATTAAAAAGCTAAATTATATTAAATAAACGCTATCACTATTTTTAAAGTTGGATTTTCTTGAATTTTCTTTTATAAATTTGAATTAAAAACTAATTTTAAACTTTTAAAACTAATCTAAAATACTAGAAATTATGAAATTAAAGAGAAAAATTGTGAAACTATTTTTTAAAAATCTAAAATAACTAAACAAACTTTTGAAAATTGAATTTGTATTTTTCTGATTTATATTCTAATTTCTATGATTTAAAAACTATTTAAAACTAATTAAATTGCTAAAAATTACTATTTAAACTAGGAAAATTATGGAAAAATATTTTTTTGGCTTTTTATATTTATCTTAATCTATGAAAATTGAAAACTTATTTTTTTGAAGCTTTTCTGATTTATTTGTATTAAAAGCTGTTTAAAAAGTCTTAAAAACTGATTTAAAATAAGAAAAATAGCAAACAGTGATGAAAAATTATGAAAAATTCAAGAAAAGTCTAAAATTATATTCTAAATCTATGAAAAATATAAAACCTGGGGCTTATGTGTAAGATTATGAAGCTGTAGTGCAAACTGTCCCCTAAATAAGCTCTAAATAATAAGCTAATAAGCTCTAGAATGCACCAGAAGCTACCTCTACTTAGATTAAGCTACAATTCAGTGAAAAGAACCTAAATCAACTAGTCTACACCTCTAGATAACCAGCTACAAGCTTATGAGTACAAAATCAAACAAGTGAATTCAGTCCCTAGGTGCTTATTTCAAGCTTAAAAATAAGCTATCTACCCTAGTTGGAACCCAAAACCAGATACCACAATCTCAAGTGGACCTAGCAAGGAGCTTATAAACCAAATATTAGCCCAAGACAAGCTCTCATGAGCTTGTTGAGAGCTCTGCACAAACCTGTGCACACTCAGTTATCACTGAGTGTGTGCACAGGGCACTTTTGGCTTAATTGACAAGCTGGTTAGGAGCTTATAGAAAATTACTAAAATTCTACAAAAATCAGATTTCAACTAAAGACCAATTGAACTAGAAAATCCCAAAATATCACTAAATTTGAACCAAAATTGAATCAATAAAAATTCCATAAACTTTTTGCAAAAACCACTTTTTCACTTTTTGACTTTTGAGATGGAAATGAAACTTTGACTAAAATGAGATTTGAATCCGAATGATGAACTGATAATGATGTGAAATGATGAAATAAAACTGATGCAAACTAAATCAACTACTAACACTCCTATTTGCAAGATCTAGACTACTGATTCACACAGATGAGAGTATAAGAGCAGCTTATATGCAATTTTGACTTGTGCTATTCTAATGTGCAAATGACTTACTGATTTAACTTTACTTATTCTAAATGAGACTAAGATGACTGATATTAAACTCAAACCAAGCCTAAAGATCACTATAACCACTGATCCAAACACTATTTATGAAGCAGATATGCAAGTTAAATCCAATAATACTCTCTTACAGAACTCAATTCCAATTCCTATGACTAACGGTAACCTATGTGAGTGAATTTAAACAGTAAAAACACACAGAAACAGATTTGATCTAATAGAACAAGAATTAAGCAGATTGAAAAAGGAGAAAGAGTAAAACTCACAAAAGGTCCAACCACTATGGTATGCAAACTGATATCAATGTAACAGTACTCTGAACCATTTTTAACCCATATTACATCCAAATTCAACCCATATTCTTCATTAGACCAACAACTCAGATCATTCCAAACTAATTTCTGCAGGTTTGACTTATATTGACCAAGGTGCTCTTTTGTTTGGAACTGTTTGATAAGCTTATTCAGAGCTATCAGCAGCTTGAATAAGCTTATATAAGATGTAAACAAGCTATTTGAAGCCTGGTACTTAACAATTTTAAAACAGATTTGATTACAGAGAATGGAAAAACAGAAAACTTAACCAAACTTTAATTTATCACTTAAAATAAGTTACAATAGATTGAACAGGTTTAGACTGATACAAATAAGATGAAAATTACAAACTTTGAGCTACTTTAAGATTTTTAAGATAAAAACGACATGAAAGAAATTAAAAACTAATAACTACTACTCTGCTCTTCTCCTCTTTCTTCTATTTATCAACAAAAAGCTTCCCCTCTCTCCTCTGATCATTTCCCACCAAAAATACTGAGCCATTGGATTAGTAGAATTCATCTTAGCCGTTGATGAGCTTTTTGGCGCCAAAAAGATATAGCCACTGGTTCTGATAGCTTGGACAGGGAAAGGAGCATTTAATGCATTTGGTTTGTTGTGGAGGTGGAGGGGACAAGGGATGGTGAAGGTTAGCTGGAGGTGAGGGGTGGTGTGAGTGTTGCAGAGTTGGTGAAGAAGGTGGGTTTGGAGGGAAAAGGTGTGGGCGGGGTTTGACTGGGTTTGACCGGGTTTTATTAATAGGCAGGGGGTTCAATAAGGGGGGTCACGGGTTGTTTTGGCAGGGGTTGAAGGGTCAAGGGTTAATAATACAAAAGGGTTCGTTTGGTTTTGGATTTAACACAAGGACCATAATTGCAAATCAACCAAACTTGAGGGACCAAAACTGTAATTTTGCAAAGTTTATTATAAGGACCACTTTTGACAAGTTTGAATTACCAAAGGACTAAAAATATTAATTTTCCAATTTAAAATGTCCAGGGGTAAATTCTGTCAATCTTTGAAACTTCAGGGACTAAAGTTGCCATTTTGCAAAATTGAATTTTATAAGTCTAATTTTGACAACTTGAAAATCCCTGAGGGCCTTTTATGAAAAATTAACTTGTTTTGAATAACCAGGGACTAGATTTTGACAATTATTGCATAAAATACAGTCTAAATATTTTTTCTGTCTTTTTGAGACTTTTCAAAGTGTTTTTGACTGTTTTTGCAGTGTAGAAGGAATAAAAATGATGAGTATTTAGACACTCATCAGCATACATTGACCGCAAGTCCCCAATAAATATCATGACTAGCACCTACTATAATTGGGTAATGAAGAAGCCTATCCCAACTAGGCAAGACCCCGATAATCCTAGGGTTAGTTGCAATTTTCTTGGTAGAGTTAAGGGATTGCCCGTCTATGTAGGTAGTTTCATGTTTCCTACGGATTTCATAGTGGTGAACGATATTAGTACTGCCATAGATCCTAGCTTGTCCCACGTTATTCTAGGAAAGCCTTTCATAGAAAACACCGGGATGACTTATGATCCATCGTTAGGAATAGTAAGATTCAAGGATGAGACCGATGATGTAGCTTACCAAATGCCGTTTAATATTGAGAAGTTTTCATCACTCTCCAATGATGAAAAGGAACTTAAACTATCGGTCTACTATAGGAATGGGGAGGATAAGGAGAAAGGAATAGATTATGTAATGGCCAAGATTCTAGGTTTCTATAAGGATTGCTTGACACTAGGGCCGGAGTATAAGACCGATTGGGGAGAAGATTACCTCTTAGAAAAGTGCATCATAGGGCTCTTCTACAATATGGAACCCCCCAATGGAGACCGTCATGAGGAAGAAGGTGACGGTAATGAAGTCACGTAGGGGCACGACTTCGAGTCTAGCTACAAGACTCATAAATAAAGAAAAGCGCTTCGTGGGAGGCAACCCATGCTCAATTGTTTGCTTGTTTGTGTCGTATATCTTTTATTGATTGCTTATTCTCAAGTTTAAATTTGTAAAAATGCTTTATTTTGTCTTTAACCTCGTCTTAATTACATATAAAGGTATTTTACATAAGGGATAAGTGTAGGGAGGATTACACACGTTTTCAAAAGAAACGTAAACATGAAAATTTCAATTAATTAAAAGATATACATGTGTGTTTGTTCGAGTCAAATGCTTGTATCGAGTCATAATGGATGTTTTGCAGGAAATTTTTCCAGAAGATGTAAATTTTCCAGAATTTTTTCCAGAAAATCGCATACCAGTTTTTGTCAGGATAACCTGACGGCGTCAAGAAGGAGCAAAAACAACTGATTACTTTTTCTCGTTTTCTGAGCTACTTATAATTTTTTGGAATTTTTCAGGTCTTAATTTTCCAGAAATTCTGTAAACATCCATTCCACAAGCATTATATCCTAGTTTAGTAGAGTCCTATATATATTATTACCGGATTTTACGCGAAGGTTTCGTTTGTTTTCTTCAAGTGTGCAGGTTTAATTTACCAAGAAGAAGATGCATAAGATGAGAAGGAGCTTGTCACGCAAACGTTCTTCTTGAAGAAAGATGTAACCACCACTTTACACGGATCCTACCGAGCTAATCAGGGGAGTATTAGTTTCTTTCATCTTTTATTACCTTCCATTATCATAACTTTGATACTTTCGGGGAACATTGGGGACAATGTTCATTTTAAGTGTAGGGAGGAAAAATAAAACGGGAACTTTGAAACTATGCTTATCCTTGAATATTTGCTTTGTCCAATTGCATTTGTGTAATAAACCATGAGAAAATGTCGGTTAGGGTAATTTTGGCACCATATTTAAAAATTTTCATGACATATAGGAGTGGGCCATTAATCTTAACAAAAGCATCTCATGGATAGGAAATTATATGACTAGCACAAAAACCCTTTACCACTTAAATTCCACCAAAAATGTGAGGATCGCCCTTAGATTAGTAGGAATTAAAGCATTAATCTTTAATGCTTAAAGTGTGAACCGGTAGTATAATAGATTCTAGAACTTGTTTTGTGATGCATCCCGAGATCGCTAGTAAGACTACACTTGTGTAGTTAGGAATAACTAAATGATAAGAGGCATTAGGATAACCCTTGTTTGATACCCGTAATATAATTACTTCTTCCACATCGGTTGAGTAATTCCCCCACACCTTTGCGTTGTACTCATCTTTAGTACACGATACCCCTAGTTAACCCCTCAGAGCCTATCCTTTTTGCTGTTCTCGTGATGTTTCGGTTTTCCGGAATATCAATGAAGAGCATTGTTTACAACCCACCCCCAAATGTACACCCAAATCGCCTTAGCCTACCTTGTATGCACTCACTTTTAGTGCATTATTGTTATCATACCAAACCCTTAGTTCAATTATCTAGTTGCTTGCATAAGTTGCTAAGTCGAGTCATATTCTTTGTACACAGTTTTGGGACGATTGAGACTCATGGGAAAAGTTAAAGTTTATGAAATGACGGGGAAGGGAACGTTAAATTCAAATTCCCTTTATTTGCATAATAATGTACTCCAAGTGTTTTGACCTTTTCAATTCGGGTCAAATTAGTGTTAGAGTAATAAAAACTCAAGTGTAGGGATGTGCCTATAAATCCCTATCATTTTGATGTTATCGTAGAGGATGCTAGGGTAAAAGTGTATGAAAAAAAAAATTAGAAAAAGAAAAAAAAAAAAAAAAAAAGAAAAAAGAAAAAAAAAAGTGTTGAAAAAAAAAAAAAAAAAAAAAAAAAAAAAAAACATACGGGCTACCATCCTACATCTATCTTTAAATTCATGTATGTTTATTTCATTTATCTAGAGTTTAGAGTGTCGAGTCTTGGCTTAGCAACGCCATTCTTCGCATGCTTGTAACATAAAGATTTTTGACTTGCCACCACTAAATAGCCTATCCCACCAAACCCTTTGTTTTCCTACCGTAAGCCTTACATTACAACCCTTTAAAAGACCTCTTGGATAGTCTTTCCTAGGTGCTTACGCCAAAGCGATGGAGGTTTGATCTAGTCTTAAGCCTATGGTAATCTATGTACTAGGACCGGTTAATGAGTGTTTATCTTTCATTTCCAACTTCTTATATTTCATATACACCCGAGAGATGTGAGTATCCAAACACCCTATGTGAGGTGCTAGTATGTAACTTTCGTGCTTGTTATGACTTTTGCGGGGCTTATATGTGTTGTGAATTGTTCTAAACTAATGTTTCATGACCTCTAACTTATAAATTGATTGGCTAAAAGCACATTTGCTTGAGGACAAACAAATACCAAGTGTAGGGATATTTGATAGGGTTTTAAAATCTACCTTTTTAAGGGGTCGTTTAAGCCCTTATTTGATCACTTTTGTATCCGTTATTACTTAATATCGTTCTTTTTCATTTTTTAGGTATCTTGAAGGCAAAATGCTGGAATGACACTTATTCGGACGAAAAGGCGCGAATATACGAAGAAAATGGCCAAAGTCAAGAATCGAGACACTCAGGCTGCTGGAGCTGAAGGGGACGACGTCAAGCACAAAGTAGTGACGTCGTCGGACAACTTTTGTGATGGCTCAGTAGCCAAATTGCTTATTTACAAGTGACGGCTTCAGGTTTTAAAAGAGTAGGTCGTCGCAACTCAGACGGCCTAGATTTGATCCAGACGACGTCAGAGACTGAAGGGGACGGCGTCACAAGAATAAGGTGACGCCATCGCAAGACTAACGTGGCCAAGACGAAACCCTAATGACGGTGACCCGACGGCGTCACAAATCAAAGGGTGACGCCGTCGCATTTGTAATCTTATATATAGAATCCGAATTTTTTAGTTTTCAGTGTGTAGTCTTTTGGAGTAAAAACCTAAACTGAACCAAGGCTGTCTTGTACAGTATTTTAGGGTTTCATACCCTATCTTACATCAAGATAAGTGTTTTACTTCATTAATTTAATTATGTCTTCAATTAATTGTGTGTATGCTTGCATGTTTCCCATGTCCAACTAATTTACTTGTGTGTTTGCTTAGGGAATATGAAACTTGATTATTGAATATTGATTGGTTGTCTCTTATCTTAATTGCTAACGATCTAGTATTGCGATAGCTCACCCGTTGTGTAGTTAATGCTTGATTAATCTTTGTGAACCTTAGCTTATAGTACCTAGAGTCATTGTAGGCTAAACCATCCGAAGAGTACCTTAGAGTTAAAGTTTATAAATCCTAGAGATTTTGTAGTCATTAACCTTTGGTAGTTTCAAAGAGATAGGGATAAACGCATACCCTACGACCTTAGACACACAACGCGATTAAGAATAAGGACGTGACAATTCAACCATCAATAGGAGATAATTAACGAGTAATAAAACCTAAGTAAACACATCTTTAAATCATCATACGAGCACACAATAATTAGAAATAGACTACATACACCTTAGTTTAGATAATTAGATAAGTAGAAGTAATCGGTAGAAATACCAACCCCCCAAATCCAAACCCCGAGATTCGTACCTTTCCATTTCCTAAAAAACATAAAAAGATAAAAAATAATCTTCCTCAACCCCAACCTTAGCGTAGTAACTTCTCACTAGCATTCCTATTCCCCTAGAGAACGATATCAATTCCCGTGGATTACCCTAATACTACACTACAACGATTAGGTTCACTGCCTAGGGTGTTGAAAAACTTGCTCGATGAAAAGGAAGTTCCTTTGACCCCGAACGACGCGTGTAGCGTTATCAGCGCATAACCCCTATTTTAAATAAATGATTGAAGAAGGCAATGAAGAATTGATTGAAGAAATGCTTGTAGAAGGCAATGAAAGATGCTTGAAGAAGGCAATGAAAGAAATGATTGACCAATTTACCCGCATAACCCCTATTTTAAATAAAGATTGAAGAAGGCAATGAAGAATTGATTGAAGAAATGCTTGAAGAAGGCAATGAAAGATGCTTGAAGAAGGCAATGAAAGAAATGAAGGAAAAAGTGAATTCTTGTAGACTTACGCGCATAACCCCTATTTTAAAATAAATGATTGACCAATTTAAAACCAATTGTTTTAGACTTTTGAGATCTTCTGTATAAAACAACTTGGGATCAAATTTGTGGAAAAGCTCTTTAACAAAATTGGAGTTACGATTACTAAATCATGTCGGCTTAAAATCTAACTAAAAAGTACTTTGAAATACTTTCAAGAGGGTTATCTCCTTAAATCTAACTAAAGTAGAGTTTTTCATCGATGCCTTACTCAATTGACAAGTCCGGTAGCATCTCCCATAACCATATTCAAGACACCCTGTGATTTTAGTGAACATAAATGAATTTAAACATTGTACAATAGATGATACAATGGTTCAAGTTTATAAGACATACTGGTGGGATTCCGAATTGAAGGGCGAGCTCAGCAGCGGCCAAGGCTGTCAATGGTGTGAGCTCAGAGGGCTCTGTGATCATTGTACAATCACAGGCAAGAACACGACCAGCCTGATACAACCACCAATATCCAAAGTAGCATTCTCAATTACCTTCAGCAATATGGGTACAAATTGATTTATAAATAAACAGAATGTAGAGAATCCTGTTTGATGTTTGCGGAGCCATGCTGCAAAAGGAGCTCCTACCCACTTTTGATCCACACTCAGAGACTACAATTACAAACAACAATAAAAATATCAGCTTATCATGATGGTATCTTCCACGCAAGCACACCAAAGGAGAGAAATTAAAAAAAAAAGGTATGAAAAGAGAGTCAAATCAAATTGTTTATTATCAATCTAAAATTAAAATAATCACTATCAACATCTAAATATCATCAATCTACAATTAAAATAAAGAAATCAGAAAACAAACATAAATCAATTACACAAACCAATCATAAAGTTAAAACTTTTATCTAAATAACAAATAAAAAACAATCAAATTAAATTGTTTTATCAGCAGTTCATCATGAAATACACATAAAAATTACTAAGCACCTGCAATACCTAATCAAAATTAATCAACAAAAATCAACAAAACTAACAAAACTAAATCCATTTTATAAATTATCGTAAGTCAAAAAATGATGAAACTGATTCTCTACCTGATTGAATCGAAGATTCAGATACGTGAAAGCAGTCTGAGCGAAAAGATACGTGAAATATCATTTGACATGATTTTTGTTATTCGATTAAATTAGGTTTAGGAGGATTTGGGCGCGGGTGATGATTTGGGGGAGGATGATTATTTTGATGATTGATTAAGGCTAGTATTAAAACTGAATGTGTTTCTTCAAAAATATGTTTTGAAACATAATGTTTTTAATGCTTTGAGAAAAAAATAGGATGATCGGACGGTTGGCATAGTTTTGGGGAAAAGAATGCCACGTGGCATTTTTTCAGAATTTTGGGGAGATCTCATTCAAACAAACCGTCATTTATATGGAGGAGGGATATACAATGAGTGAAATGGACGACACCGTAATATTACGCATTGTGTTCTTTATCCTTATCATTATTCTTTTAAATAGTTCTTTTTCGTCTGTAATTACCACAATATTTATTGCCCTCGTGCCACGACAAGAATAAATCAACATTATAACAAACTACGGGTAAAAGAGATTCATCCTGGTAAATATATTAATAACATAACCAAATAGGTATAATAGATGTGGCTGAAGTATCACATTAACTTCAAGCAACGCTTAAACAACCCAGTAAGTTGCTTGTGACATGCCACTAAGCGTTACAATGACTATAACATACAATAACTAGGTGTTAACATATATCTAGGTGTTATCGTAAGGGCAAAAGTAACCGTATGAAACAATTTGTATATCATAAAATTTTAAATGCAAATTAAAGGGTCTAATGTAGTTGAGTGGTAAAAGGTGAAAATTTTAAATAAATAGTAAACTTTTGATAATTAATACTTCATATAAGGAAGATAATGAAGGTGCTTGAAAACAAAAGGAGACATGTGATGGTGTGATACCAAACAAACTCTAGAAGAAATATGCCAAAATTGGCCAAACGTTCAGCTCAATGAAGTAAAATAGGCCGAGTACTAGTTGATGTGTAGTAAATAAGAAAGTGAAAAAAATACTTGTAAAACACTACTCATATAAAGAGGAAAACATGGCTGTAAAGTGTAAACATTTAGAGTACAAGGTATCTCGGATAACACGTTATTGGTATGCCACCTCAGCGCCACATCATTCACCTTCCAATAACACACCAATAACTAAAACAACATCCCTCATAATACACCACTAACATGTTATTTGGTCCCACAAAATACCCCACTAAAAATACTCACTCACTCACAATTAAAAAAAAAACACAAAATAAACAAATAGCTTGAGCCATTTTACCAGCTCATATGTGTTTGGCTCATCAATGGCACAAAGTGACGGTACCATTTGGCTCACTAATGACATGAAAATGAGACAAATGACATGTTAAATGTCATGCATACCGTGTGCTCTTACATTCAATTTCTTGCATTCCCTTTGAGAACTAAATACTACTATCAATGTTGGTAGACTATATTGATAGCCTTAAATGTTTGTTCGTAGAATGAAGACTACATTTCTAAACATTTTAAAGCTAAAATGGACACCGAACCAGATTTTCTCGGTTCAAGTGGTCAGATCCGATCAACCGATTTCCAATTCAACCATCCGGCTGGTCTACTTTTTAAAACACTGCCAAAATTAACTGCACATGTTTGTATATGGATGGCAAACAAGGGGGTCAAATCTTGAGTTACTTATTGTTCCAAATGATAAATATAAGAGAAAATTACTAAAAGGGCAAAAAATTCAAGGTTGGTCCATTATTTAGTCACTTTTAGCATTTTTTTTTCTCATTTTAGCCATACTCAAGTGCTCGACTCAATTATTTTTATGACATGTGTAATTACAAGTACAAGTGTTAGGTAAGATATATTTTTGGTTTTAACTTAAATGACAAATTTACCCTTTATTATCTTTCTTTATTTAATATCTCACCTACCCTCATCTAACTCCATCCACCTACCTCACCACCTTACCAGTTCATAACCACCACCACCACCACTGCTCATCTGCTCGACTGCTCGACCATCACTGCTCAACCACAAAAATTATCTATATTGATCAAAACTGACACACAAAATTACTTATTTCATCACTCGATCCACACATTCAATAAATTCATCTCCAACATAACTTTATTTCATCACTCATTATACACATAATAAACCAGCAACCAAACCCTTAATTTACAAATCCGGTACGTGAAATGTTGAGTAGTCTTAATTAACTAGAATTTTATTTAAAAAAAAAAGAAAAAAAAGAAAAATAACGCATCACAAATCTAAATAAAATATGTTGTATATGGCTGTTTCACATATCTACTCTCCCATCTAAAATCTTAGGCTAAGTCTTTATTAAAAAAATAAAATGTATCCTTCTGTCTCTCTCGATCTGCTGCTGAAACCCAACAAAAAGAGCACCAAATCCATCACCATGTTGCTAATTAGCTTGCCGGATCTTTCACATATCGATCTCAGATCTGGATTTTTCAGATCTTCATGGTGGAATGGAAGGGCTAAGATCTGGTTTTTTCAGATCTTTCACATAACGATATCGATCTCAGATCTGGCCGGATCTTTGACGAGGGTGTTGGTCGGATCTGGCCGGATCTTTGACGATGGTCTTGGCCGGATCTTGTGTTGTCATGGTGGCAGGAGGTTAGGTAGAAGAGAGAGTGAGAAAAAAAAATTAGAAAATATGAAATATGTGGTGTGTTTTATATATGTGTTTGGGGGTAAATTTGTCTTTTAAGCTAAAAGTAAAAAAATATCTTACCAAACACTTGTACTTGTAAAGACACATGTCATAACAATAATTGAGTCGAGCAGTTGAGCATGACCAAAATGGGAAAAAGATGCTAAAAGTGACTAAATAATGGACCAACCTTGGATTTTTTGCCCATTTTAGTA
Source organism: Chrysanthemum seticuspe (assembly GCA_019973895.1). Classification (NCBI taxonomy): domain Eukaryota; kingdom Viridiplantae; phylum Streptophyta; class Magnoliopsida; order Asterales; family Asteraceae; genus Chrysanthemum; species Chrysanthemum seticuspe. Next base: position 43,509,905 of record BPTQ01000001.1, read on the forward strand.
ATTTTCTCTAAATATAAACTCGCAAACTATGTTGATATTCTAACAAAAAAAAATCTTATAAGATACACTCATGTGTCAGAAAGTTAATAATCGATAATTTAAACTGGTTCAGAATTGGTTGTCTTGCCCGTAATAAGATACAATAATAAATTAATAGCGTAACTTTATAGTTGTTTAGTTCAGAAATTAAACTTCTTTTTGTATGTCATTGCCTCGTAACTAAGGTTATGATAACTGGTTAAGCGGACGTTTGGTTTGAATGCGGATATAGGTATAAGAATTAAGAGATAGAAAACCGGTATGAACCATGCCTAATTGCCTATATCCATGGGTATGATTACCAATCTTAAAAAATCCAAATCTTTTAACCAAACAATTTTTACACCATTCCTCATTCCGATACTCATAAAACAAACAGAGTGTAAATATTTATTTAAGATTTATTTCCAAATGAGTAACGTTATATAAATCTTAGAGCATCCACTATGGTGGTTTATAAAAATGTATAAGAAAAGATGAAGAAGTTTATCATTTTATTAACAATAGTGGAAATTTGTTTAATATTTATGTGAAATGAAAAGGTTTGATATCTTAAACTTCTTCTAAATTTAATGCTTTTGTATTTAATGAGGTTTTATAAAGCTTTAAGTAGTTTATCCATAGTGAAGAAAGGTTTATAACAAGAAAAAAGTTTATGAATTTATTAGTTCCGATGACTAGACACTATTATAAATCTTTATAAAGGTTCACCATAGTAGATGCCCTAAAAACATAATACTCCGTTAATCATCTGAATGTGTCAAATTAAATTCGCTATCTCACTTAGAGCATGGGGTGTCGATAAGTTGGTTCTCGCCGTTTCCCACGTGGCGGCTTCGCCACTTCAATTTGGCCCTCGCCACGACACCAGGTCTTCTCGCTAATTGTCTGCTCGTCGTTCAAACGACATGGTAAAAGACAAAACAATTTGAAATCCAAACATTGCAATATAACCGTTTGAAAGCAAACGGTCATTTTTTTTTTTTTTTTTTTTTTTTTTTTTTTTTTTTATTTTCAAACCCAAATAATACCCCCTTTACTCTATAAATAATACCCATTTTTTACAAAAACATTCACACTTCTCATTCACAACCAAAAATATATTATCTTCATCATCTTAATCCACAACAAAAAATGTCCCAAGATCCCAACGAGATGTCGTTTATGAATCTCCTCAACTCGTCTTCGTCAAACCCGTCCACCCCATCGTCTCAAAACTCAAACACTTCTTCGCAAGTCGGATTTCAACCTTTTCAATATCCAAGATAATCACCACCGCAATTCTATCCATCACAACCATCACAACCGCAATTTTATCCATCACAACCATCGCAACCGCAATTTTATCCGTCACAACCATCACAACCGCAATTTTATCCGTCACAACCACCACCAACGCAATTCTACGCTTCACAACAACATTACTTTGAATCAAAATTCGAAGTACCTCAACCACCACCAACCGAAACACGTGAAGAACGTCGTCAAGGAAAAAAACCGGCCAAAGCGACAAAGAAAAAAAAGAAGGCCGTTGTGAACTTGGACGCGGACGAGGAGGAGGAGGAAGAAGAAGAGGGTCGAACCACAATTCGTTGGACAAGCCAGGAAGAAAATTTTTTAGCCGAGTGTTGGGTCGAGGTATCCCAAAACGCCGCTATCGGTAATGACCGACAAAACGATGCGTTTTGGACTCAGATTTGGGAGGACTTCAAGGCTCGTAGTCCAGAGCCTTATCGTACAAAAAATATGTGCACGGGAAAATGGACTCGGATAAACGGTGATTGCCAAAAGTTTAATGGTTTTTACAAGCATTTGCAGCGTAGATCCGGGGAAAATGATGTTGATCACATTGAGAATGCAAGACTTGCTTTCAAAAATGTTACCGGGAAACAGTTTAGTATGGTTCCGGCGAAAGAAAAGTCGGAGCAAGAGTGCCGAGAATTGGAGTTTCTCATGCATGATATTGAAAATTTGCCGGAGCCAAAAAGAACGATCCTCAAGAAGAAACAAGACGAATTGATAGCTAAATACTACAAATGAAGTTGTATTATTTAAGTTTCGTATGTTTTTTTATTTTTCGTATGTTTTTAAAATTTTTCGTATGTTTTTTATTTTATTTTCCGTATTGTAGTTGTATTTTTATTTTAATTGAATGAAATGAATTTAATTGTGTTTGGAAAATATGGAAAAGAAATAAAATGAGGGTGGGTGGGGCCTAAATGAAGAGAAGTGAGTTAGTTGTGATTGTGAGGTATTTTTAAGTGAGTGTGTTGGAGTGATGTGGAGATGAGGTGACACACATGGGCCCAAATGAAGAGAAGTGGGCAACCCACGACACCCATGCTCTTATCATCATTTTCATTTCCATTAATTGTGCTAATTGTCGTCATCATATTATTAGCTTTATGTTTTCAGCCTACAACCTTTTAGCTGATAAATCACTTTTTTGTGCATACGGTAATACCTAACAATCCTATTTGTAAAACATTATAATCACTTAATCAGATTTGCATCAAAACTTAAAGAATTGTCCATGTAACAAAGCTTGAATAATCGTACGTGCTCCAAACTAATTTGAAACTAATGTTTTAAAAACCGGTTTTATAATTGTCCCGGTCGAGTCACCGAGTCACGGTCCAACCGGCGGTTCAGGGGTATCTCGCTCAAAACCGACTTCCGGTCACCCAACCGGTTCACGGTTCAACCAGTCCGGCCGGGTCAATCCGGATTTTAAAACACCGTTTGAAACACAATAAAGAATAAAGAATACGAGTATTTGAAAAAGTCGAGAAAGAGGGAAAAGAAAAGAGTCAAAATGAAGACTGACTATAAATACTCTGCCATACCTTCTATTTATAGCAGTACTATCAACTTGAATTAATAACAGATTCAGTTATTATTGTTATCGTCACTCACAAGTCACAAGGTACGTACTACTAGTAACTAAAATTTATCATCCAAATAATTTTATAGCAAATTAATAAATTACATTCAGTTTGTTCAGATTACAAACTCACACATTTAGATACTACCGTTCGCGCGCTTGTTATCGACACTCACAGGTACGAATTTTAACATATTTACGGCAATTTATATTCGGTTTTGTGAGAATACAGGGGTACTGATTACTTTCAGTTTAATAAATTCGTACATTTGTGTGCATTCATCAATAAAATGCTGATTCAAAACGCATTTGTGATTTACGTTCACTTTTAAAACTGTTGATTGACTCATTTTGTTAACTGATTACTTTCACTTTGTTCAGATTGCAGGCACATGTTCAGAACTTTAGATATTATCACGTTTATCTAGCTGGAGTATTCAGTTATTCGCCGCTAAACTGTCAATTATAATCAGTTTTCGCTGTTTGTGAATGACTGAATGTATATCAGCTATTAATTGCGTTTTATTTTTATTTAACTTTTGTAGCAAACTGAGTTACACCTTCGTGCATTGTCGGGTGCATTTGTTTCGCCTATCACAGGTATTGCCGTATTGTTTTCAACACGTTAATACTGTAATTCTGTAAATTCACGTAAATCTGTGTTCTGTGTATATTCGTCGCTTGCTGCATCAAACAAACTGTTGATATAATCACTTAATTAGCTACTCCATACTCTGTATGTTTATTTTGCAAAATTGCTTAGAAAACGTGGTAAATTTGACACTATTGGCAGTTGTCAGCTTTTGAGTCTGTAGTTTTGTTCGTGTTGCAAATCGTGTGGTTTAAAGAGTTATTATTAAAATCGAGACTATGATTAATTTGCTTTGCCAAATTAACAAAAAAAAAAAAAAAAAAAAAAAAGTTCTGTTTACTTTAAGTGAGCTTTTATTAAGCTCTTATTATATCAATTGGTGTACACTTTATGAATATTGGTAGTCTTCAACAAGAAGTAAAATCATTCAAGCCGAAATTAAAGTTTTCAGTTTTTACTGTACTAGTTAAACAGCTATATTCAATATGTTATAAATGTAAACTATTGTGATTTTAGTTATTCGCCGTTAAACTGTATCACCCCTTAGAATTTTACAGATTAGCAGCAATTCATTGTGGTTTTTGACGATATTAACCAATATTGTCTGTGTTTTGGTAATTTGTTCTGCTTTCTATTGATACGAGAAAACATTTTGTTCTCCTTGTGTACTCCAACTATAGAGCTTTGTAAGGCTGATCGATTCACACATTTAAGAAGTCAAATCTTTCTCGATGTAAGAAATATATCTGCATGTTGTGATATTGCTGATTTTCATCTTTACGCCCTCAGTTTCTTCCTAGTGCTAGTGTTACTACTTATATGGTTTTCGGATTGAGATGTAGTGTCTAGAATTTTTTTCCCCCTTCAGAACGGCAAGGGCACACAGCCTTTGAATTAGTTACTATTTTTTGTACTCCGTATTAAGCAAGAGTTGACCGACTGCTAAAACCGGCTAGGTCAAATCAAGGGCTTAGATTGATGGTGGCAATTACAGCATCGTATTTTTTCGTCACTCATAGAGTCATAGGTACTGATTTCAACATATTTGAGATGTACATTCATGTAAATCTGCTGATCAAATCATATAATCACCTGGTTATTAAGTTTATTTCGCAAAATTGCTAAGAGAACATGTTCAGTTTGCGAATAATTGGTAGTATATATAGACCTTTTGAGTCTGTAATGATGGTCATCTTCCGGATTGTATGCCTTGATTAGTTATTACTGTACTAAGATCCAGATAGTGATGTATTTGGAAATGTAAAAAAGAAAGGTGGTTCTACAGATGTTTTCAACTATAATTGAGCTTTAATAAGCTCTTGTTAATTATCGACTGTTTACTTTATGTTTCTTTATATTGGTTGGTGTACACTTTATGAATTTAGTTTATCTTCAACAAGAAGTAAATTTATTCAATTTGAGTTTAAAGCGCCTACAGAATTAGTTTGACATCCCTTTTCAAAATGTTTCTATAAATGTAAACTACTGCTGTTATACACTTAGAAGTTGCACTTACATGCGTAGGAACTGCTTTTATATGTTATAATAGTATGTGAGTATGTCGAATTTTATTCAATTTTGTATGTAGAGTGAAAACATATTCTATTCTCATGATTATTCGATTTGCAGTATGGTGATTAAACACGTCTGTAGATGGCTATGTGTAATTCTGGTCGGTTTACCGAGCATGCTGACTACATATGGATTCTATGTCAATATTACTTTTATCGACAGTGCTGTAAACCAAGGAGCTGGTAAACTAACTCACTCCCAAATTCACCTTTTTTGGGGATAATTGAAACTTTGTTTGTGTATTGATTTAACGTGTTTTGGGCAATGCTATCATGATTTTCTTCAGTATGTTTGGATGGAAGTCCACCTGCATATCATTGGGACATGGGATCCGGTGAAGGAATCAACAACTGGTTAGTCCACATTGAGGTTCGTCTCTCATTGACCAGAATGTGTTGATAGTTATGCTGATATTCCATAATTTATATCGTTATTCATCATATTTTGGTATTTACTAGGGGGGAGGATGGTGCAACAATGTCACTAGTTGCCTTGCTCGTAGTAGGACTCGTTTAGGATCCTCAAAGAAAATGGTGGAAGAAGTTGCGTTTTCAGGGATTTTACATAATCAGCCACAATACAACCCTGGTGAGAAATTTGTTTCATCTATAGTGAGATCTACGAGTAATACTTCAAAAGGTTTTCACTTTTCACAGTTTTATTTGTTTATTTTCTTTTTCAGATTTCTATAACTGGAATAGGATTAAGGTCAGATATTGCGATGGTGCATCCTTTACCGGCGATGTCGAAAAAGTCAATCCAGTAAGTCCTAAAATGATGATTAGAAATCATACTGTAATAAGTAGTGCTTTAATACCTTAAAGTTTGGCAATGCTTTAATGGACGATTGTCTTCCTTATTCAAATTACTTCAGAAAACCAATCTACACTTTAGAGGAGCGAGAATATTTCGTGCTGTCGTTGAGGAGTTGCTAGAAAAAGGAATGATTTTTGCTGATAACGTAGGATCCATTGTCCCTTTGTTTCTTTATTCCCCCTCGTGTTACTTGTTTGGTTGATAGATAGTAGAACTTTATGATAGGCCATTCTTTCTGGATGTTCAGCTGGTGGCTTGACTTCCATATTACACTGTGACGACTTTAAAGCACTCTTACCTTCAAGTACCACGGTGAAATGCCTCGCTGACGCTGGCTATTTTATTAATACGTAAGATATCATCTTAAATCCTTTTTTTGGTCATATGTTTTCTTTATTCAGAATAACGGCATAATAAAAATTCTTCATAAACAGGCGGGATCTTTTTGGAACAAGACGACTAGAAGCCTTCTATGATGAAGTGGTCAAGACACATGTACTATCTTACTCCTTTATAGAAGTAGAAGCTCTAATAAGTTTACAATTTAGCCTTCTTGAGTTTCATGTTAATAGTTAGTTGATCGAAGTTTACTTCACCTTGTAACATTAGTTTATGACCGACTCCTTTTGTTCCGTAAAATCGAAGACATTTCATATATTGATGTTATCTTTGGACTCATGTCACTGATCTGCTTCATTGTTTCCGCTGTAGGGATCAGCCAAAAATTTGCCTCGATCTTGCACTTCCAAGATGAAAAATACGAGTAGTTTAGTAAGAAAGATTGTGTTGATAACTTTGCCAACATTTATATTGCATTCGCAAGTTTCAACAATTTCTTGGTTTTTGCAGTGCTTTTTCCCTGAAAACATGATCCAAGAAACTAAGACACCGATATTCTTAACCAATGCAGCCTATGATTCATGGCAGGTTTGGCAAACTGTTCTCATAATTCTGTTGTTTATTTCAAATTTTCTTTGCAAATTTCCTTGCTACAATTCTGGTTTACATTTCCGCAGATAAAAAATGCATTGGCTCCTGGGGTGGTTGATCCACACGGTGCCTGGCACAACTGCAAACTTAATATTACGAATTGTTCATCTGATCAAATTGAGATCATGCAAGGTCACCAATCACCATAATTTTTCTGTTAGCTTCATCTCTCATAATACTACATGCAAGTTCCACTCATAGAATGGGTCAAACTGGGTTGTGTTTTAATTCAAACGGGTCAAACTAATAAATAAGCTAAGTGGGAATGGATTAAAATCTCGTCTAAGTCCATCTGAATCGTTGTAATCCAAATAGAACAGAATTTTATTGTTATCATCATACTGTTTCTGTGATCATAAGCGTTTCAAGTAAGTAGTTTTTTTCATTAAAAATTGAATACTACAAGTGTTTTTGGGTCAACCAAATCGACCCGTTTGAATACCCATCTTGCCACTAGAGATAAGTGATGTCATGAAAGTTTACGCGCAGAATATAGATTGGATTTCTTAAGTGCGTTGGACGGATTTCTTAGCATCAATTCATCAAGAGGGATGTTCATCAACTCTTGCTATGCCCACTGCCAAACTGAAATACAAGAGACTTGGTTCATGAGTGACTCACCCATGTTAAGTAACAAGGTAATGTGGCCTCATTTGTTTTCTAGTATGACCATATATGTCTTTTGAGCTAACCCGAACCATTAAACTTGTACAGACAATTGGAAGAGCAGTTGGAGACTGGTTTTACGACCGGAGTCCATTTCAAGAGATAGACTGCCCTTATCCTTGCGATAAAACTTGCCACAATCGTGTTTTTTGAATCACTATTACAACATTCATTATGATCACTATTGAGTCTATTGGTTAGTCATTTTTGGATCTAGAAAACGCGTAAGAAACCAAATTAAGGTTAGTTCGAGTTATGCAAAATTGAAGATGTAGTTTACGACTTTACGCATTATGGTGTCACTAATATACAAATTGTGATTAGTGTATTCTTTAATCATCATGTAAATTACATGAATGATTCTTAAGAAAGTACTCTATTTTTTATAAATTGTTATTTTAGTTCGAGTTTGATGTATTGAAAATCAAGTCCTAGTTTGAGATGCACCAAGAAAATATGGTCAAGAGATTTCACTATAATGAAGATATGCTTTAGACAACAATCATTGATATTCCTTATTACAGTAACTTTTTAAACATGAGGAATAAGAATAAATATTAAATGATTACCCATATATGAAGAGTTGATATTTTCTTCAGATTTGCAAAATAATTCATGCACTTTAGTGAAAATATAGGTTGGACTTGATGATTGATAAGGGTGGATAAAAAGTTAAAAATAAATCAAAGTATTAATCCAATGGTAAGGCTGCGTTTAGTTGGAGGAAAACACCCTTGTTTTTCATAAAATGTTTTTTGGAAAACAAGGAAAATAGAGATCGCGTTCAAATCAACATTTTCCAACAAAATGTTTTGCAAAACACAAACTCTCCTATTTTCTAACTTAACAAGGAAAATTACAAAACAAATTTTAGTTGTTTTCCTTGTTTTCCTTTTTAACCCACAACCTTCCTTCCCTTCTTCTAAATAGAAAATACAAACATCAACTAAACGCGTTTTCTATATTTTCAAGTGTTTTGTGGAGATACATTTCCCTTCTAAATTTTTACAAAACTTGAGATAGAAAACACAAAATTTTTTTCTCCAACTAAACGCACCCTAAGTGTTTGTATCTTTTTTAGAACCATTTTTTTTAATTTCATAAATATGGTTTTCAGTCTTTTAGCCGATTAGTCTACGGTGTTCTCATTTACAACAAGACAAACTCAACCCGGACAAAATTTCACACATATAACATGTAACATCTAAATTCCTTAAACGAGATTTAAATTCCACAACATTAGACTAGTAGTAATGGTGACTCAAAGGGTGATAAAAACACCTAGCACCTCAGCGCAATAAAAAACACATGACTAAACACATACCTCAAAAAAATTAATTAAAAAAAAAGCACAAACCAAATGCACGAGATCGATTGCCTAGCTGATCTAACTACACAAAAAATGGGCGGTGGGGGGGGACTCACATAGTGAGGGACATGTCTTCGAAAGTAGACCGACCCTTGCAAGTGTCGGCATTGATGCACATACTTATATACTACCAGACCAAAAACTTGAGTGAATGGATTGTTTTTGTTATTTTATTTATCAAGCCCAATCAATCAAACAAACAAATAAAGTGTCGGATATAACTTAACCAACACCATTGTTATATCACGCAAGGTTTTCAAGATTGGGATCTTACCCAGTATCGTTTTTGTCTTTGCATGCAAGAGCGTAATCATAAGATCGGATCGAGATCTTAAAATCCTACTCTAATGTTAGTTCTTAATAGTTATTGTAATATTATACAAATCTACAAATTATTATACATTATAAACACAAAATACTATGAATGTTTTATAGAAATGTTGTCCTAAATTATGATTATGAAATGTTTAGAAATATAAACATGTTATTTTTTAAATTCTACAAAATAAAAACCCATAAATTTGTAGTGTTTTAGTTTGTAATCCGAGAAAAGTAAGATCGGATCGGATTAGATCTTAAGATCGTATGATCAAGATCGGGATCTAAAAAGATCTTAAGCTTGCAAAGATCCTATGTAAAATTCGAATCGTTTTTGCTTTGCTTTACAATATCATAAAATCGTAAAATCCTAAGATTAAGATTAGGATCCTGACAGCTATCACGTTATCCTACAAGTCACACTTGTATGGTCACTTATGTGTAAATGTATATACATTGGCATAAAGACACACGTATAAAGAAAAAGTAAAGATGGATATCATGCACATGAAATAGCAGCAGCGTCGATATCGACATGTTGGGGTCCCCTCCAATAATATCTCTATCTACTGTTACGAACATGGTAAACGCCTTTTTATAAAGGTACTAGGTGCCATGGCGAGGGGATTTACTCATTCGAGGCCTACGGAGTGCAACATGACTATAACAAATTTCCACAACCACAGTACCACGGAGTGTAGACTTGATACATAGTACAAACATCTAAAAAAGTTTTAAAAGACAATCATGGTGCAAGAGTGCAGACTTCTTTTTGTCACTTTAGATAATGCAAGAACCCTCCTTTGGAAGCAATGCATCTATCCAATGCAACTCCTTTTTGACTCCTACAAAGTGAAAGTGACAAACTCCCCGGCCTTTATAAACTGAATTAACAGACATTACACTAACACTTGAGTAATGGCACAAACATCCTACTCTCTCTTCATTCTAGTCTGCATGTTCATACGTTTCTTTACTACATGTAATCCACAACCTTGGTTTCTTCAAACACAATCTTTGTCTTATTATCTTTGATTGTAAAAACCCTAGCTTGTTTAATGTACTCTTTTTTTAATGATGTATTGCAGATGGGGTGCAACTCATTCTTGTCAACAACTGCAGGGAAAGCATATGGCCCGGTTTGCAAGGCGGTGCAGGTCACCCTAACCCAAAAGATGGAGGTTTCCGATTGGGTGAGGCCGAGGAAGTAGTGATTGATGTAGCTGATAAATGGTCAGGGAGAATATGGGCAAGACAAGGTTGTTATTTTGATAATAATGGTAAAGGCAAATGTGTCACAGGTGGTTGTTCTGGGCAGTTACATTGCCAAGGGACAGGCGGTGAGCCGCCAGCTACTGTGGTTGAAATGACATTCGGGTCATCAAGTTCACCCTTGCATTTCTATGATGTGAGTTTGGTGGATGGATTTAATATACCGGTGGCAATGTCCGCAGTTGGTGGTGGTGTTGGGTGTGGTAGAGCCGCATGTGAGGTTGATTTGAATGTTTGTTGTCCCTCCGCACTTGAAGTGAAGGTGGGAGGACAAGTGGTAGGATGTAAAAGTGCGTGTCTGGCTATGGCGTCTCCTAAGTATTGTTGTACAGGAGAGTACGCAAATCCTAAGACATGTAAGCCTACGCTTTTCGCTCATCTGTTTAAAGCGATATGCCCCAAAGCGTATAGTTATGCTTTTGATGACTCTTCGAGTCTTAACAAGTGCATTGCTTCGCGATATGTTATCACATTTTGCCCTCCCTCCTAAATGAGTAGTAGCAAGTCTCAAAAAAATTGTTAGTTTAATTTTATGGTGAATCATTTAGAACGTGTACATTGTTATAGTTAGTTATTGTGTTCAAATTGTGTGATTTGAATCAATCTATAATCAAAACTTGAAATTTTACACTCAATTTTTGCTCGTGTGTTACGGTTTGGCAGGCACGCTATTCAGATATTATCATTTGTGTTTGATATCGTCAGTTACCGGTAAATTCATGTTAATCAATGAGATATTCAGTTATTCGCCATTAAACTGTCAATTATAATCATTTTACGCTGTTTGTGAATGTATATCAGCTATTAATTGAGTTTATTTTTATTTAACTTTTCTAGCAAACTGAGTTACAGCTTCCTGCATTATCGTGTGCATTTGTTTCGCCTATCACATGTATTGTTTTCAACACTTTAGTTGTTACTGTAAATTTACGTAAGAAATGTGTTCTGTATGTATTCATCGCTTGCTGCATTAATCCGTTGATATGATCACGTAATACTGCATAAGTTTATTTCGCATAATTTGTTAGCAAATCGAAAATCGTCATAAATTTGACATTACTGGCAGTTATCAGCTTTTGAGTCTGTAGTTGTGTTCGTGTTGCAAATCGTGTGGTTTAACGAGTTACTGTATCATTTAAATCAAGACTATGATTTGCTTTGCCAAATTAACAAAAAAAAAAGTTCTGTTTACTTTAAGTGAGCTTTTAATAAGCTCTTATTATATCAGTAGGTGTACACTTTATGAATATTGTTAGTCTTCGACAAGAAGTAAAATCATTCAAGTCGAAATTAAAGTTTTCAGTTTTTACTGTACTAGTTAAACAGCTATATTCAAAATGTTTCTATAAATGTAAACTATTGTGATTTTAGTTATTCGCTGTTAAACTGTATCACGCCTTAGAATTTTACAGATTAGCAGCAATTCATTCACTTATCTAATTTCCTGTTTGCTTATTTACTTTGTCTTGTGTTTTTCTTCCTTCTCAGTTATAAAGCACAAGAGAGCTTGCATTTGTATTGTGAAATTCATGTGGCTTTTGACGTTTTTAACCAATATTGTCTGTGTTTTGGTAATTTTTTCTACTTTCTATTGATACGAGAAAACATTTTGTTCTCCTTGTGTACTGTATGTATACTCCAACTATAAAGCTTTGTAAGCCTGATCGATTCTCACATTTATAATGCACAAGTGTATTTCGCAAAATTGCTAAGAGAATGTATTCAGTTCGAGAATAATTGGTAGTATAGACCTTTTGAGTCTGTAATGATGGTCATATTCAGGATTGTATGCCTTGATTAGTTATTACTGTACTAATATCCAGATAGTGATGTATTTGGAAATGTAAAAAAGAAAGGTGGTTTGTATAGATGTTTTTAATTATAATTGAGCTTTAATAAGCTCTTGTTAATTATCAACTGTTTACTTTATGTTGGTTGGTGTACACTTTATGAATCTAGTTTATCTTCAACAAGAAGTAAATTTATTCAATTTGAGTTTAAAGTTATATGTGTAGGAACTGCTTTTTATATGTTATAATAGTATGTAATTATGTCATATTTTATTCAACTTTGTATGAAGAGTGAAAACATATTTCATTCTCATGATTATTCGGTTTGCAGTATGGTGATTAAACAGTCTGTAGATGGCTATGTGTAATTCTGGTCGGTTTACCGAGCATGCTGACTACATATGGATTCTATGTCAATATTACTTTTATCGACAGTGCTGTAAACCAAGGAGCTGGTAAACTAACTCACTCCCAAATTCACCTTTTTTTGGCGAAAATTGAAAGTTTGTTTGTGTATTTATGTAACGTGTTTTGGGTAATGCTACCATGATTTTCTTCAGTATGTTTGGATGGAAGTCCACCTGCATATCATTGGGACATGGGATCTGGTGAAGGAATCAACAACTGGTTAGTACACATTGAGGTTCGTGTCACATTGCCTATTATGTAGAAGTTAGGAGATAACGTTATGACCGGAATCTGTCGTTAGTTATGTTGATTTCAACAGTACAAATGGTTAGTGATTCTAATTTTTTTATATTAGGGAGGTGGATGGTGCAACAATGTCACTACTTGCCTTGCTCGTAGCAGGACTCGTTTAGGATCCTCAAAGAAAATGGTGGAACAAGTTGCGTTTTCAGGAATTTTACATAATCAGCCACAATACAACCCTGGTGAGAAATTTGTTTCATCTATAGTGAGATCTACAAGTAATACTTCAAAAGGTTTTCACAGTTTATTGTTTCAACTTTCTTTTCAGATTTCTATAATTGGAAAAGGATTAAGGTCAGATATTGCGATGGTGCATCCTTTACCGGCGATGTGGAAAAAGTCAATCCAGTAAGTCCTAAAATGATGATTAGAAATCATAATAAGTAGTGCCTTTAATATATTAAAGTTTGGAAACTCTTTAATGGACGATTGTCTTCCTTATTCAAATTACTTCAGAAAACCAATCTACACTTTAGAGGAGCGAGAATATTTCGTGCCGTCGTTGAGGAGTTGCTAGAAAAAGGAATGATTTTTGCTGATAACGTACGATCCATGGGTCCTTTGTTTTTTTTATTCCCCCTCGTGTTACTTGTTTGGTTGATAGATAGTAGAACTTTATGATAAGCCATTCTTTCTGGATGTTCAGCTGGTGGATTGACTTCCATATTACACTGTGACGAATTTAAAGCTTACCTTCAAGTACCAAAGTGAAATGCCTCGCTGACGCTGGCTATTTTATTACTAGTAATACGTAAGATATCATCTTAAATCCTTTTCTTTTGGTTATATGTTTTCTTTATTCAGCATAGCGACATAATAAAAATTCTTCATAAACAGGCGGGATCTTTTCGGGACAAGAAGACTTGAGGCCTTCTACGATGAAGTGGTCAAGACACATGTACTCTTACTCCTTTATAGAAGTAGAAGCTCTAATAAGTTTACAATTTTAGCCTTGTTGAGTTTCATGTTAATAGTTAGTTGATCGAAGTTTAATTCACCTTATAACACTAGTTTATGACCGATTCCTTTGTTCCGTAAAATCCTTGACATTTCATCTATTGATGTGATCTTTGGACTCTGGTCACTGATCTGCTTCTTTGTTTCTGCTATAGGGATCAGCCAAAAATTTGCCTCGATCTTGCACTTCCAAGATGAAAAATACGAGTAGTTTAGTTAGAAAGATCGTGTTGATAACTTTCCCAACATTTATACTGCATTCGCAAGTTTTAACAATTTCTTGGTTTTTGCAGTGCTTTTTCCCTGAAAACATGATCCAAGAAATTAAGACACCGATATTTTAACCAATGCAGCCTATGATTCATGGCAGGTTCGGCAAACAGTTCTCATAATTCTGTAGTTTATTTCAAATTTTCTTTTCATATTTCCTTGCTACAATTCTGGTTTACATTTCCGCAGATAAAAAATGCATTGGCTCCAGGGGTTGTTGATCCACACGGTACCTGGCGCAACTGCAAACTTAATATTAGGAATTGTTCATCTGATCAAATTGAGATCATGCAAGGTCACTAGTCACCATTACTCTTCTGTTAGCTTCGTGTTTTCTACTTAACCATGAGAAAAAAGTTCTATCTAGTGAATAGATATCCATAGTAAAGGTTAAGTGTTGTAAATTTCAACACCTTTACTTACGAATGGGTCAAATTGGGTTGTGTTCTAATTCAAACGGGTCAAACTAAAAAAAACTAAGGGGGAATGGGTTGAGATTTCGTCTAAGTCCATCTGAATCGTTGTAATCCAAATATTACAGAATTTTATTACTATTATAATCATCATACTGCATCTGTGATCATAAGCATTAGTTTTTTTCATTACAAATTGAATACTACTCTATAAGTGTTTGTGGGTCAACCAACCCGACCCAGGCTATTGGACTTAATTGTTTAAGTCTTGTTAACCCAAAAAAAGCCTGCTACTTTTTTCCTGGATGGGCCTCCAAACAAACCCATTACAGAAACAGTTATCATAAACGGTTATTTAGGTTTTAGAATAGTTATAACGTTTAGAAACATATGTGTCGTATACTTTTGGTGAAGTGTTGTAACAGACATGAAGCAGCGCTTCATTATGTATAAATAGGTTTAAAGAGTCTGTAACCAAAACAACCCTTTCAGTTATTATATTATCAGAATTTTAAAGGGTTCATCAATCTTCTCCTGTTTTTCTTTTGTTTCTCTTTTATTCGATTTGTATGAATGATACTCATGATGTTGTTTGATCAATCGATCCTGGAAACTCCATTGAAGACTTGTCAACAGTGGCATCAGAGCCTATGGGATCAAACAACACCCAAATCATGTCTTTACAATCATCATTCAAGATTCAGAGATGCTTTTTAAAATCGCAGAAACCATGGAAATGATGGATGCAAATTTGAAGAGGCTTGTTGGTTTTTTCCTTTTCCTTCAAACCAAAAGCCTTGAAGATATTTTTTTGAAGAAGATACTTGGCCTGTCAAGAACATGGCGAAAGATCAAAACCTGCTACAATCATTTAAGGGACGTCTTCAATTGCTATTATAGCACTGCTAGGGTATCACTCTTTGGAACAGATGGACATGTTTCAAAAGGCAAGGGAAATTGCCATAAAGGTCGAAAAGATCAACTGATCAAACCCAATGAGAAGAACAGTCAGATTGAGCGTTCTGGTTTTTTTTAGATCTTAAAAAACAAGTATCAACAAAGTATGAAGATATAGAAGACATCAATTTTTAAAGATTGGAGGCATCAAAGACAAAGATTCATCAACACATGAAGAAGAAAGAAACTCAGAAACCAAAGAAGAAGGCTGTGGAAACACTGAAGATGGAAGCCTGCATATTGGAAGAACAAGACTTCAACAATTAGGAGGAACATGTTGGACTTAATTGTTTAAGTCTTGTTAACCCAAAAAAAGCCTGCTACTTTTTTCCTGGATGGGCCTCCAAACAAACCCATTACAGAAGCAGCTATCATAAACGGTTATTTAGGTTTTAGAATAGTTATAACGTTTAGAAACATATGTGTCGTTTACTTTTGGTGAAGCGTTATAACAGACATGAAGCAGCGCTTTATTATGTATAAATAGGTTTAAAGAGTCTGTAACCAAAACAACCCTTTCAGGTATTATATTATCAGAATTTTAAAGGGTTCATCAATCTTCTCCTGTTTTTCTTTTGTTTATGTTTTATTCGATTTGTATGAATGATACTCATGATGTTGTTTGATCAATCGATCCTGGAAACTCCATTGAAGACCTGTCAACACAGGCAGTACTAGAATCGACCCGTTTGACCATTTACCTTGCCCACCAGACCCGCCCATCTTGCCACTTGAAACAATTGATGTCATGAAAGTTTACTCTCAGAATTTAGATTGGATTTCTTAAGTGCATTAGACGGATTTCTTAGCATCAATTCATCAAGAGGGATGTTCATCAACTCATGCTATGCTCACTGCCAAACCGAAATACAAGAGACATGCTTCATGAGTGACTCACCCATGTTAAGTAACATGGTAAACTAAGCTCGTTAGTTTTCTATTATGACCATGGGAAGATATCTAGTGAGAAGAGAAAATAAAATGAGAAGAGTGAGAAATATTATTAGCCACACATTTTAAATAAAAAAAGAAATTTAAAGGGAGATGCATCTACTTTTGTAGGTGCATCTAAAATATGTGGTTGTGGTTTCTTCTTATCCTTCTCATTTGATTCATACCATATATGTCTTTTGAACTAACCCGAACCATTAAACTTGTTACAGACAATTGGAAGAGCAGTTGGAGACTGGTTTTACGACCGCAGTCCATTTCAAGAGATAGACTGCCCTTACCCTTGCGATAAAAGTTGCCACAATCGTGTTTTTTGAATAACTATTACAACATTCATTATGATCAATATTGAGTCTATTGGTAAGTCATTTTTTGATCTAGAAAACGCGTAAGAAACGAGCTGTTTAGTTCGAATTGTGCAACATTGAAGATGTAGTTTACGACTTTAAGCATTATGGTGTCACCAATATACAAATTGTGATTAGTGTATTCTTTAATCATCATGTAAATTACATGAATGATTCTTAAGAAAGTACTATATATTTTTATTTTATTTTTATAAATTGATGTATTGAAAATCAAGTCCTAGTTTGAGATGCACCAAGAAAATATGCTCAAGAGATTTCACTATAATGAAGATATGCTTTAGACAACAATCATTGATACCCTTATAACAGCAACTTTTTAAACATGAGGAATAAGAATAATATTAAATGATTACCCATATATGATTATGAAGAGTTGATATTTTCTTCATATTTGCAAAATAATTCATGCACTTTAATTAGTGAAACTATAGGTTGGACTTGATGGTTGGATAAGGGTGGATAAAAAGTTAGAAACAAATCAAAGTATTAATCCAATGGTAAGTGTTTGAATCTTTTTTAGAACCATTTCTTTTCTTTTTTTCTTTTCCTTTTTAATTTTATAAATATGATTTTCAATCTTTTAGCCGATTAGTCTATGGTGTTCTCGTTTATAACCAGACAAACTCAATCAGTACAAAATTTCACACATCATCTAAATCCCTTAAGCGAGACTTAAGTTCCACAACATTAGACTAGTAGTAATGGTGACTCAAAGGGTGATCAGAGCACCTAACACCTCAGCGGAATAAAAAAACACATTACTAAACAAATACCTCACAAAAATTATTAATAATAAAAAAACATACACATACTTATATGCTACTAGACCAAAAATTTGAGTGATTGTACTGTTTTTGTAATGTTATTTATCAAGGCCAATCAATCAAAGAAACAAAAAAAGTGTTAGATTTAACTTAACCAACACCATTGTTATATCACGGTCGTTACCCTACAAGTCACACTTGTATGGTCATTTATGTGTAAATGTATATACATTGGCTTAAAGACACACGTATAAAGCAAAAGTAAAGATGTATCATGCACATGAAAAAGCAGCTAGCGTCGATATCGACATGCTGGGGTCCCCTCCAATAATATTTTTATCTACTGTTACGAACATGGTAAACTCCTTTTTATAAAGGTAAATAAATAGTTTGTACTCTATTTGGTAGTAACTATGGTGGTGGTCGACCATTTGCTAGTGGAGTGCACCACGCTCCAACATTATGGTGGTGATCACCTTCAAGTGCGCATTAAGAGTACCTTTTTTGCACTTATTTGGTGGTTTGCACCACTGAACATATTTTTTTTACTCTTTACAAGGCTTACAACAAATTTTAATTAGTAATGGCCATTGTTGACAGAAAACCTTCATTGGTAATATACTAAGACCTTGCATTTTATTAAAGCTCTAGGTATGGTGTGCCATGGCTCAAGCCATGCTCTTTGGCACAACTCGACAGCGCGAGAAGCCATACCAGAAGTGGGTTGGTCGGTTTTGGCGTTGTGGCCACCAGCTCACGCCATAGGCTATATCTTCTTTTTTTTGGTTTTTTTTTTTTTTTTTTTTTTTAGTATATGTGGACCCATGACACCACTTTTTATACCAAGAAATGATGTTTTTGTAGCATGGAAAAAATTGTTAAAATGACGCTTAAGATACCACCTCACGACACCAACCGTAGCTAGCGCTTTGACTGCTTTCAGTGTGACATGATTTTTTTTCCTAACACGTCTTATGGATATGTGAAAGGTGTTCCCTCGATTTCTAAATGAATCTACACTTCAGATATTCTTGACACAGAAGTGCAACTTTTAACTAAAAATAGCTATAGAGTTGTCACATGAAGAAACTATAGATAAATAATTTCGACATGCATGCATGAGACTTCCGAATAATCAAATATAGCTTTCAAGAGTGGTCAATGAAGTAACACATACAAATAATCTGATACGTGGGATAGGCAGGGGCGGAGCCATGTTAAGAGTACCGGGGGGAGTCGCCCCCAACAAACCTCTCGTAGACACACAAAATCATGTAGGAAAAATATCAAATATGTAGAAAAAAATGGCAGTGCCCTCAACTTGATAATCCGAGTGCCCTCATCATTCAAAGTGTGAACTAAGCTCTAGTGCCTCAAAACCATTTTTCCGGTGGTTTTGTTCGTCGGAAAATATGGAAAAGGAATGGTGGAAATATGAAATAGGAAGATGGAAAGTGAGAATAGGTAAAGAGGAAGTACTTTAGCTGGTAGGCATTGGGAGTAGAGAAAAAAGGTCAAAAGTTTTATTGTTTTGAATTTTTTACTCCGTATTATTTATTTACATATTCCTTTTGTGTATTTCTATTTAAAATTTACAATGAATATACAAGTTAATATAATCATTCAAATCAAGGTCGTCAATGGAAATATCAAACATGATATTTTGTAAATGATGAGAGTATATGTAAATTTTTAACGTTTTCATAAAGGTACCATGTTAGTAGTATGTTGTACAAGTATCTAGGTTACAATTAAATTTTTAAATCTTATTTATATTTTAAATGTTACACGCAACGCAGGTATGATGTTTTCATTTCGAATGATAATAAAAACTTGTCAACATCAATTGCTAAACATTACACGAAACACTTAAAAATATCTCAATAACTATTTGCCGTTATAAAATATCGTTAATATACACGGGTATATATCTAGTTTCAGTTTAATTCTTAAAAGATCTTATTGAAGATTTAAAAAAAAAAAAACATTCATATTGTTATTGATAAAAGTGATTTACAGATATCGGATTATTTTGACTCAAGGTTAATTACTTTGAGCTGGCTTTACTTTCATTTGTAGTTGGGTATACGTGAAATTAGTTTGTGAGTTGGTTGATCTTATTTACAATGAAACTTTATAAACTTATATTATTGGTTGATTTTTTATACAAATCGTTCATTTAGTTAGTGTTAGTTGCCTTAAAAAAGGCGTCTTTGCATTTAATTACAACCGACCCGACCCGACCCATTTTAAATTTTACCTAAAAAACAATCGGATCCATTATCGTATTTTTCTTATCGCTCGTTGCCCTCTTCAATTAAATTTCTTGGCTCGGGGATAGGTGCATCCATTTCCTAATAATTCACAAGACGTGTCCCATAGTCACATGCAAGTATGGACAAATCAGAACTAAAATTAATTAGATGTCCAATTTTCTTTTACGTACACCGTAATATATGAAAAGAAAATAGAACATACCATTTTTGTAAAAACGACATAGAAATCAACATGTTGCATCCTAATTAGCCTATGCGATTATCCATAGTCAAAAACCGTTTACATATGTTACTAGACTAACTGAAAAAAGACTATAACGATATATATTTTGGAACGGGTGTATTTAAAAGAAATCAAGAGCTTTTAGAGCATGCACAACAATAACATCATAACATCAATAACACCGTTCACGTCAGCGTCACATCAGCTTTAACATTTCACCTTAACATCCCAATAACATCAAATAACATTTCATATTTTCAATTTCAACCCCTAAACTAAAACAAACACTTCATTTACTAAACTAAACATAACATTAAATTTGAAAACATATTATAATACGAAATTATAAAAATACATCGAAAAAAAATTACAACAAATAACAAAACACACCGCAAATTAAACGTTACAACATAAAGGAAATGACAACGAAAAAAAATAACAAAACATAGCAAATACTTATTCATCATCGTCGCTCTCTTGTTGTTGTCCATGTCGTTCAAGATTCTTCTGCCAAACATGCTCCATAAGGTCCTGTTGGAGTTGGGTATGCGTTTGCCGGTCGTGTATTTCTTTTGCCTTACGACTGTGAGTATCACATCTGTCGACCCATCTTCGTTGCCTCAAATTTGCTGACGGATCCACCCACACTTCGTTATAGTTACGTTATGCAAATTTTTGATCTTTTATTATCATGTTATGCAAAATAATGCAAGAATACATGATTCTACGTATCGTGACAATTTCCCATTGACGTGCCGGTTGTTGTAGTATACCCCCAACAACCTTGAAGCACACCAAAAGCACGTTCAATATCCTTTCGGGCACTTTCTTGTCTCCTTTTAAAGTACGTATGTTTTTCGTCAGTTGTTGCCCTGAAGGATTTGACGAAAGTTGCCCACTGTGGATAAATTCCATCAGCCAAGTAATACCCCTGTTCATACCTAGTTCCGTTGACCATATAAGGTGCTCTTGGGGCATTGTCAGCAAGAAGGTCGTCAAATAACGGAGAGTTATCTAAAACATTAATATCGTTATTCGCCCCCGCCATCCCAAAAAATGCATGCCAGATCCATAAATCTTGAGAAGCAACAACTTCAAGCATAATTGTTGGGTATTTTTTTATCACCCCTAGCAAAATGCCCTTGCCAAGCCACTGGACAATTTTTCCATTCCCAGTGCATACAGTCAATGCTACCAAGCATTCTCGGAAAACCATGTTTTTCTTCATGTTTTTGATAAATTTTTTGAATGTCGGCCCATGTTGGTTTTCTTAAATACTCCGACACAAACAAATCAATAATGCATTTGTTAAAATTATCAAAACATACTTTTGAAGTACTCGCACCCATTTGCAAGTATTCATCAAATGCATCGGGTGAGGTGCCGTACGCCAATTGGCGTATGGCAGACGTACACTTCATTAGAGCACTTAAACTCATTCGACCCGTACAATCGGGTGTTTGCCTAAAGAAAGTAAAATGATCTGGAATATTATCGGAAGTATAAGATTCAATACCTTCAACTATTTGCAGGAATAGTTTCCGGCTCATATGAAATCTTCTACGAAAATTCCGGTTTGAATACTTACAACCTTCTACGAAATAATCGTTGCGCAGACGTTCTTCTGCAAGCTCACGTTCACGATATATATGGCTACGAGCACGAGTAGGATGTTGAGATTCAATACCTTCTTCTTGTTCCAACTGAAGGTGATACTCGTACGCGGACGCCATAAATTGGAAGTCCTCTTCGTCATCAACGTCTGACCAAGACAGAGAAATATCACCAAATTCATTTGGATCCATTGTGAACGAACTTGATTCTTGAATTAGGAAAGTCTGAGAGGAAGTATATAAATTGTGAATTTGAATTATGGAAGTGTGAAAAAAATAGAGTTTTAGTTGGGTATTTATAGTGGTAAAAAAATGTTTTTGATTTTTTTTTTTTTTTTTTTTTTTTTTTTTTGTGTGTGTAAAAACTAGCCGTTAGGGAGTTTTATGTAAATTTTTTTAAAAATATAACGGCTAGTAGCCGTTGAGGGGCTGGTTTTGTAAATTTTTTGATTTTTTTTTCTTTTTCTTGCCCTTTAACGGCCGTTACACACCCAACGCGCAGGGACTAACGCCGTGATTTCTCTACCCCTCCAACGGCGTTATTTTGGCCCTCCAACGGCGTTACGGCGTTACTGTCGTGCATGCTCTTACAAAAATCAGCGTTAAGCCGTACGTAAAAAATGTATGGATTTCCTGAAATCCAACCTAATTCCGCCTCTCTATACAAGTACTATATGCTTACATAAAAATCGTATTAACTGTGTTTTGTGATGATCATTTTTATTTTAATATCCATTACAGTATTTGAATTAGTTGTGATTTCTCTTTCATTGTGATTAGGTGTTGTTCTGAGATTTGGGTAAAACGATTGTATACTTAGAGTTAATAACAAGTTTGACATAAGACTGGGTGTTACACTAAGTGTAATAAGAATCATATATATGACCGCGGTCATTATTGTCACATCAGCACTAATTCAGTTTTTTTCTGTATAACCTACTTAGTATAATAAGATGACTGCAATCATCAATAAAAACATATTTCACTTAAAAAAAAATATACTCCACAAAAAAATATAATAAAAGTACCCATACAAATAAGAATTCACACGACCTGGTTATGGTGAAGTGACCGCCGCCATGTAATCAGGGATGACTCGCTTATGGTGAGGGTGACCACGGTCATGACCTCTGTAATACGGATGGTCTTATGGTCACTAAGCTCATCATCTCCACTCAGTGACACATCACCATTCAATACATCATCAAACCCACCACCGAATAGGTAAAATGGTCACCACCAAACCAAAAATATAAAAATACTTCACTTTATATAAACATACCTCACAATACAACCTACAAACGCACACAAGAAAAAAATGATGCATCAATTAGCACCAAACCAATGCAAAAACTTAAGACCGAGCGCGATACTAGTGATGCTTATGGGAACCCCGCATGAAAGTTGAAGGTGATGGTGGTCCTTCATCGCCATAATGACCAGTCTAAGACCCATTGACAATTAAAAACACTATACGTACTTTTTAATGTAGAGCACAATCACAATTGATGACAAATTAAACTCAAATCATCCTAAACTAAAACAAACTCTCATCATCCTAAACTAAAAAATAAGTTGAAGTTAATGAATGAATAATACAAGAATGTTAACTTAGTTGAATGTGTGCTTAGGAAAGGATAATACTATCACAATAATACATTTGTATTATTTTTGTGTAAATAATCTAATTATTTGTACTTGACAACATTAGATCATATAAGATGATAAAGTGAAATCACGTGTAATAGTTTATATGTGGCTTCAACCCGCTGTAATTTAGTAAATAATTGATTCAACCATTTACTTTTAATCAATCGTACTCTTTTTAATTTGGGCAAATTGTCTGAAAAGGCATCGAACTTGCCACATTTTCCTTTTCTCGGCATCAATTTTTTTTTTCCTATTGTAGCACTGAACTTGCCTAATTTTCCTATTGTAGCACTGAATCACACTTAAAGTGTAATTTTATCTTCTTAAACCCGTTTTAAGTGTGATTTTGTGTCACAAAAGGAAAATTAGGCAAGTTTAGTGCTACTATAGGAAAATTAGGCAAGTTTAGTGCTACCTGTTTTAAGTGTGATTTCGACCGTTAATTTTTTTATTGCACCGTTAGTCCTTTTCGTCTGTTTTTAACGACCGTTATTATATTATTGCACCGTTAGTCCTTTTCGCCCGTTTTTTACACGTTTTCGTCCGTTTTTACACGGTTTCGTCCGTTTTTACACGTTTTCGTCCGTTTTTGCACGGTTTCGTCCGTTTTTACACGTTTTCGTTCGTTTTTGCACGTTTTTACACGATTTTTTTAGTTTTTGCACGGTTTCGTCCGTTTTTACACGTTTTCGTCTGTTCTTACACAATTTCGTCCGTTTTTACACGGTTTCGTCCGTTTTTACACGTTTTCGTCCGTTTTAACCGTTTTCGTTCGTTTTTGCACGTTTTTACACGTTTTCGTCCGTTTTTACACGTTTTTTAGTTTTTGCACGGTTTCGTCCGTTTTTACACGTTTCGTCCGTTTTTGCACAGTTTCGTCCGTTTTTACACGTTTTCGTCTGTTTTTGCATTTTTTACACGTTTTTGTTAGTTTTTGCACGGTTTCGTCCGTTTTTACACGTTTTCGTCCGTTTTTACACGTTTTCGTTCGTTTTTACACGTTTTCGTTTGTTTTAACACGTTTTCGTCCGTTTTTGCACAGTTTCGTCCGTTTTTACACGTTTTCGTCCGTTTTTTAACGGTTTCGTCTGTTTCTACACGTTTTGTTCGTTTCTACACGTTTTCGTTCCGTTTCTACACGTTTCCGTTTTTTCAAAAACGTGTAAAAACGTGCAAAAACAGACGAAAACGTGCAAAAGCGGACGAAAACGTGCAAAAACGGACGAAACTGTGCAAAAACGGACGAAACTGTGCAAAAACGGACGAAAACGTGTAAAAACGGACGAAACTATGCAAAAACGGACGAAAACGCGTAAAAACGGATGAAACTATGCAAAAACGGACGAAAACGTGTAAAAACGTGCAAAAACAGACGAAAACGTGCAAAAGCGGACGAAAACGTGCAAAAGCGGACGAAAACGTGCAAAAACGGACGAAACTATGCAAAAGGGGACGAAAACGTGCAAAAACGAACGAAACTGTGCAAAAACGGACGAAAAAGTGTAAAAACGGACAAAACTATGCAAAAACGGACGAAAACGTGTAAAAACGGACGAAACCGTGCAAAAACTAAAAATAATCGTGTAAAAACGAACGAAAACATGTAAAAACGGACGAAACCGTGCAAAAACGGACGAAAACGTGTAAAAACGGACGAAATCGTGTAAAAACGAACGAAAACGTGTAAAAAACGGGCGAAAAGGACTAACGGTGCAATAATATAATAACGGTCGTTAAAAACAGATGAAAAGGACTAGCGGTGCAATAAAAAAATTAACGGTCGAAATCACACTTAAAACGGGTAGCACTAAACTTGCCTAATTTTCCTATAGTAGCACTAAACTTGCCTAATTTTCCTTTGTGACACAAAATCACACTTAAAACGGGTTTAAGAAGGTTAGTTACACTTTAAGTGTGATTATAGGCAAGTTCAGTGCTACAATAGGAAAATTAGGCAAGTTCAGTGCTACAATAGGAAAAAAAAAAGTTCGATGCCCAGAAAAGAAAAATGTGGCAAGTTTCGATGCCTTTTCAGACAATTCGCCCTTTTAACTTATATGCAAAATTGTTTTCCTTTTGCTTTTGGGAAGTTCTTTTCTAATAATTTACGTCTAACTAAGAGATTTTGTTGAATCTCATTAACTTGAATGTTATTTTCAGCTCGAATACTTTACTCGCTGATACAACTTAGACTATATATGATATTATTGGCCAAATACTTTGGCCCAACATTAGGAAAGACGCGAGGATATTTAAGATGCAAATATGATTATGATGGCGACACTAGCTAAAGTGAGAATTCTTTTTTTTTTGAACAAGCTAAAGTGAGGATTCGTGTTCAAAAAAATAAAGTGAAAATTATTTTGCTTAACGCATAAGTAGAGAAAAGGGACATTTTTGGTTAACAAGTTGAATGTGATTGTTATTTTCTGCTTTTTAATGGTGAAATCGAGAACCATATTATGTGTTGCACGCAAGATTCGTCATTTATATTTAGGTTTTGTCCGTAGTGAGGTTGGAAGATGATCATATGTCAATTATAATGTTCGTAGACTTTCGTATCCTAAGAAACTCTACACTTGATTAACATTATAGAATCTAACCACCAAGCATCATTTGTACCAAATATATACTCTCAGAGATTTAAGTTCACAATTTATTCAGTTGACATTTGTAAAATAATGTCAACCAAGATCGTTGGTAAGCCATCATATTGTTCTTATAGAAAGTCTTGGGTACAATCATTATCGGGTACATCTAGAGGGTGACTATAAATTAGTCACAAGGATGCATCGGTTAAATTGTGTAGTTAAATAATTGGTTAGTAACTAATTAGAAACGAAAACGAATCCATCCATCTATCTTTGTTTTGTGAAGTTGGAAACATTACATGTGAGGTTGGGTAGTACTTGTCTTTTGAAAATATAGAATAAAATGAGATTGGTTATTCGTACCATCTTATAATGATTGTATTACCTTTTTTAGATTTTTTTTTTTTAATTTTAAAATTTTATTTTATTATAAAACAGAAAAATAAGAAATACACAACATAAGATATATTAATACAGAACATAAGATATATATATAATGTTTGATGTGTCAAAAGTAGCAAAACATAAATAATACGAAAGATAAAATCATTAAAAATTGTCTTGTCTTATTAATAAAAGGGTAAAATTGCTTAAAAAATACATAATATAAAATATAAAATTTAATAAGTCAAAAATAGTAAAAGAAAAAAAATCATAAAAAAAAAACTGTCTTATTCTATCAATACAGTGGGCAACAAGAGGGAAAGAAGGGGTAAAAGAGGGTAAGACCCAAGGGTATAAATAGCGTGAGGCGTGACGGCATGATTAAGCCTCACGTTTTAGGAGCTATGAGAAGACATAACGTTTCTTAAAGCGTGAATTAAAGTAGCACAAAATATGAAAAATATTTGTAGATTTATAAATCATATCAAATTTCATATGTATCGAGTTTACAAAAAATATTACACATAAAGAATTACGTTAAGAAATTCATTGTTTTTTTTTAAATCTTCTTCATCGGAGTTAAATTAAAAAAAGTTATCACGTTTCGCATCTTAGAACGTCTTATCATGCATTTTCAAGCCTCATTTCACGTCACGTCTAGAGCCGACACCTAGTCTATTTCTAAACTTGAAAGTCACGTCTCACATCTTAGCGACGCTTTAACGCAATCATAACGCGCATTTTAAAACCCGGTGTACCATAATACCACCCTAAAATAAAAATAGGGAGTACCAGGTTTGTGTTATGCCATATCCATTGTATGTATGTAAAATGAGACCGTTGGCAACTTGGAATGAATAATGAATGATCCAAATCAAACAGCTGTGTTGTGACTTATGTTTGTTCCTCGAATCCTTGTCTCTGTCGGTGTCACTGAACCGTTACGCGTTCAACTTTATTGCTCCACGTTCCCTGCCACTTTCCTTTTAATTTTTGTCTTTCAAAAATATATTTTCTGCTCTATTTTTATGCAATTATTTGCTATTTTCTAAAAGGAAAATGGTCTAAAAAGTCATCCAACTTGCCACTTGCTCCTTTTGTAGGCATCAAACTTTTAATTTTTCTATTGTAGCATCCAACTTTCTTAATTTTTCTATTGTAAGACTGTAGCGCAAAAAAATGAGGTGACAATAGAAAAATTATGGATGTTGGATACCTACGAATATAAAGATTAAGGAAATTGGATGCATACAATAGGATGATTAAGAAAGTTGGATGCTACAATAGGAAAATTAAGAAAATTGGATGCTACAATAGGAAAATTAAAAGTTTGATACTTACAAAAAGAAAAAGTGGCAAGTTGAATGTTTTTTTAGACAATTTTCCTTTTTCTAGAAAGGAATAAAGTTTAACATCACTATTGACGTCCAACCAAGTTGGTTCTTGTTTCATTTCATATATGTAATAACAATCTATTCATATGGTTTTGTATTAAACGACCTATATACCGATCAAGGGCGGAACCAAGGTAGGTTTCGAGTTCACGAGACACAAATAAATTTTTGCGGCGTATATTAAATACAACCCGTCCAGAAGATTGTATATCTAATCTTGTTTAGCGTTTTCTTAAATGCACATAGTTACTTTTAGTTCTGGTTTCGTTCTTGATACGAACAATATTTTTGTGTTAGACAACTTATATAAGAATATAAGTTTTTTCAATTTCAGTATATTAAGCATGTCGTTTTTCCCACGTTGTCTTTAGAGAAAACCCTATAACCAATAAATGTTGCTTGTTATCAACATTTTACGAAAAATAACATCTAACTTATACAACAAGCTAGATTAATAAACATCATATGGCAGTACATCAATAGCCAACTACCTTAGTAGTTTGCAGTAAATTTAGTTGGTAGAAATTTAACACTCCTTTTGATTATAATAGTTGTCAAATAAAAGATTATAAAAACATAAATCTATATCTATACTACTTTTTAATTTATTTGAGTAATTTTTAAATTAGAAAGCTTAAAATTTTAAGTAACACACTTACTAATAAATCTGAAAAATTAAGTGTTTTAGATTAGTAGATTTGTAATAGTCCTTTAACAAATATCTAATAAATGTTATTTTTAAAATACATCTACAATGATAAATACATTTTATTATACATATTGTACAAACTGATAAAACACACAAAATTTTATACAATTTATATGAAAATAAGTTGATAGTACATATGGTTTTAAAAAACGGACCGGACCAACATGTTCAACCGGTGTAACCGGGAATCGGAGTCACCACTAGTTCGGCTAACCAATAAAAGACGTTCAAAAACGAACCTAAGAGGACCGTCAGAATCGACAAAAATGGATTAATCGATCTTTTTGTTTTTCTCAGGTTATCAGCTTGTCATTGTTATTTTATTCGTGTCTAGACTTTAATCACTGAGTATCCGCTACCGCAACACACGAATACCCACTATTACATAATAGTCACCGATATACGTTCACTTATTATGTGGATAATAATTTATACTCACCGATATAAGGCAACCATTATTGTCAACTTATTCAAATCTTTTACATTTATATATCTTAGGTAGTTCAAGGTAATGAAGGTTACCAAACACAATCATTGAGAACACAATAACATATTTAAAATTTTGATATTAAAATAAAGTTATATTATCTTTTAGAAAAATAGAATATTATCTTTATTTAAAGACAGAAGGTACTAAGGTAGGGCTATATAAGACGAAACGAGTTCCACTAAAACCTTGTCACTGAAATATTTCATTGTATTTTCTGGTGTGGATTTGCATTATACGATCAAAATCTACAAATTAACTTTGTGTTTTTCTTAAGGTACGCTTGATTTTTTTTTTTTTGTAAAAATATACGTGTAGACTGTTTAATGTATGTGGCTAATCATGTTCTACTAGCTATAGCTTAGCTCAAATGGGTGTTAATATTGTTTGCTCAGATCTTCAATCATGTATTGATATTGACATTCAAATCCGGATACATTTGAGTAAGAGAGTCTGCATATGTATAGTGTTGTAAATGAACCGGACGAACACGGCCTTGTTCATGTTTGTTGGTTTAATTTTAACCGAATAAATAAACGAACACGGTCACTTTAACGGGCAAATTTTCCTGTTCATAAAATGTTTATTGAACGTTCCGTTCGTTTACAGCTACCCTTTGAGCATCATACTTAATGTAAACATCATTTCTTTAAGATACTTTTGAGTTCAGCACTAAATAACTGAAGTTCTTTTTTAAATAATCAACGATGGTGTATGTTGTGTGTATTTTTTGAGTCATGAATTTTATAAAGTTGTGTTTTTGATCTAGTTTATGACATTAAAACATTAGATACTGTATATCTTAGCCACAGGCAGATGTCGGAATAATGCACGAATCACTAGCTAAAACTTGTTCTTTTATTGCAAATTAGTCCCTATACTTTTATAGTTTTATTTGCATGATTTTTTTTTTACCTAGTTGCCTAATTTGTTTATTAAAAAAATTATAAAAATAATAGTTCCAGTGGTCAATTATAGTCATGGGTCTATTGATATACTATTGAAGCATGTTAGATTTGTTTTAGCTTTACAAAATGACTAATATGACCACATAAGTCGATACTAATAAATAAATATTGGTTTATGTCACTTCTGGAAAGTGACACATGTTTGGTAGCAAGAAGCATCTTAGCATATTGTCACGGACTTGTCTCTACAAGGTCTCCCGTGCGGCACTTAGTCTCGACTAAGCTCAGCCTTGCTCGAATACTCAACGATGTATGCAACGAAAGTAAACTTCAAAGAGAGGAACAAGTGGAATGAAAGGAATACTTTGTATTGCTTTGAACTTTACAATAGAGAATACAATTGAACTTTGTTGGATGATCTTTACAAATGAGGCAACACCTATATATACTACTATGTACATCATTCTAGAAGCTTCTAGCTTATAGGATTTCCATAAGCTTCTAGTAAGCTTCTAGAGCTTCCTACTTATTCCATCTTTTTCTATAATCTTCCAAGATTATCTATCAT
This sequence comes from Chrysanthemum seticuspe, assembly GCA_019973895.1. NCBI lineage: Eukaryota > Viridiplantae > Streptophyta > Magnoliopsida > Asterales > Asteraceae > Chrysanthemum > Chrysanthemum seticuspe. The sequence continues at coordinate 43,540,407 of BPTQ01000001.1, forward strand.
CTTCCAAGGGCTTCCAAACTCTTCCATCCTTATCAAGACTTCCCAAGAGAAGTGTAGAATAATCCGGAATCCCGATCACACTTGGAAATGATCTAGTCGAGTAGGCGGGTCGTGACATCCTCCCCCACCTAAGCTCGCGACGTCCTCGTCGTGCCATCCTCGTGATACTTCTTGATCTTGTCCGCAAATTGCCACAACAAGTCTTCGGCTTCCCAACTTGCTTCACTATCGGGCAAATTATGCCACTTGATCAAGTACTCCTTATAGCTCGGCACTCCTCGTCTCCGTATCGTACGATCCGACAAGATCTCATCAACCTCTCGATCGTACGAGGTAACAACCGCTGTTGGTGCCCGCTTGGACACCCCTCGTTCCGAGTCTTCCTCGTCCTTATGATAAGGTTTGAGAAGGCTAACGTGGAAGACCGGATGAATCTTCAACTTGGGCGGTAGTTGAAGTCGATAAGAAACCTTTCCAACACGTCCAATCACCGGGAAAGGGCCTTCATACCTCCGTATCAAACCTTTATGCACCTTCCTTAGTGATTTGAATTGTTGAGGCAAGAGCTTCACCATCACTTGATCTCCGACCTCGAACTCGACGTGTCTCCTCTTTTCATCCGCCCACTTTTTCATTTTCTTAGCCGCTTTATCCAACGAAACCCGGGCCAAGTCCGCTTGCTCGTGCCATTCCTTCATCGTCTTGTAAGCGGCCGGGCTACTCCCCTCGTATGATGCGGCTAAGGCATTCGGAGTCAATGGTTGGCGCCCCGTGACCAACTCAAAAGGACTCTTCCCCGTGGCTTCACTCCTTTGCATGTTGTACGAGAATTGAGCAACGTCAAGGAGTTTAGCCCAATCATGTTGGTTGGCACTCACATAGTGCCGAAGATAGAGCTCCAATAGCGCGTTCACCCTCTCCGTTTGCCCGTCTGTTTGGGGATGGAAACTCGTAGAGAAGTTCAAATCCGTTCCCATGATCTTGAACAACTCCGTCCAAAAGCGCCCCGTGAATCTTGGATCTCGATCACTAACGATCACATGTGGCACTCCCCAATACTTCACCACATTTTTAAAGAAAAGCTTAGCCGTCTCTTCCGCGGTAACATCGGGTGGTGCGGCAATGAAAGTCCCATACTTCGAGAATCGATCGACCACCACAATAATACTCCCGTTTCCTTCCGACTTCGGCAAGCATGTGATAAAGTCCATGGAAACACTTTCCCATGGTCCCTTGGGCGTCGGTAGAGGCTCCAACAGTCCTCCGGATTTCTTTTGCTCTATCTTGTCTTGTTGGCAAATAAGGCACGTTCGCACGAATGTCTCGACATCGTCCTCCATCCTTGGCCAATAATAAGTGCCTTCAACCAATGCCAACGTCCTCTTGATCCCCGGATGACCGGCCCACTTCGAATCATGACACTCTTTCAAGATTAACCGTCTAAGGTCACCCCACTTAGGTACGTAAAGCCGATCTCCTTTGGTGAACAACATGTCTCCTTTAAGCCAAAATCTCCGAGTCTTTCCTTCTCTTGCTAGGGCCACGAGCTTCTTGGCAAAAGGATCATGTTCCAATCCTTCCTTGATTTGGTCTTGGAGGAAGAATTGGGCTTGGGTGATTGCCGCAAACTCCGCCTTGCGACTCAATGCGTCGGCTACCACATTAGCCTTCCCCGGCTTGTACTCCAAGTGATAGTCGAACTCGGCTAGGAAGTCTTGCCACCGAGCTTGCTTAGGACTTAATTTCTTTTGGGTTTGGAAGTAACTCGTAGCAACATTGTCCGTCTTGATCACGAATCTCGAACCCAACAAGTAATGCCTCCAAGTCCGTAAGCAATGGACGATCGCCGTCATTTCTTTCTCTTGCACGGTGTACTTCCTTTCCGTCTCATTTAGCTTCCGGCTCTCGAATGCGATCGGGTGTCCTTCTTGCATTAGAACTCCTCCAATAGCAAAGTCCGACGCATCCGTGTGCAACTCGAAAGGCATGGTCACGTCCGGTAGTCTCAACACCGGTTCTTCCATAATCGCCTTCTTCAAACTCTCGAACGCCGCTTGGCACTTTTCGTCCCAACTCCAAGCTTTGTTCTTCTTCAATAGGTCCGTCAAGGGAGATGCTATTGCCGAGTACCCCTTGATAAACCTTCGATAATAGTTTACCAACCCAAGGAAAGATCTCAACTCCGTCACCTTGGTTGGCGGTTCCCACTCTTGTATAGCTTTTACCTTTGCACCGTCCATCATTAGGCCCCCGTCTTTGATCTTGTGTCCCAAGAACTCGACTTCGTCTTGGGCGAAAGAGCACTTCTCTAGCTTAACGTAGAGCTCGTTGTCTCGTAACACTTGGAATACCTGTTTTAAATGTAAGACATGCTCTTCCAAGGTATGACTATAAACAACGATATCGTCCAAGTATACCACCACGAACTTATCAAGGAACGGGTGAAATAGCTTATTCATAAGGGTGCAAAAAGTAGCGGGAGCATTAGTCAAGCCAAAAGGCATTACTAGGAACTCGTAAGAACCATACCTCGTGACACACGTCGTCTTAGCTTCGTCTCCCTCCGCTATACGTACTTGGTAGTACCCCGATCTCAAGTCTAACTTGGAGAAGTATCTCGCCTTTCCAAGTTGATCAAACAAATCCACAATAAGAGGAATAGGGTACTTGTTCTTAATCGTTACCTTGTTAAGTGCCCGGTAGTCTATACACATCCGCAAGGATCCGTCCTTCTTCCTTTGAAATAGCACCGGCGCACCATATGGGGCTTTCGAGGGTCGAACATAGCCCGCATCCAATAGATCTTTGAGTTGTTTACGCAACTCCTCCAACTCTGGTGGTGGCATTCGGTAAGGGGCTTTGGCGGGTGGCTTGGAACCCGGTTCCAACTCGATGGTATGATCCACCTCCCTCCTAGGTGGTAGTCTCTTGGGCAACTCCTTGGGCATCACGTCCTTGAACTCATCAAGAACCCTCTCAATCTCCTTCGGTATCTCCACTTTGCCCGACTCGCCATCTGTCTCTAGCCTTGTTACCGCCAAATAACAAGGCTCGCTCTTGTTGTACCCTTTCTTGAATTGCATGGCCGAAAGGGTCTTCACTCCACACTTAGAATCCCGTTCCGTGCTAACCATGCAAGTCTTTCCACCATCTAGGATACATAAAGAATTAGCAAATGGCATAGGGAAAGCTCGTACCTTATCGAGGAACTCCAACCCAAGAACCACATCGAAATCATCCATCGGGACCACTGACAAGTCAATCGTCCCTTCCCATTCTCCAATCTTGGCTCGAACATCCTTGGCCACTCCTTCCATAGGCTTGGCCTTCGAGTTTACCGGCTTGAACGTCCCACTCCCTTTCGTAGTGTTAATCCTTAGCCGCTTAGCTTCATCAACCGACACGAAATTGTGAGTGGCACCGGAATCTACTAGAGCACGTACCTTAGTCCCATTGATGGTTGCTTCCACGAATTGCAATCCCTTTCCTACAACTTTTGGCACCTCCGTCTTGGCCTTGATTGCATTCAGAATCCTCATCGAGCTCATGCATCCACCATCACTTGGGCCTTCGTCTTCATGAGCCATCATTCCGTTAAGGCTTGCTTTCTTGGGGCAATCTCGAGCTCTATGAGGTCCGTCACATATGAAGCATCCACCACTCTTGAAGGCCGTCTTTATTTCCTTGTTCTTTCCGGTGGGTGGTTTACGGGTATTATCGGGCTTTGCTTGAGCGACTTTCTCTCCCCCACCTTTCTCATGGCTCACCTTTCGATCCTTCGGCTTCGACGTTTCCCTTCTCGTGCTAAAGTCAATCAAGCCCTCGGCATGGGCGATAGCCGTGGCAAGGTCTTGAACTCCACGTCTCTCTAACTCCGTCTTAGCCCATCCTTGTAAACCATCGAGGAAATAAAAGAGAGAGTCTTGTTCGGAAAGATCCGGAATCTCCAAGGTTAGTGTAGTAAATTCCTTAACATAATCCCGGATCGTTCCAGAATGCTTAAGTTTACGAAGACGACTCTTTGCTTCGTTCTTAGCATTCTCAGGATAAAATTGCTTCTTAAGTTCCGCAACAAAATCAGCCCAAGTATCGATAGTACACGTACCTCGCTCGATATCTCCATATCGACGTCTCCACCATAACGCCGCGGTATCCTTCAAGTATCGGGTCGCCATCTTGATCTTGATATCATCATCCGTAATGTTGACGCCCTCCAAGTATTGCTCCATCTCCCATAAGAAATCATCAACCGCCCTAGCTTCCCGCTTTCCCACGAACGGTGATGGTTTTGGAACATCAATCTTCGGAGCATTATTACCAACGTTTCCACCTCCGTTAGCCATGGATCGCTTGCATAGCACTACATCGGCTTGCAAGTCTTCGATGGTCTTATCAATGTTGGAGATTTTGCCTACGAACAACTCTTTTAGACCATTGATTTCACGCTTAAATTCACCACTAAGCGTATTGATGACCTCCCGAAAGTCATCCTTCATGGTCATAAACTCGGTGTCTAGACCATCCAAGCCCTCAACTTGGGTCTTCAACTCCGACACGGATGTCTCAACACCCGCCAATCTCTTATCAAAGCTCGACATAATGTCCTTAGACGCACCTCTCTTCTTTGGGTCTTGACGCTTGTCATCACGACCTTGCCTCTCATCAATGATCGCACTTCCACTAGCACCAATCTTCTCGGTCTCGTTTGCCATCGCCTTGAATCAACGCTTGCTCTGATACCACTTGTCACGGACTTGTCTCTACAAGGTCTCCCGTGCGGCACTTAGTCTCGACTAAGCTCAGCCTTGCTCGAATACTCAACGATGTATGCAACGAAAGTAAACTTCAAAGAGAGGAACAAGTGGAATGAAAGGAATACTTTGTATTGCTTTGAACTTTACAATAGAGAATACAATTGAACTTTGTAGGATGATCTTTACAAATGAGGCAACACCTATATATACTACTATGTACATCATTCTAGAAGCTTCTAGCTTATAGGATTTCCATAAGCTTCTAGTAAGCTTCTAGAGCTTCCTACTTATTCCATCTTTTTCTATAATCTTCCAAGATTATCTATCATCTTCCAAGGGCTTCCAAACTCTTCCATCCTTATCAAGACTTCCCAAGAGAAGTGTAGAATAATCCGGAATCCCGATCACACTTGGAAATGATCTAGTCGAGTAGGCGGGTCGTGACAATATGCCCTTATGTATCAAGTTTAATCATATACTTAATTATTTCTAGTATATAGTACAATTTTATTAAATAATTTGCTCCAAAATCTTGAAGGTATGATGAGTGAAAAAGGATGGCTATGCATAGTCATGGTGTGTTCATTAAGCTTAATGAGCATTGAAGCTTATGAAGTTGGACTTACTTTTCTGGAAAGTGCAGTTGCTAAAGGAGCTGGTAAACAAACTAGCTTCATTCTTCCTCTAAGAAATATTTGAACTTACTTTGTAGTAATGTAATTATTATTTGGTTTTTCGATATGATGTTGATCCGAAATTTTGGATTGTTTTCAGTATGTTTGGATGGTAGTCCACCCGCCTATCATTTGGATAGGGGATTCGGTGCAGGAGTCGACAATTGGTTGGTTTTCTTTGAGGTTAGTCCGTTGTTGCCAAGTTTAGCAACTTCATTATGTCTTGAGTTTAATAGTTTGCGACTTAGCTGGTTTGATTTATAAACTCATGCATTATGTATAATAATTTGCATAGTATACTCTAATAATATGACCATAAGCATGATAAGTTCGGATTTATAATAATTCCTATATGTTTATACTGCTTGTTAAAAACAACATTTGAAGGTCTATAATCAGTGTTTTCCAAATATAGAAACTGATTAAAACTGTCAAAGTATGACTCTTTACCAACAATTTGCACTTGTAGCAAGACTTGAAACATTACAGAACTTGTTAATGAAAGATTCTAACTTAAGTCCTTTTTTCGTAATTGAATAATAGGGAGGAGGCTGGTGCAACAATGCCACGAATTGCCTTACCCGTTTAAATACTCGTTTAGGTTCCTCCAAGCACATGTTGAAAACAGAAACCTTCTCGGGGATGTTTCACAACAAGGCAAAGTATAACCCTGGTACGTGTTTCTTTTAACTTGCTTAATAACAAAAAACCGGGCAAGGAGTGCTTTTTTTCTTATATGTTCAACTTGTTTTTCTAGATTTTTATAACTGGAACAGGCTCAAGGTTCGGTATTGTGATGGAGCTTCTTTTACTGGTGATGTGGAAGCAGTCGATCCCGTAAGTCATAGTTCTGTGTTAAATGTTGCAATTGCTTGTATTTTTATGGCTTTTGTAATGAGCAATGGGTCGAAAGTGGCCTAAATATATTGAAAATGCATAAAACATCGTAAATTATTTTGATAAATAGATATATTATTAGTATTACTCTAATCCAGTTTGACATGTTACAAATTGACCAATCATGGCTTCTACTAACGAGTCCTATATTTCTTGTTCTCTTGATTTTCAGAAAACAAATCTTCACTACAGAGGAGCGAGGATTTTCCGTTTTGTGATTGAAGATTTGTTGGCAAAAGGGATGAAAAATGCTAAGAATGTTAGTTCATACTTTCATATTTAGCCATATATTCCTTGTTCACGTATATTCATTCCAGGTTTTAGATTTTGATAACCAATAAAACTTGTATATTTTAGGCTATTCTTGCTGGTTGTTCAGCTGGTGGATTGACTTCCATATTGCAATGCGATAATTTCCGATCACTTTTACCTGCAACCACTAAAGTGAAATGTCTTTCTGATGCTGGTTTTTTCATCAACGCGTAAGCATTAGTTTAGAAAACATGTTTATTTTATGTTTTTAGAAAACATGTTTATTTTATGTTTTCGATGTAAAATGTTTGACATTAGTGTTCATATACAGCAAGACGATTATAGGTCAGAGTCACATTGAAGGCTTCTATGCAGACGTTGTTAGGACACATGTACCTTCTAATCCCTTTTTGATCCATCATATTATTCAAATTGTATACAATAAATTTCTAATTTGTGATTTTATAACCATCAATATATAGGGATCGGAAAAAGTTTTGTCTCCGGCTTGCACTGCAAAAATGGCTCCTGGTTTGGTAAGAGTCGATGTCATTATATCTTCTTTGAAAGTTTGTTTTTCTTATTATCAAAATGTAACGTTTTCATTTCTCGTTTTGCAGTGCTTTTTCCCACAAAACATGGTGCAGTACATCAAGACACCAATTTTCTTGATTAATGCGGCCTATGATTCATGGCAGGTTAGGCAAACGTTCATATAAAAATCAGGAATATAAGCATCGGCTGTTGTGTGTTTCTTTTATTCAACTGGGAATTTGTCTATACAGGTAAAGAATATTTTGGCTCCCGGGGTTTCTGATAAGAAGGGCACATGGAAAGAATGCAAAACTGATATAACTAAGTGTTCAGCAGCTCAACTCAATATCCTTCAAGGTTTGCTAATGACGACTTAATCCACATACTTAATTAACGGCTTCACATATTCTGTGTAAAGTGTCATCACTTATTTTTGTGATATTCATCAGGGTACCGACAAGAGTTCTTGAGAGCACTCACTGGATTCGGAAACTCTCCTTCAAGAGGGATGTTCATCAACTCGTGCTATTCCCATTGCCAAACGGGAATCCAAGAAACGTGGTTGAGAAATGATTCACCATTGTTGAAAAACACGGTAACTTTATTATCTCTTTTACTACGTAGTATTTTACACATGTTTGCACAATGCACAAACTTTTCATTACACCCGTAGTTATTATCAAGGGTGAAGAGTAACATAAGCTTCTTTTTCATCAGCCAATTGCAAAAGCAGTTGGGGACTGGTACTACGAGCGGGGCACATTTCAACAGATAGACTGTCCATACCCTTGTGACAAAACTTGCCACAATCGTGTTTTTGATTAGAAGTCGCGGCATCATCAAGATGGTCGATTATCATGACATTTTATTTATGTACACGAGATAAGATACGTTTAAGTACACATTCTTTGATGTGGTATTCGTGTTGTACTAGAGATAGATGGTCTACATGTATGAAAGGTTCGGTTCCTGACCGAATGATGGAAGGAACTCGGTCCTTGATTTTAATTATACTAATACGAAAATTGTGCAATCTAAGTTTATGAAATAAGAGAAGATCACCAATGTGTTTGTGTTGGTGTGTTTCTTTTGTTCTTTTGATGATTCTAATCAATAAATGTGGTTTTTATGTGATTTTGTGTTATCTAAAAATGCATTTTCTGGTCATGTTGGAGTCAATATGTTTGTTCTAAACTAGTATTGCCACAAACTAATTATCAACCATCTTATTTGTTTAAATTCAAAGAGGAAAAAAGAAAACCACTGCCAAGGAATAAGACAACTTAACTTTGAGCACTTTCTTGTGAAAAAATATTCATAATGCGAATCACATGTAAATGCAGGCATATGAACATATCGACCAATAAGACAAAGTTATTGTTACTAACGCTAATTCATAATTGTCTGTATACATTTGGGGGATGTTTGGTATGAGCTTATTTAGGCTTCAAAAGACAACAAGCTTGAAGAATGAAACGTATTTTAAGCCAAACACTTGTATAAATATATTTCATTTTCTTTAGACTCACCAGTCACCCAAAATAAACAACAATAAGACGATCAAAAGATGAATGTGAAAAGTAATTTAGAGATGACCATTACCCGAAGTCTAAACACAAGTACATTATTGTAGGAAACACGAGGGCAGGCTTATACTTCATGAAGAGAGTATTAGAGGAATATTTAGAGAAGATGTAACTTTATTGCTTAAGCTTTGTTTTTTTCTTACAAATGTATCTCCCTAACACCTATTTATACTACTTTATAGAATCTTCTAGAGACGCGATATTTTCATGAATATTCTACTACGATCTAGATACTTCTTACATTATCTTGATTATTCATAATACATCTCATCCTTATCCTAATTCTAGATCATTTCTACTAGATAAGTTTATCTAGATATTTCTAATGCAACATTCTAGATATTTCTCATGGATATTATCTGTGAGGATTATACAAGTTTCTAGAAGCTTCTTTATCATGGGCTCGTAACGCAGGACGCGGAAGCGTATTTAGATAAAACCCTAATGTACGAGGCGCACCTCAAAGGATAAAACCCTAACAAGAGATAAACTCTAAAACACACTTTTATTAATGATTATTCAATGCCATTACAGTAAACCCAAGCCCTACATTTATAGGAAAGCCAAACTTGGGGAAAAAGAAAAGTAAAATCGTTCAAAACCGACTTAAAACTAAAAATAAGGAAACTGACACGACTAGATACGGCGTAATTGGGTAATCCAGTTACGGTGTAACTCACTAAAACTGAAATAAGGAAACTAAACATAACTAGGCTACGGCGTCATTGGAAATCCAGTTACGACGTAACTGTGTCACAGAATGGACCTAAAATTTAAACAAAGATTACGGCGTAAGCATGGCTTCAAGGTTACACCGTAGTTTAGCACCAGCTACGTTTTCACTTGTCCTCATCATTCCTCCCCACTTTAGAAGAACTCGTCCTCGAGTTCTTGCATTCTTCAACCGTCGATGTCTTTAAATTCGGTGGTTGCGTACCATTGGGAAGGATAGCTATGTTCTTTCCACACCACTTAAACACATAAAAAATATTCTTACCCCTAGGTATTGCATCCACATCATGTTGCCACGGTCTTCCTAGCAAAACATGACTAGCACCCAAGTCCACGACATCACAAGACACCTCATCACGATAAGGATCTCCAATAGCAATTGGAACCTTGCAAACTTCATTCACCTTCACTTCGGAACCTTCATTTATCCAACCTAACTTATATGGACTAGGATATTGCTCGGTTGGTAACTTCAATGCCTTCACAAGTTCTTTGGAAACTAGGTTTTCACAACTTTCACCATCAATGATTAATGAGCAAACGTTGTCTTCAATCACACACTTAGTTTTAAAAATCTTGTTCCTTTGTGTAGAATCTTCGTTCTTTGTTGCACACAAAGTACGTTGCACCATCAAGTTTACAACTTCACCTTCAACTTGAGCAAATTCATCAATATGATTCAAATCATCACCAAAATCAATTCTCATGCCATCTTTTTGAACTTTCTCAACATAAGCACTCATCTTCCTATTAGGACAAGTGTTCGACCTGTGACCCGGTAAACTACACCTAAAACATTTAGAGGGCATAGGCTTGTCATACGGATTGGAATCCGTCTTTTTAGCCATAACCTGCTTCGTCGCACCACTTCCACTAGCCACAACGGAAGAAGTCAAACTAGAAGATTTATTAGTTCCAATGGTCAATTGAGTTTGATCATATTGATTTACCTGAGTAGAATATGAATTTTCTTCCAAAGTATCTTCAAAGTTCAAAGCTCATTTAATCATTGACCTCTCGGCCTTCATAGCTAAAGTTTGAGCTTGATCAACGGTCCAAATTGATAAAAGACTTAACTCCTCCTGGATTGATTGATTCAACCCACTAATATACCTAGTAGTCATTTGCTCCTTCGATTCCTTCAAGTTACACCTAGCTTGTAACCTCAAGAATTCACCCGGATACTCCACCACAGTTCTTTTCCCTTGAACACAAGTATGATATTGTTGATATAAAATTTGTTCAACATCAGTGGGTAAAAACCTACCTTTTATCATTCTCTTCATCCTTTGCCACGTGTTGATTGGATACTTGCCTTGTCTCCTACAGTTGTCTTGCTCGTTTTGCCACCAAGCTCCAGCTCCTCCACGTAACTTGTAAGCAACAATCTTGACTTGTTCTTCTTCGGGAACATCCATGATGTCAAAGAACTTATCAACCTCATACAACCAATCCAACACAACTTTAAGATGAAGATTCCCAAGAAAGTTAGGAATCTCAGCCTTAACACGGTACCTTTGACGATCTCCATAATCATGAAAAACCCTAGGACCACGATTTCTACCTCTTGGACCTCCAATCAAAACCCCATAATCTCCATCTCCTTCCTCATCTGAAGACCTAAATTCTTCTTGTCTCCAAACTTGTTTAGGAGATTGGTTACGCTTATGATTTCCAAAGAAACCATCATTGTTAGGACATAATCTAAGGTTACCACATTCGTTACCCTCACAATTTGGATGATTACCACCACCACCCCTGATTGCGGATCAGATCTCTTCAAGCACAGTGGACATACTCGCGAATTTGAATGTGAGATCATTGATCGCACGATCCATGTCTTCGGTCGACCGCACCCCACCAACGGTACGGGTTTGATGATCTTCTATACCGTTCACCATCTAGGATACTAATAAGCTCTAGATGTTTAATTGACATAGAACCTTCTACACCAATTACCACCAGGATGCTAAGAAGCTCTTATGCCAATTGACGCAGGACACGTGGAAGCGAATTTAGATAAACCCTAATCCAAGGGTGATGTACGAGGTGCACATCAAAGGATAAAACCCTAACAAAAGATAAACTCTAAAACACACTTTTATTAATGATTATTCAATGCCAATACAGTAAACCCAAGCCCTATATTTATAGGGAAGCCAAACTTGGGAAAAAAGAAAAGTAAAGTCGTTGAAAACCGACTTAAAACTAAAAATAAGGAAACTGACATGACTAGGTTACAACGTAATGGCGTAACTCTCCTAAAACTGAAATAAGGAAACTAAACATAACTAGGTTACGTCGTAACTGGAAAATCCAGTTACAACGTAACTGTGTCATAGAATGGACCTAAAATTTAAAAAAAGGTTACGGCGTAAGCATGGCTTCAAGGTTACGCCGTAGTTTAACAACAGCTACGTTTTCACTTGTTCTCATCAGCTCGGGTTTTCATTGATTTTCCCATCTTTGTTGGAATAAATCAAGTTTACGATCCAACACCCCCCTTTAAACTTGATTTACCAACTCCAAGTATCATTCGTTGTCTTGAGAAATATTTCTCGTTGATCGGCTTGGTGAAGATATTTGCAACTTGTTCTTCGGACCTTGTATGTATCACTCGAACATCCTTTCTTGCAATGCACTCTCTAATAAAGTGATGACAAGTGTTGTTATGCTTACTTTGATCATGGTAGACCGGATTTTTTGCTAAGTCGATTGTCGACTTGATATCCGCGTAGATCTCAGTCGCATCTTCTTACTCCATGTGTGTTTGGGGTCAAAAGAACTTCCTTTTCGTCGAGCAAGTTTTTCAACACCCTAGGTAGTGAACCTAATCATTGTAGTGTAGTATTAGGGTAAGCCTCGGGGATTGATATCGTTCTCTTGGAACGGGTGTATTTAAAAAAAAAGATCAAGAGCTTCTACAAAAAATAGCGTTAAGCCACAAAAATGTATAGATATCACGAAACGCAGCCTAGTTACCTTAAAATCGTATTAACTGTGTTTTGTGATGATCATTTTAATTTTAATTTCTAGTATTTGAATTATTTGTGATTTCATTTTCATTGTGATTAGGTGTTGATCTTGAGATTTGGGTAAAACGAGTGTATATTTAAAGAGTTAATAACAACTATTACATAAGACTAGGTGTTAGACTAATTGTAATATATATGATCGTGGTTACCACTGTCACATCAACGTTATTTTAACTTTTTTTTTCTACAACTAACTTTGGGGCAGTTTGGTTGGAGGGGATTATGGCTTTAGGATAGGATGTGACTGAAAACCATTGTTTGTTATGACCATATAGGTTTAGGATTTGACTTTCAAACCCTTAAACTCTACCGTGTGCAAAACCCACTCACATGCATATCTTTTGAGACAAAAATCACATATTTCTAAAATAGTACTGACACAACTCACAACAACTTGTATATTTTATTAATTATTTTCCATATTTAATGTGGACCCCTCACATTTAATATTTAAAATATGATTGAATACAATTTTCATATTATGAAACAAACAACATTTTTTTATCATCATAATCTAAATCCAAATTTAAATTCAAATCCAATCTTAATCCAAAACCCATTTACATACCAAACGGACCCTTAGTATAATAAAATGACTTTAGTCATCACAAAAAACATACCTTACTCAAAAACAAATATACCCAACAAAAACCATTTAATAAAACACTTACACACACAAGAAGAATTCACATGACCTGGCCGGGCAATCGACCGAGTGTGCATTATTTATGAGGGTGACCGCAGTCATGTAATAAGGGGGGACTCGATCATGACCTTCTTATTACGGATGTTCTTATGCCACCTCTACGTTAGCGCGACATCACCATTCAACACATTACCAAATGCACCACCAAACAGGTGTTATGGTCACCACCAAACCAAAAATATAAAAATACCCAACATTATATAAACATACCCACAATATACCCCACAAACACACACAAAAGAAAAAAGATGGTGCATTAGTTAGGTGATCTGCAACACCAAACCAATGCAAAATTTTGAGGATCGCGCGTGATACTGGTGATGTTTATCGGAACCATGCGTGAAGGTTGAAGGTCACGGTGGCCCTTCACCACCATAATGACCAGTCTAAGACCCATTTGACAACTAAAAACACTATTTGTATTTTTCAATGCATAACACAATCATAATTGATGACAAATGAAACTCTCATAATCCTAAACTAAAACATAAGTTGGAGTTTATGGATGAACAACACAAACATGCTAGCTTAGATTAATGTGTTCTTAGGAGAGGATAACACTTTCACAATAATGTAAGTCGGCATATGTATATTGAATTGATTGTGAATACAAAGAGTACATAAAGTATATATACACAACTATTGGGTCGTGACCCATACATGCCAAAACTGGCCCATCAATATATCGTCTAACACTCCCCCGCAGTTTGAGCGGGAGGACACCGAACACTCAAGCTGTCACGAAACTCATGAAACAAAGCTGTAGGTAATCCCTTGGTGAAAATATCAGCATACTGAAACTGAGAAAGAACATGTAGAAAGCGAACCTGACCAGCAGCAACCAAATCACGAACAAAATGAATATCAATCTCAATGTGCTTAGTCCGCTGATGCTTAACCGGATTAGAAGACAAGTACACAACACTCACAATAAACAAGAGTAGCCGAAGATAAAGGCTTCTGTAGCTCACGAAGTAAATTACAGATCCAACATGTCTCAGCAACAACATTGGCAACACCACGATACTCAGCCTCTGCACTAGAACGAGAAAGCGTCGGCTGACGCTTAGAGGACCATAAGAGTAAGTTTTTTTCAAGAAAAACACAATAACCTGAAGTAGACCGCCAAGTAGATGGGCAACCAACCCAATCAGCATCCGAATAAGCAACCAATGACTCAGCAGTAGATGAAAATAACTGTAAGCCATAGTCTAATGTCCCATGAACATAGCGTAAAATCCTCTTAAGAGCAGAAACATGAGGTTCTCTAAAATACTGAAAATTCGAATTCTATATATAGAGTTACAATATTGGACGGCGTCACTCTTTAATTGTGACGCCGTCGGGTCGCCGCCATTAGGGTTTCGTCTTGGCCACGTCAACTCTGTGACGGCGTCACCTTATGCTTGTGACGCCGTCGGCTTCAACCTCTGACGCCGTCGGGATCCAAATCTAGGCCGTCTGAGTTGTGACGCCCTACTCTTTTAAACCTGATGCCGTCACTTGTAAAATAGCAATTTGCTCTCTGAGTCGTCTCAAGGTGTGTCGCGACGGCGTCGCAATTAAGCCGTGACGCCGTCCCCTTCAGTTCCAGCAGCTTGAGTGTCTCGATTCTTGACTTTGGCCATTTTCTTCGTATATTCGCGCCTTTTCGTCCGAATAAGTGTCATTCCAGCAATTTTCCTTCAAGACACCTAAAAAGTGAAAAGGAACGAAATTAAGTAGTAACGGATACAAAAGTGATCAATTAAGGGATTAAATGACCCCTCAAAATTGTACCTTTTAAATCCTTATCAGTAGTTCCTCTAGCATACTTCTAAGCCAAATTGCTTGACATACACACGATGTTGCACTACGTACTCTACTTCATAACTGGACAAGGTAACGATAGTTTGCTTCTTTGAAGACCATGTAAAAGCATTGTTACACAGGAAGAATACGAATCCTATTGTACTTCTTCCATCATCTTTGTTTCCAGCCCAATCACTATCGCTATATCCTACCAGCTTAAAGTCATCATTTGTTGAATAAAACATTCCATAGTCTACGGTACCTTTGATATAATGGAGGATCCTCTTCGCAATCTCCAAATGTTTTGTCGTAGGATCTTCCATGAAACAACTAATCAATCCAACAACAAAGAGTATGTCAGGTCTTGTACATGTCAAATAGTGCAAAATTCCAAAGAGACTCTTGAATAGAGTATAGTCTACTAATTCTCCTCCTTCATGCTTAGAAGTATTTGCCTTATGTTGTATGGGGGTTCCAACGGGATTACATTTCTCCATGCCGAACTTCTTTAATATCTCCCTTGCATATCCTTCTTGACTTATGAAAATTCCTTCATCCATTTGCTTCACCTCAATGCCAAGATAATAAGACATAAGTTCTATGTCCGTCATCTCGAACTCTCTCGTCATTGACTTCTTGAGTTCATCAATCCTAATTGGAGAATATCCTGTAAAGATCAAATCATCCACGTACTAGAAGACAAGCAAAATACTTCCATTTTCAAATTTTACGTAAAGTGCATATTCACTTAGGCATTTTTTAAAACCATGTTCTTGAAAATACTTGTCTCCAAGCATGTGGTGCCTGCTTTAGACCATATAAGGCCTTCTTCAACCTTAGCACTTTACCATCTTTCCCTTTGGCAACATCCCTTCGGTTGCTCCACATAAACTTCTTCTTCGAGAAGTTCATTTAGAGTGGATTTTCCACCAATATTGAGTAGCAGTAGCAATAATCATTCTAATGGTTTCTAAACGAGCAACAGGAGCAAATACCTCTTCACAATCGATCCCATGCATCTGCTTGTAACCTTTAGCCAAAATCTTGCCTTGTATTTCTCCATTTCGCCTTTGGCGTTTTTCTTGGCCTTGTATACCCACTTGATTCCAATAGCCTTTTGGCCTTTCGGAAGAGTTGTCAACTCCCACGTATCATTCTTTTCTATTGAATTTATCTCCTCGTCCATGGCTTGTCTCCATTTCTTTCTTTTCATATCCTCTTCAAAAGCTAAAGGTTCACAGTCAACATATAAACAAAGAAGGGGTATCTCGTCAGTTAACTCGTAGAGCTCCTGCAAACTTCTTGTCTTTGGTTCTCCTTCACTTAAACTTGAAGGTGAGTCTTGGGTTGGTGTTGTACTTTGAGGTTGTTGGACTTCTTCACTTGATTCACCCGTCTCTTCTTCGTCATTCATAGGAAGAAAGTCATACCTTTCATTTTCCTTAATGCTCCAATCCCATTCTTCTTCTTCATCTAACTCCACGTCTTTACTCACTACTACCTTCCTTGTGATTGAATTGTAGAGCTTATAACCTTTCAACTGCTTGTCGTACCTAATGAACACATGATTCTCACTTATATCATCAAGCTTGGATCACCTTTAGCTCGGAACGTGGACATATGATATGCTTCAGAATACCCTTAGGTGATAGATGGTAGGCTTCAACCCATTCCATGCTTATTGTGGAGTCTTGTTGTCTAAACTCTTTGACGGACACTTGTTCAATAGATATACCGCACAATCGACCGCTTTGGCCCAAAACCCCTTTGGCATTTTCTTACTTTTCAACATGCTTCAGACCATATTTAGAATGGTTCTATTCTTTCTCTCCACCAATCCATTTTGTTGTGGGGAGTAAGGAGCTGTTAGAATATCCGGATCCTATTATCCTCACAAAATTTGTTAAAGTCTTTTGACAAAGATTCTCCAACTCTATCGGATCTCATGGATTTAATTTTTAAATCTTTCTCCTTTTCTACCATGGCTTTAAATATCTTAAAAGCTTTAAAAGCTTGGGATTTTTCTTTTAGAAAATATACCAAAGTTTTTCTTGAAAAGTCATCTATAAAGAGCATAAAGTAAATATTCTTACCATGAGATGATGAAGTAATGGGACCACACAAATCCGTGTGAATTAGTTGTAAAGGCTCTTTAGCTCTTGATGTTGCTTCTTTCGGGAATGAACTTCTAGAATGCTTCCCAAGAAGGCATCCTTCACATACTTGATTAGGATGATCAATTTGATCTAACCCTTTCACCATACCCTTTGAGGATAATAACTTTAAGTCACCAAAGTTTAAGTGCCCGTACCTCATGTGCCAAAGCCACGAATGATCCTTCAAACAACTCTTAAAGCACTTAGCTTCATCATGTTGAATGTTTAAGAGGAACATTCTGTTTTTAGTCATGGGCACTTCTTCTATGAGCTTTCCTTTGGGATTTCTTATTGTAACACTACGATCCTTGAAATGAATATCGTAGTTTTTCTATAAAAGTTGCCCCACACTTAAAATGTTAATTTTAAGATTGGGCACATTGTATACATCCGAAATATATTGGTGAATTCCATCTTTAGCTCGGATAAGTATCTTACCTTTTCCTTTCACTGGTGCCTTTGATTCGTCTCCAATGGTGACGTTACCTTTACTTTTCTCCATCTCCAAGAACAAGTCTTCTTCAAGCGTCATATGGTTACTTGCTGCAGAATCTATATGCCATGGCTTTATCCTCTCTTCTTGTTCGTCATGTCTTGCCATTAGCAAGGTAAGCTCATATTTTTCTTCTGCCTCCACAAGATTAACTTTTCTTCCACTTTTTTTTTTCTTTTTTTTTGAACGGCGAGTTAGTAGTTAGTGATCCGAGCCCACCGTGACATCCAATTGGGCAGTATGCAAGCCTCGAACCTTTCTCCTTAGGGGATCTTGAGCTACTACACTCATTAGCATCATGACCATATTTTCGACAACTGTATCATTGCATATGGGGCTTACCTCCTCTTTGAGATTGAAAGCCTTTCGATATAAACACCATTGGTTTCATCTTCTTTGTTGACATCTCCTTTTCCTCATCCTCGGCCTTGGAAACCACCATGGCCTCGAAAAGTACCATGTCCTCGTCCTTGTTCCTTTCCATGTAGAAAGCTCTTTTCTTTTTCTTTGAAAGATACCTTCAAGTATAAATCTTGCTCTAAGAGTTCTTCCCCATTCTTTTCTTCAAGTTCTATTCATTGGCTTGTAAAGATCCTATGAGTTGATCAATGGTCATAGAGTCTATGTCTTTTGACTCCTCTATGGCCATGACAATGTAATCAAAGCTTGGTGGTAAAGAGAGAAGAATCTTGTTATCACCCTTGTGTCACTAAACCTTTCACCATTTCTGTTCATTTCGTATGAAATGGTCAAGACACGAGTGAAATAATCCGAAATGGTTTCTGTGGAAAACTAGAAGGGTGGTTAATAGTTTTACCAATTAAAACTTCGTTTTAAAATATTTAGATCGACTTGTGTCAATCTATTTAGATGTGTATGTTGGACGTTGATAGATAGATATGTAAGTATCTAATGTAAATGTAAAGAGTAAGAAACACAAAACCACGACACAAGCATTTATAGTGGTTCGGCTATAAGGACACCTTCCTTTCCCTACTCCACTCCCCGAGTCACCTACTCGAGAGTTCGTGATCACTACACGACACATCTCCTTATGGCGGAGAAGCCTTCACAACGTCGCCTACTCTTTTTCCGGTACAAGGCTAGACATCGGGTTCTTCCATAAGGTAGAACCACACCTATCACAACGTCGCCTACACTTTATCCGGTACAAGGCTGGATACCGAGTTCCATTACAAAGGATGAACTACAACCCAATACTACACAACACCTATCCCAAAGGAGACCCACTCCTTATTACAACATCATCAAGGATATCAATATCCTTGGATACAATCTATCTCTATTTGTACATCGATACACCATATCGATTGTACACCCTTGGCATCTTTCACTAATGCCTTTGACTTGACCCTTTTTAGGCATCCTTCACTAATGCCTTTGACACGGACGTTTGGCACCTTTCACTAATGCCTTCGTCTTGACTCTTTTGGCATCCTTCACTAATGCCTTTGACACGGACGTTAAGCACCTTTCACTAATGTCTTCGTCTTGAATCTTTCGGCATCCTTCACTAATGCCTTTGACACAACACTTCTAGGGAGGAAGAAAAAACTATCCACAAGATAACCTCAGTAGTATGATGACGAAGCATGGCAACTCATGAACTTGGGCTTGCTCAACTTCAAGAGGTGGTGATCTCGCCTTTAAGAGGAACCTAGAGAATCACACAAAAACAAACACAAAATACATAGAAAGATCCTTTGGATCTAAGTTTAGAAATTTTACAATACTAGGGGAAAGTATGTGTGGGAGTGTCCATCCAAAATGAAGAAATGGCTCACTATTTATAGAAGAAAATAAGCTACTGTTCCACGGATCCCACGGATCCCTTACTTGAGGGATCCATCCAGTGTAAATTGGGGAAACCGTGGGACGCTCCTCTTTGCCCATGGGTTTTGGGTCATGCGTCATGGGTTATGAGTCATGGGTCCTAGACTTTGGACCATGGGTATCCATGTAGATACAATGTATCTTCTAGATGCAATGAATCTAGTCCATGGGTTATGGGTTAGCTCTATGGGTCATGGGTAATACCCATTTATGACTTATGCATGATGTCATGCAATGGGTTATGGGTTATGCTCCATGGGTATGGGTCATGAACTTTGGGTTTTACCCAACTACATTCAATGTATTTATTCAATGGGTCAAATACTTAAACTTCTACCCATTTATATTACCCATTATAATAAATACTAAATATGTATATATCTACCCAGTATGTAAATACTAGTTGTTGTACATATGCATTACTAAATCATAAAAGCACTATTACTCGTTTAGTGTTTTATATGAAAAATGTAAGTGTGTTAGTAAACTATTGGCTCAAACCATTTACGTATTTTATTTGTTTCGTTAAAATGATTTTACGTTTGTTATCGACAAAACATTAGAATATCGTAAAATATAAATAAACATTTTTATGGCTTATTTGTGTTAACAATCTCCCCCTTTTTGTTGATGACAAAACATAAAATTATTTTAAGGAAAAACTAAAATTCATAAAAGTTTGAATTGGAGTTTTTACTTTCTTCTCCCCCTTTTTGTCGAAACAAAAAAAGCGTCGAAAAGAAACTAACACCTTGTTTTAAGAAAAACATGTGAAAGAAAAAGTATGAAAAATAGAGAGTAAGTGAGGAGAAGAATTCTCGACTTAGCTCCCCCTTGACGAGTCCATCCCTTTGTGAGGGCGTCAAGTAAGAAAAAAAAATACTAAACTAGTGTATTGCAACTATGTTTGCAAATGGTTTTGTCTTTGTGACGAATATGCTCCCCCTTGATGATTGTAACTTTGCAAGGGGACGTCATTTAATATAATCCTAATGTGAATTATATTGCAAATGGTTTTACAATGTATCGCTTTGACACAAAACTCCCCCTAGCTTAGGGTGTCAAAGTCTTCATGTGTATATTGAAAATCTACAAAATAAAGGTTAGAAAACAAGTATATAACGCATAATTTCCTACAAATAAGACTCAAGTTAGTAGTCAACAAGTATTCTGTTGCACGGATCCTACGGTTCCCTCTTTGGAGGGATCCGTCTAGGCAAAACGGAGGGATCCGTCTGACTGTAGACAAAATATAGCAATGGTGATGTAACAAATGATGTTAACATCAAAATGAGATATGTATTAAGGCAACAAACATACTGTCAAGACAATATGGCATATAACATGTAATCTCATTCAATAAAACATACGAGAAATGATCTACAAATCTCTAAAACTAAGAGAATGATTTAAACATGTAATACGTTTTTTTTTACTAATTCTAATAAGTGACGAAAAACTTAAGAAGCATCAATGTGCTTGAATCTAAGGATGAGTAGACTTGTTGATTTGGTCCAATCGTTCAAGTAGATGATTAAACATGAAATGCAACTCATTTCGTACTTCTTGAACAAGTCCTTGGGTGATTTGACAATTAGAGCAATTATTATCATGACTAGGAATCGGAGAAGATTGGTTGTTTTGAGGAGGCTCCACAAAAAGTGGTGGAGGTACATTGAGCAATGTAGGATGAGGTTCTACTAAGAACGAAGGTGATGATGCATGAGTTGGTGGTGGTAATGGAGAATCCTCTATATGGTTAGATCTTTGGTGATTTCTTGTCTCCAAAGGTGGACTATTTGGTGATATAGGTGGTTCCCTATTTAACGAGAAGGTTGGTGAATGGGAATTCCTTGGTGGTGAGTGCTCTAATGAGTAGAGATTTGGATGGGAAAGAGGTTCGGTAAAGGAATGTAATATAGGTTCTAGAAATGAAGGCTTATGTGTTTTACTAGAACTAGGTGCGTTTGGTTTAGAGCTTGATGAAGCCTTTTCTAACTCGAAAGGTCTAATGCTAATTCTCGCGGTTCTTTTGACTTTTGTTGATTGAGATTGTTGAGGTGGGATTCTAGTATTTGGACTTCTTACCGGTGATGACTCGGTGGATGATATATCTCATGGACCATATGAGTATTCCTTTTGGATGAACCTTTGGTTGAAGAGTTCTTGTTAGATAATTTAGTCATAGTGAAGGCGAGGATGTAATAAAAGTTTTAAACTACTAAATTTTTGGATTGTAGTAAAAATGGTGACTTAAGCTCTCAAGAGTGTTTGGTTTATAAAGGATGAATTTGAGTTAATGAATTAAATTCATGACCACTAAGAAAGTTGGCATGCACCAAGGTCAACTATGGTGTTGTTCAGCTCTTGGAAATCATTAAATGGTAAGCAAAAAGTGTTTGGATTACCAAAGAGGGTTTGAATTTTGAAATAAAAGTTGATTAGAAGCCTTCTGTAGACACGGATCCCTCTCACTATGGATCCGTCTAGTTATAAACCAGGGATCCGTCTGCCAGACAGAAAAATGGTGAAGTGATTATGCTCTTGTAAGGTCTAGTACCTATAAATTTTGAGGGTTTGACTTCCTTTAGATGTCTTAAGTGATGGGTGACTTAAATGTCCAACCATAAGGAGTGAGGATACTTAATGATAGTATTGGGTATGAGAGTGGACTTTTTGAGAGTGTAACTAAGTGTTTAAGGTTGATACTCATTGATTTGAGAATGACAAATGATGGAAATTGATCCTAGAGATCAGATGATGACTTAGGAGAAATTTGAAAAATTTCTAAAAAATAAGAAGAAATGAAAAACTAGTTTTAAGCCTATTTTGAGGTAAGGATAACTATAAACAATTTGCTAAAATTGAATGAAATATCAAGCTAAGTGTTTTGAGATGCGAGGAACAATGTGTGAGCATTGGAGCAGAAATATGGTGAGTTTTAGTGAATTGATAAATCAAAAGCACTTTGAATTTGTTCCTAAGTTAGCTATGGGTGAGTGTGAAACCTACAGAATTTGAGGGAGACTTAAGTAGTCTTAAAGAATCATGTTTAGCTAGTATGATGTGCTCTAGGGGACTGGTTTGATGTAAAAGGGTTTGTATCTGATATCTGTTTGCCCAGATCCCACGGTTCCCTCGGCTACTGCTGACCAGTAGCTTCTCAGCAATTGTGCAGTTTTTGCACTCTTAGAAAATGCTTATCCTAATCATTTCTACAATCAGAAAACACATACAAACAATAAGTATAACGCATGGCAAGTGGGGGGGGGGAACTAAAATGTAATAAAAAATGAGTGACGACGACTACTTGAATAAGATCAAGTCGTCATAAACTCTCATTTTACTAGCTCCTAAGTTAAAGTGTCTAATGCCAAATCATGGCAACTCCTACAAGCTACATCCTAATGTACATAAATATTGTTAAGATGTTTACAGACCATTGTTTTAGAAATTGTTTCACAAATTAAGGTCTTATGAACTTACCTTCCATCCACACCTCTTTTTATTTCACTTCCGTCTTCATCTCCATCTTCATCCCCTTCACTTTTCATCCCACCATCTCTACTTCTTCTTTTTCATCAAGAAGTTAGCAAAACACTTGAATATCCCTTTAGTTTGTTGCCACTCTTATGAAGGACTTGGAATATCCGGCAGTTGATTGATGTATGCTAAAGGGTCGAGATCGGTGTTGCCAAGGGGGTTGCTACTTCCTTCTCCTTCTCTTTGTCTTTCTCTTTCATCCGATGAATCCGTTGGTGGGTGAGGTCTCTTGACATCCACCATGATCCTTGTAGTCTTTCTATCGGATAGAGGCACAATAACCTTGTTGCAAAAACTATGGTCAAAGGAATAAGGAGAAGGATCTAGAGCAAAGATGAAGTTTGCTAGACGGGTCAGGAGCATTGCATAAGGGAGTATCATCTTGTCCATGCTTTACACACTCGCCATTCTTTTTACCATGTAATAAGCGAGGTTGAAGTGAGTGCCGGTCACAAGGCAATAAATCATGAAGCTCAAGCACGCATTGGGATGATCTTTGTTCCCTCCCAAGCAAAGCACGTTCTCCCTTACCTCGAGTTTCCATTTCATGTACAAAGGGAACATTTCTAAAAGCTCCATTTGAAATGGATCCCTATAGATCACCTTGGAGTTTCTCGTGACCCTTGATGGAGATGCTCTTTCCATGAAGACAGTATCCCTTACCGTGGTTGCTTCCGGGATGGCCGTGAAGTATACTTAATGATGATCTACCATGTCATGTAGCTTCGCCAACGACCATTCATTAGAGTACATACACACTCCTTGATATGGGACACGGAGTATCCTTCCAAATTCTACAAGAGTGAGGGTGTACTCATGCTCATTGATTATGAAGGCTATTGAGATGGTCCAGTCGTCATTCTGAACGATTCTCATTGTCTTGTAGAACTCAAGCACGAACACCGGACAAATTTGCTCATTGATATCTAGGAGGCAATCAAAGTTAATTCCTCCAAAGACTTGTCGAATGTTGGTATTGTTGAGGAATGATGGTTCAACCACTCGGCCTTCATGAAAGAGCCTCTTTTCTAACATCTTGAAGGCTTTCCAATCCTCCTGGCTTAGGCCTTCCTTACGATGATACATTGGGATGTAGTGGGCGGTGTCATGGTAATCTTGTTGGCGTTTTCTAGGCATGATTGTTCCTATACATCAAAACCACAATGTGGTGTTAATTGTGTGAATAGTAACCTAATGAGATTGATCACAATTTTGCTCAAAACATCTTCATTGAATTCAAGGAATGGGTTTAATTTGTATTAACAATGTTACTTCTTTGATTTAGATTATCTTAGAAAACAATGTGGTAACAAATTGTGACAAACCCATTTGAGCTCAACTTCTAAAGATGAAAATTGTAATACTAGGAATCAAGAAATGGAAATAACAATGTAGTGAAGCTTATACTTACACAAGAGATTGTTTTGCTTAAAGAAGATGATCAATTTGCTCCTGTGAACAGTAAATAGGTTTATGTTCGTGAGTCTTGATAGAGTAAAGGGGGTAGTGGAACTTCCACAGTGATCATTTCTTTCTTAAGTTGTCTTCTGTTGCACGGATCCCTTGTATGAGGGATTCAGCTAGTTCAAGCACAGGGATCCGGCATATCAGCAATTTGACAACTTAAGTGATCCTTGATAATTTTGTTTTGGGGTTTCTAATTTTTGCCTAGGGTTGATGTTTATGCTCTATAACTTATGGTTTGGGGTTTTGACGTGTTATACTAGTCCTATTAGACGAGGTTCCCTTTTTATGAATAAATCATAATTCTTTGGGAAGTTTTCAAAGATTGTGATAAATCCCATTTTATCACAATATGAGAAATCTCACATGGATACTTATTGACATAGATGAAATGTCAATAATCCTTATGCGAAGAGTGATGAACAAGGCTCTCGAATATCCGAGATATCATTATCACTAGTTTGTAGTATTGTCTATAGAGATCAACGAAGAATACCATTCTTGATGATGAATTCAATATAGATAACTATTTTAGTGATTATTAAGAGAGCGTAAAGATACTACTAGAACTTAATCATGATTAAACGAAAAGAATGACATTATTAATTTATCTAGAAAAAAAATATAAACGAGAAAAAGTTATTTGTAATTTATTAAAGATCATACCTTAGCTAAATATTCTTTTTAAGGAAAGAAGTATTTAGAGAGAAATTCTTCATGATGTTTTTAGGATGCCCAAATCCTTTGCTAAATATTCTTTTTCAGGAAAGAAGTATTTAGAGGGAAATTCTTCATGATCTTCTTAGGATGCCCAAATCCTAGTACGGAGAATTCTCAACAAGAAAACTATTAGAAAGATCTATCATTGTCCAACATTATAAAATGTGATGATTTTAAAACGTGACCTTTTTGTTTTTTAAGGAAATATCTTCCTTGTAGTTTTCAAACATACATAGATCGTGTAAAGTTTTAAAAGTACAATATACTCTTAAGAAACTTGGTAACGAAGCTCTGATACCAATTGTGGAAAACTAGAAGAGAGGGTTGAATAGTATTACCAATTAAAACTTCGTTTTAAAATATTTAGATCAACTTGTGTTAATCTCTTTAGATGTGTATGTTGGACGTTGATAGATAGATATGTAAGTATGTAATGTAAAGGTAAAGAGTAAGAAACACAAAACCATGACACAGGTATTTATAGTGGTTTGGCTACAAGGACACCTTCCTTGCCCTACTCCACTCCCGAGTCACCTACTCAAGAGTTCTTAATCACTACATGACACATCTTCTTATGGTGGAGTATCATTCACAACGTTGCCTACTCTTTTTCCGGTACAAGGCTAGACACCGGGTTCTTCCACAAGGTAGAACCACACCTATCACAACGTCGCCTACACTTTATCCGGTACAAGGCTAGATACCGAGTTCCATTATAAAGGAGCAACTACTACCTAACAATACACAACACCTATCCCAAAAGAGACCCACTCCTTATTACAACATCATCAAGGATATCAATATCCTTGAATACAATATATCTCTATTTGTACATCGATACACCATATCGATTGTACACCATTGGCATCCTTTACTAATGCCTTTGACTTGACCCTTTTTAGGCATCCTTCACTAATGCCTTTGACACGGACGTTCGGCACCTTTCACTAATGCCTTCGTCTTGACTCTTTTGGCATCCTTCACTAATGCCTTTGACACGGACGTTAAGCACCTTTCACTAATGCCTTCGTCTTGACTCTTCCGAAATCCTTCACTAATCCCTTTGACACAACACTTCTAGGGAGGAAAAAGGAACTATCAACAAGATAACCTCAGTAGTCTTGATGATGACGAAGCATGGCAACTCATGAACTTGGGCTTGCTCAACTTCAAGAGGTGGTGATCTCGCCTATAAGAGGAACCAAGAGAATCACACGAAAACAAACACAAACTACATAGAAAGATCCTTTGGATCTAAGTTTAGAAAGTTTACAATACTAGGGGAAAGTATGTGTAGGAGTGTCCATCCAAAATGAAGAAATGGCTCACTATTTATAGAAGAAAATAAGCTACTGGTACCAATTGTAGAAAACTAGAAGGGAGGGTTGAATAGTTTTACCAATTAAAACTTCGTTTTAAAATATTTAGATCAACTTGTGTCAATCTCTTTAGATGTGTATGTTGGACGTTGATAGATAGATATGTAAGTATGTAATGTAAAGGTAAAGAGTAAGAAACACAAAACCATGACACAGGTATTTATAGTGATTTGGCTACAAGGACACCTTCCTTGCCCTACTCCACTCCCCGAGTCACCTACTCGAGAGTTCTTAATCACTACATGACACATCTTCTTATGGTGGAGTATCCTTCACAACGTTGCCTACTCTTTTTCCGGTACAAGGCTAGACACCGGGTTCTTCCACAAGGTAGAACCACACCTATCACAACGTCGCCTACACTTTATCCGGTACAAGGCTAGATACCGAGTTCCATTGCAAAGGAGCAACTACTACCTAACACTACACAACACCTATCCCAAAGGAGACCCACTCCTTATTACAACAACATCAAGGATATCAATATCCTTGATACAATATATCTCTATTTGTACATCGATACACCATATCGATTGTACACCATTGGCATCCTTTACTAATGCCTTTGACTTGACCCTTTTTAGGCATCCTTCACTAATGCCTTTGACACGGACGTTCGGCACCTTTCACTAATGCCTTCGTCTTGACTCTTTTGGCATCCTTCACTAATGCCTTTGACACGGACGTTAAGCACCTTTCACTAATGCCTTCGTCTTGACTCTTCCGAAATCCTTCACTAATCCCTTTGACACAACACTTCTAGGGAGGAAAAAGGAACTATCAACAAGATAACCTCAGTAGTCTTGATGATGACGAAGCATGGCAACTCATGAACTTGGGCTTGCTCAACTTCAAGAGGTGGTGATCTCGCCTATAAGAGGAACCAAGAGAATCACACGAAAACAAACACAAACTACATAGAAAGATCCTTTGGATCTAAGTTTAGAAAGTTTACAATACTAGGGGAAAGTATGTGTAGGAGTGTCCATCCAAAATGAAGAAATGGCTCACTATTTATAGAAGAAAATAAGCTACTGGTACCAATTGTAGAAAACTAGAAGGGAGGGTTGAATAGTTTTACCAATTAAAACTTCGTTTTAAAATATTTAGATCAACTTGTGTCAATCTCTTTAGATGTGTATGTTGGACGTTGATAGATAGATATGTAAGTATGTAATGTAAAGGTAAAGAGTAAGAAACACAAAACCATGACACAGGTATTTATAGTGATTTGGCTACAAGGACACCTTCCTTGCCCTACTCCACTCCCCGAGTCACCTACTCGAGAGTTCTTAATCACTACATGACACATCTTCTTATGGTGGAGTATCCTTCACAACGTTGCCTACTCTTTTTCCGGTACAAGGCTAGACACCGGGTTCTTCCACAAGGTAGAACCACACCTATCACAACGTCGGCTACACTTTATCCGGTACAAGGCTAGATACCGAGTTCCATTGCAAAGGAGCAACTACTACCTAACACTACACAACACCTATCCCAAAGGAGACCCACTCCTTATTACAACAACATCAAGGATATCAATATCCTTGGATACAATATATCTCTATTTGTACATCGATACACCATATCGATTGTACACCATTGGCATCCTTTACTAATGCCTTTGACTTGACCCTTTTTAGGCATCCTTCACTAATGCCTTTGACACGGACGTTCGGCACCTTTCACTAATGCCTTCGTCTTGACTCTTTTGGCATCCTTCACTAATGCCTTTGACACGGACGTTAAGCACCTTTCACTAATGCCTTCGTCTTGACTCTTTCGAAATCCTTCACTAATGCCTTTGACACAACACTTCTAGGGAGGAAAAAGGAACTATCAACAAGATAACCTCAGTAGTCTTGATGATGACGAAGCATGGCAACTCATGAACTTGGGCTTGCTCAACTTCAAGAGGTGGTGATCTCGCCTTTAAGAGGAACCAAGAGAATCACACGAAAACAAACACAAACTACATAGAAAGATCCTTTGGATCTAAGTTTAGAAAGTTTAAAATACTAGAGTAAAGTATGTGTAGGAGTGTCCATCCAAAATGAAGAAATGGCTCACTATTTATAGAAGAAAAAGCTACTGGTACCAATTGTGGAAAACTAGAAGGGAGGGTTGAATGTTTTACCAATTAAAACTTCGTTTTAAAATATTTAGATCAACTTGTGTCAATCTCTTTAGATGTATATGTTGGACGTTGATAGATAGATATGTAAGTATGTAATGTAAAGGTAAAGAGTAAGAAACACAAAACCATGACACATGTATTTATAGTGGTTTGGCTACAAGGACACCTTCCTTGCCCTAGTCCACTCCCCGAGTCACCTACTCGAGAGTTCTTAATCACTACATGACACATCTTCTTATGGTGGAGTATCCTTCACAACGTTGCCTACTCTTTTTCCGGTATAAGGCTAGACACCGGGTTCTTCCACAAGGTAGAACCACACCTATCACAACGTCGCCTACACTTTATCCGGTACGAGGCTAGATACCGAGTTCCATTACAAAGGAGCAACTACTACCTAACACTACACAACACCTATCCCAAAGGAGACCCACTCCTTATTACAACTTCATCAAGGATATCAATATCCTTGGATACAATATATCTCTATTTGTATATCGATACACCATATCGATTGTACACCATTGGCATCCTTTACTAATGCCTTTGACTTGACCCTTTTTAGGCATCCTTCACTAATGCCTTTGACACGGACGTTCGGCACCTTTCACTAATGCCTTCGTCTTGACTCTTTTGGCATCCTTCACTAATGCCTTTGACACAGACGTTAAGCACCTTTCACTAATGCCTTCGTCTTTACTCTTTCGGAATCCTTCACTAATGCCTTTGACACAACACTTCTAGGGAGGAAGAAGGAACTATCAACAAGATAACCTCAGTAGTCTTGATGATGACGAAGCATGGCAACTCATGAACTTGGGCTTGCTCAACTTCAAGAGGTGGTGATCTCGCCTTTAAGAGGAACCTAGAGAATCACACTAAAACAAACACAAACTACATAGAAAGATCCTTTGGATCTAAGTTTAGAAAGTTTACAATACTAGGGGAAAGTATGTGTAGGAGTGTCCATCCAAAATGAAGAAATGGCTCACTATTTATAGAAGAAAATAAGCTACTGTTCCACGGATCCCACGGATCCCTTACTTGAGGGATCCGTCCAGTGTAAACTAGGGGAACCATGGGACGCTCCTCTTTGCCCATGGGTTTTGGGTCATGGGTCGTGGGTTATGGGTTATGGGTTATGGGTCATGGGTCCTAGACTTTGGACCATGGGTATCCATATAGATACAATGTATCTTCTAGATGCAATGCATCTAGTCCATCGGTTATGAGTTAGCTCCATGGGTCATGGGTAATACCCATTTATAATTTATGCATGATGTCATGCAATGGGTTATGGGTTATGCTCCATGAGTATGGGTCATGGACTTTGGGTTTTACCCAACTACATTCAATGTATTTAGTCAATGGGTCAAATACTTAAACTTCTATCCATTTATATTCCCCATTATAATACATACTAAATATATATATATATATATATATATATATATATATATATATATATATATATATATATATATATATATATATATATATATATATATATACCCAATATGTAAAAACTAGTTATTGTACATATGCATTATTAAATCATAAAAGCAATATTACTTGTTTAGTGTTTTATATGAAAAATGTAAGTGTGTTAGTAAACTATTGGCTCAAACCATTTACGTATTTTATTTGTTTCGTTAAAATGATTTTACGTTTGTTATCGACAAAACATTAGAAGATCATAAAATATAAATAAACGTTTTAATGGCTTATTTGTATTAACATTTTTGGATTCCTCCATTTGGAGTTTTCCGAACTCTCCTTTAAGAGTTTGAAGACGTACCTGTTAATACAAATAAACCGTAAAAACGTTTATTAATATTTTGCGATCTCTTTGTGTTTTGTTGATAACATATATAATGTTGTCTTAAGTATAATTATAAGGATACATGTTATTTTTGTAAAGCATTTACATATAATCTTTTAAATACAAAAATGTTGTAACTAAAGCATTTGTTGTAATAGTTAATTAGGATGGGTAAAAATCACAACCCATGGATCTTAACCCATACCCAAAGAGACTTGATACAATATATACTTAGATACATTGAATCTAGATATAACCCATGGACCAACCCATGACCCATAACCAAAAAACCCATGGGCAAAGAGGAGCGTTCCACGGATCCCTAGCTTTGTGCTAGCCGGATCCCAAGTGGAAGGGATCCGTGGGATCCGTGAGAACAGTGAGGAAATTTGCCTATAAATAGAGAGCCATTTCTTCATTCTAACTCACCCCTCTTCTTACTAAATCTCTCATACACTCTCATTCTCTTCTAACATATAGATCACTTGATCTAGAGAGTTGTTCTTCTTTTCTTTCTATTTGTGATCCTCATATAGGTCCTTCTCTAAGGCGAGATCACGAGCATTCTACAAGTCATCCAAGCAAGGGGTCCTTGATTGATTTGTCACTCCGCAAGATTTCTGTAGTGAAGATCTTGTATTTGATATTTCACATATTTGTTGTGTAATAGTTGTGTTGGTTTGGTCCACCGTGCTACGGACTCGGTATCTAGCTTTGTACCGGATAAAGTGTAAGAAACGTTGTGAAGGCTTCTCCGCCAAGTGAAGGAGTTTGTTGACATAGTGCTTGAACTCTCGAGTAGGTGACTCGGGGAGTGGAGTAGGGCAAGGAAGGTGTCCTTGTAGCCGAACCACTATAAATCGGTTGTGTCATTTCTATCCCTTATCTTTGTTTATTTTCTTACATTATCATTAGATCTATACGTTCTCAACATCCATACGATTTCACATAATATCGAATCTAAAGTTTTTGAAATCAACTTAAAATCGGCAAAACTATTCAACCCCCCCTTCTAGTTTTCCACAGTACCTTTTTTCACTTTATCGATTCCTTTGAAAGCATTTTGAAGGATCTCCCACGCTTCCTTAGAAGTGGTTGCATTTGCAACTTTCTCAAACATTGCATCATCAAGACATTGATAAATGAGTGTAAGAGCAGTTTGATCCTTATTTCTTGCCTTTTGCAACTCCACCCTTTGGGCGGCATTCAACGAACTTTCATCGTCAACTTTCTCAACACCTTTCTTGACTATCTCCCATACATCATGTGAACCTAGTAACGCCTTCATTCGAATGCACCAACTACAATATTTGTCTTTGGTAAGACGAGGAAATTGGAACAAGTTCATTACACTTGACATCTCGATCTTCTAGCTCTGATACCAATCTTTTGGAAACACGAGAGCTTTTTAGGCTTATATTTGATGAAAAGAGGAATACTTAGAGAACTTTTACTATGTAACTTTATTGCTTAAGCTTTGCTTCCTTCTTACAAATGCATCTCCCCTAACACATATTTATACCACTCCATGGAATGTTCTAGAGACGAGATATTTCCAAGGATATTCTACTACGATCTACATACTTCTTACATCATCTTGATTATGCCTAATACATCGTCATCTTCATCTGAATTCTAGATAATTCCTACTAGATAAGTTTATCAAGATATTTATAATGCAACATTCTAGATATTTCACATGGATATTATCTATGAGGATTCTGCGAGTTTCTAGAAGCTTTTTTATCATGGGCTCAGGCTTTCATTGATAATTCAATATTTATTGGACTAAATCAAGTTTACGATCCAACAATTATGGCACTAACGTTCTCATGTTCAAAATCAATACAAAAACTTCTATATTGCTAAAAAAATAAATGCAAATATAATCGTATGGGGGTTGGCTTAGCGGAAAACATTTCTAACTACGATTACTAAAATGTGATAAGTTGTTGAATTATTGCTATGTGCAAACAAATTTAAAATGATCATGCTAATTTTTTAAAAATAGAAAACACGGAGTTTGTGTTATACCAATTTCAACAGGAAATCAAGTTTTGAGAGAAATAAAGGGTTTAGGTAACGAAATAACAACAAACTTATAAGGAACCAGTGTTGTTACTAAACACGAGATGCATCATTATAGCTCATAGCAGTTATGGGAGACATTAATTGACGAAACAAGATCTAGACCTCAACAATGTGTTGTCACGTTTAAAATAGTAACACGTATCATTTTTTTTCTTCTGATATGACAACATATTAAAATGTGCAAATCGAAACATTTTATTAAATTCCATTGCATTTAACTAGCACAGTACTCGCGCAATGTGTCGGCGGGTACCCTGTGACTAAATTTTATGGCGGCGGGTATACTCGCTGTAACATCCCCAAATCTCGGTATAGCGGAAGACTTAATAAAGCTTTCGGGGCGTTGCTGGATTGATACACAACACAAGTATAGGAAAACAAGATAATCATAAATAGTTCATAACCAATCCCATAGTTAATTATCTAAACATTCAAATGTAAGGCCCAAAAGAGATTATAAAGTAGGTCCACATAGTATTATCAGAGTTTATTTATATCCTTCAACCATGCCTCTCTGCCAAGCCTCCATAGAACAAGCAATCCAAACATCAGCTTAATTACCTGAGAAAACATGCTAAAAGGTCAGCTAACGCTGGTGAGTTCATAGTTTAAGTATAAATTCAATAGTGGACTAGAAAGAGTTTATTTGCTATGCGAGACTAAGACAGATATACAATAAACATTCCAATCACATTCCATCAAAAATCGAGAACTTAGCAGGGCCCCAAGCGACTTTAGCCAGGTACCACAGTTATAGCAAAGATGACATCAATGCTACCCTAAACTAGGTCAAAGTAGACATCTATTGTTAGCTAGGTCACACAGTTATAGCAAAGGATTGCTACCCCAGACTAAGGCAATATCTACCACATATCTATCCTTACTAGTCAGTACATAAGCAAATCAAAAAGAGTTAAAGCAGGTCCAAGAAAAGAGTAGCATGCTTTCTCACCCCAATTTAGTTAAAACATAGATAAAAATGGGGCTATGAAACTCACCTCGATCAAGCAAAGCACAAATAATCACTAGCAACGCAGATAAACAACTAACATGGCTCAGAAACTACCGACTCGGCACAACCTATTAATATAAACGCATTCTTAATACATTTTCTAATTCCAATATTATCTAGCCAGAGTATATTCCAATTCTTATCTCCAAAAACGCCTCATTTCTCTATTTAGTTACACGTGTTTGGTATCATCGTGTGTGGTATCGCCTCGACAAGACTCTATGAATGCACTATATCTCTACCAATGCGACTCACAACGACACAATGCAACTTCTAAGCCATAAGCTTTATAGTTGAATAAGTTTCGAGATAAATCGTTAGATCTTATCGAATTCGTCAACTCGCTAAACTCAACTATTTATTTATTTCACTTATTATCCCAAAAACCAGTCACATCGTAGCGAGTTTGATGCGCGTACAAGGCGCATTCGGGGTCAAAGGAACTTCCTTTTCGTTGAGCAAGTTTTTCAACACCCTAGGCAGTGAACCTAATCGTTGTAGTGTAGTATTGGGTAAGCCTCGGGGATTGAAATTGTTCTCTAGGGGAATAGGAATGCTAGTAAGAAGTGTACTACGCTAAGGTTGAGGTTGAGGAAGATTCTTTTTTATCTTATTTATATTTTTTAGAAAGCTAAGGGTAAAATCTCGGGGTTTGGATTTAGGGGTTGGTACGTATACCGATTACTTCTACTATCTAATTATCTAAACTATGGGTAGTCTTATGTCAATTGATGTGTGCTCGTATGATGATTAAAAATGTGCTTACCTAGATACTATTACTCACTAGTTATCTTTTATTGGTGGTTGAATTGTCACGTCCTTATTCTTAACGCATTATGTTTTCTAAGGTCGTAGGGGTGTGCCTTTTTCCCTAACTCTTTAAGACTACCTTAATGTTATTGCCTACGAAATCCTCTAGATTAATCATAAACTAACATTAAGGTTATCTTTGGATGTTTAGACTACGAAATCCGCTAAGTGATTCATAAACTAAGGTTCAAAACGATTACTCAATCATTGAAATACAATGATGGTCTAATTGCACTCCTAAGCCAATTACAATAAAGATAAGAGAAAACCAATCAATAATTAATAACTAGGTTTCATAGATCTAAGCAAACACATCAAAAATTTAGCCGGACATGTTAAACACGCAAGCATACAAACATTCAATGGAAGACATAATGAAATCAATGAAGTAAAACACTAATCTTGATGTAAAATAGGGTTTGAGAACCCTAAGATACTGTCTAAGTCAGACTACAAACGTTTAGGGTTTTACTCCACAAGTCTACCTCCTTAAAATTCTGAAAATTCGATTTATATATATAATTTTACACTTGCGACTGCGTCGCCTTATAGGTGGGACGCCGTCAGATCGCCGTCATTAGGGTTTTCGTCTTGGCCAAGTAATTGTTGGGACGGCGTCACGTTGTAGTTGTGAAGCCGTCGGGCTTCAGCAGGGACATCGTCTGATTCTGGATCTAGGCCGTCTGAGATGAAAAGTCTTAGTGACGCCCTTCCTCTTCAAAGCCTGACGCCGTCAGGTGTATTTTAGCAAAAAGTCTACTGAGCCGTCAGAGATTATAATTCACATAAGGGGACGGTGTCGCCCTTTAGTTGGGACGCCGTCAGCTTCAGTTTCAGCAGCTTGAGTGGCTTCGATCTTGATTTTGCCATTTTCTTCATATATTCACTCCTTTCGTCCAAATACTCATCATTCAAGCATTTTGCTTCCAAGAGACCTAAAAAGTGAAAAGGAACGAAATTAAGTAGTAACGGATATAAAAGTGGGCAATTAAGTGCTTAAATGACCCCTTAAAGTGTACGTTTTAAATCCTTATCAAATATCCCTACACTTGGTATTTGCTTGTCCTCAAGCAAATGTGCTTTTGGCCAATCAATTTATAAGTTAGGGGGCATGAAGCATTGGTTTAACATAATTCACAACAAGTAAAAGCACCGTAATAGTCATAACAAGCACGTATACTATGTACTAGCACCTCACAAGGGGTGTTTGGATTCTTTCATCTCACGGGTGTATATGAAATATTGTAAATGGAAATGGAAGATAAACACTCATTACCTGGTCATAGTACATAGATTACCATAGGCTTGAGACTAGATCAAACCTCCACCGCTTTGGCATAAGCACCTAGGAACAACTAC
Source organism: Chrysanthemum seticuspe (assembly GCA_019973895.1). Taxonomy (NCBI): domain Eukaryota; kingdom Viridiplantae; phylum Streptophyta; class Magnoliopsida; order Asterales; family Asteraceae; genus Chrysanthemum; species Chrysanthemum seticuspe. The sequence continues at coordinate 43,576,211 of BPTQ01000001.1, forward strand.
CTAAGAGGTCTTTTAAAGGGTTATAACGTTAGGCTTACGGTAAGGAAACAAAGGGTTTGGTTGGATAGGCGATTTAGTGGTGTCAAGTCAAAAATCTTATGTTACAAGCATGAAAAGAATGGCGTTGCTAAGCCAAGACTCGACTCACTAAACTCTAGATACTTAGAAACAAACAAACATAAATATAAAGATAGATGTAGGATGGTAGCCCGTATGTTTTTCTTTTTTTCATTTTTTTGGGAACGCTCCTTTTTTTCTATTTTTTTTCAATTTTTTTTTGCATACACTTTTACTCTACCATCCTCTAAGATAACATCAAAATATAAGGGATTTATAGGCGCATCCCTACACTTGAGTTTTTATTACTCTAACACTAATTTGAACCGATTTGAAAAGATTAAACACTTGGAGTATTTAATTACGTAAATAAAGGGAATTTGAATTTAACGTTCTTTCCCGTCACTCCATAAAATTTTACTTTACGCATGAGTCCCAATCATCTCAAAACTGTGTACAAAAGATATGACTTGACTTAGCAACCATGCAAGTAACTAGATAATTGAACTAAGGGTTTAGTATGATAACAATAATGCACTAAAGGTGAGTGCATACAAGGTAGGCTAAGGCGATTTGGGTGTACATTTGGGGGTGGATTGTAAACAATGCTCTTCATTGATATTCCGGAAAACCAAAACATCACGAGAACCGCGAAAAGGATAGGCTATGAGGGGTTAACTAGGGGTATCATGTACTAAAGATGAGTACATCGCAAGGGTGTGGGGTAATTACTCGACCGATGTGGAAGAAGTAATTATAATACGGGTATCAAACAAGGGTTATCCTAATGCCTCTTATCATTTAGTTATTCCTAACTACACAAGTGTAGTCTCACTAGCGATCTCGGAATGCATCACAAAACAACTTCTAGAATCTATTATACTACCGGTACACTCTCTAAGCATCAAAGGTGAATGCTTTAATTCCTATAGATCTAGGGGCGAACCTCACATTTTTTGGGTGGAATTTGAGTGGTAAACGGTTTTTGTGCTAGTCATATAACTCCTATCCATGAGACACTTTATTAAGACTAAAGTCCCACTCGTACATGTCATAAAAAAAATTAAATTTGGTGCTAAAATTGCCCCCAACAAATATTTCTCATAGCTTATTACACAAATGAAATAGGACAAGACAAATAATCAAGGATAAACATAGTTTCAAAGTTCCCGTTTTATTCTTCCTCCCTACACTTAAACTGAACATTGTCCCCAATATTCCTCGAAAGTATCAAAGTTATGATAACGGAAGATAATTAAAAGAGAAAGAAACTAGTACTCCCCTGATTAGCTCGGTAGGATCCGTGTGAAGTAGTGGTTAAATTCTTTCTCAAGAAGAATGTATGCGTGATAAGCTTCATCCAATATTATGTTTCTTCTTATTGATTAATAAAACCTGCACACTTTAAGAAAATAGACGAAACCTTCGCGTAAAATCGGAGGTAAAACTATATATGACTCTACTACACTAGGATATAATGGTTGTGGAATGGATGTTTGCATTTTTTTTGGAAAATTAAGACCTGAGAATTTCCAAAAATTTATACTTAGCACAGAAAACGAGAAAATTTTATAAGTTGTTTCTGCTCCTCCTGACGTCGTCAGGTTCTAATCCTGACACCGTCAGGTTATCCTGACAGAAATTGATCTACTGCGTTTTCCCGGAAAAATTCTGGAAAAATTACACCTTTAAAATCTGGAAAAATTCCTGCAAAACATCCATTATGACTCGATACAAGCATTTGACTCTAACAAACACACATATATATATCAATTTCACTAATTGAAATTCTCATGTTCACGTCCTTTTAAAAAACGTGTGTAATCCTCCCTACACTTATCCTTTTTGTAAAATACTTTTATATGTAATTAAGACGAGGTTAAAGACAAAATAAAGTGTGAAAAACTAGAAGGGGGGGTTGAATAGTTTTGCCGATTTTACGTTAGTTTCAAAAACTTTAGATTCGTTAATATGATCTTATGGATGTAGAGAAAGTATAGATCTAATGATAAAGCAAGTAAATAAAGTAAAGCGAAGGGAAAGAAAAGACACAACCGATGTATAGTGGTTCGGCTACAAGGACACCTTCCTTGCCCTACTCCACTCCCCGAGTCACCTACTCGAGAGTTCAAGCACTATGTCAACAAACTCCTTCACTTGGCGGAGAAGCCTTCACAACGTTGCTTACACTTTTTCCGGTACAAAGCTAGATACCGAGTCTGTAACACGGTGGACCAAACCAACACGACTATTACACAACAAATATGTGAAATATCAAATACAAGATCTTCGCTACAGAAATCTTGCGGAGTGACAAATCAATCAAGGACCCCTTGCTTGGATGACTTGTAGAATGCTCGTGATCTCACCTTAGAGAAGGACCTATATGAGGATCACAATAGAAAGAAAGAAGAACAACTCTCTAGATCAAGTGATCTATATGTTAGAAGAGAATGAGAGTGTTTGAGAGATTTAGTAAAAAGAGGGGTATGTTAGAATGAAGAAATGGCTCTCTATTTATAGGCAAAAATCTTCACTGTTCCCCGGATCCCTTCCACTTGGGATCCGTCTAGTGTAATCCTAGGGATCCGTGGAACGCTCCTCTTTGCCCATAGGTTTTTTGGTTATGGGTCATGGGTTATGGGTTGGTCCATGGGTTTTCTTTAGATTCAATGTATCTAAATATACATTGTATCTAGCCAACTTGGGTATGGGTTAAGATCCATGGGTTATGGTCCATGGGTTATGGTTTTTACCCATCCTAATAAACTATTACAACAAATGCTTAATTACTACATATTTGTATTTAAATGGCTATATGTAAATGCTTTACAAAAATAACATGTATCCTTATAATTATACTTACGATAACATTATATTTGTTATCAACAAAACACAAAGAGATCGCAAAATATTAATAAACGTTTTTACGGTTTATTTGTATTAACAATCTCCCCCCTTTTTGTTGATGAAAAAACATAATGTTATGATGAGTAAAACTTAAGAATAGATGTAATTTTTGAAAGCCCCTAAGTTTTACTTCTTCTCCCCCTTTTTGTTGAAACAAAAAGTTAACCCTTGGAAGAAATAAACGCTAACTCCCCCTTGACGGTAGCTCCCCCTTGTTTGGGGCGTCAAGTGAAGAAAAATAAAAATCCTACAAAAAGAAAGGTTAGTAACATGCTTAAATAATCTTGTGATTGACGAGAATCAAGATTGGGAGCCAAGGTATGTAAACAAGCCCTTGTAATAAAACAACAAATTGTAGTGGTATTTATGCCACGTACAAGCATGTAACAATAAGAACAAGACTTGTTCTTGAAAATGACTTAAAAAAATACTAAAAATAGTAGTAGTGAGTCCTTCCATGCTTGCATAAGATTATGGATGGAGGTTTTGAAGAGTGATGGTATTGATGCGATCAAGGATAAGGTTGAGTATGAGACGCATTTCTTCCCTAACTTCTATTGCGAATTCCCTAGTGGATTGGCAATGTTCACAATGTAAATGATGTGGGTAATGCGGAAGTTTTCCGGGTTGTTTTGATTTGAGTTATGCGGAAGATGTGGTGGAAAAATAGGAAAATATGGATCAACATCCGGAATGTTTGTAAATGGTGGTGGAAAAGAACCTAGACGTTCTTGTAATGTGATGGGAGCTAATGGTGGTGATGTTTCAAGATCTTGAAAAATAGTATTTGGATATGTGGGGGGTGTTGAAAAGACTATTTCTTTTTGTTTAGGTTGGTTAGATCTTGTTGGAGTCTTAAGGAGTTCCAAAAGAGTGACTTTAGGTGGTGATGAAGTTAGTGTACTTGTTGGTGTTGAGGGAGGTGCTATAAAGGAATCATCTTGTGGTGAGTTGTTTGTTGAGGATGAACCATTTGAGGTTGGTTTTGCTAAGTAACAAGATCGGATACTAATCCATGCAGATATCCTAGAGTTTGATTGTGGTATTTTGGATGGAGGTAGTACAAAGGTTTGGGTATCATGAAGATGATTGTTTGTATTAGGTGATTTATCTAAAGGGTTTGTGGATGACATGGTGTATTGTGTTTGTTAGGATGAGATGGATTATGCAAGCATTTTGGGAGTTCTATATATAGAAAAACAAAGCATTGTAATGAATGCTTGACCCAAAATGTGGATTAAAATCTAATGATTAGATATGAATTTAAGGCATGTGATCATGAGAACACAAGCATTAAAGAGCATACTCCTAAAAATAAAACAAATGTGGATTTTTCATCCAAAGTGAGAAAAATAGAAGGTAAAAACAGCTTCTGTCTCACGGATCCCACGGATCCTTCCATTGAGGGATCCGTCCAGCATGAAGGCTGGGATCCGTGGGTCTGGTGATTCAGGCAGCACAAAATTTTCCTTTTGGAAACATTTTTGCCTATTGTGTGCCTATATGCAAACTATTTGGAGTTGCGGTTATCTTGACCTCTAAAAGGAAAAAGAAAAATAAACTAGAAGTAAAAAAAAATCCTATTGAGATAACCCAAAAACACATATTTAGTACATAAGTACGTAATTGAGTGTCATCAATGCTCCTAATTCATTGTTGCTTAAATGAATGTACCCGAAAACACATATTAGTTATGTGTCCCCTTTAGCGTTCAAAAGACATGAGATACAATGAAAACGGGTTTTTACTTTGTATTAATAATGAAAAAGTGATTTGTCCTAGACGTGAGAAATTGATTTTGTGAAATTGATACGGGAAGGTATCATTCTTTTAGAAAAAAATTTGAAAGGAGTTTTTCTTTGAAAATGTGTATGTGTTTAAAAAAAATAAGAAAGCTATAAGTCAAAAACTTATCTTGGGTTTTGAAAATTCCCCGTATTGTTTGTGAGTTGTGCGTGAAATAGAGATCCTAGACTCAGAAAGAAGAAGGCTAGTGTTTACATACCTTGTAGAGTCAAATAAGTTACGACGTTTGTTCCATTAGACCAAGACCAAGACGAAGTAGGTTGAATTGTTCCCGCTTCAACGGTTTGGTGAGGACGTCGGCTATGTTGTCTTCGGATGCTACCTTCTCAATAGAGATGTTCCCCTTTTGAACATTGTCTCTTAAGAAGTGATGTCGAATCTCTATATGCTTTGTGCGAGAATGCAATACCGGATTCTTGCTTAAGTCGATGGCACCTTTGTTGTCACACAGGATAGCTATGTCGCTTAGATGAATGTCGTAGTCGACTAACGCTTGTTTCATCCATAGTGCTTGTTGGCATGCTTTGCCGGCGGAGACGTACTCGGCTTCGGTTGTTGATATTGCTAATGCCGTTTGTTTCTTAGAAAACCAAGATGTTAAACAACATCCCATGAAAGTACATACCCCACTTGTACGTTTTCTATCAATGTAATCACCTGCATGGTCAGAATCTGCATATACAATTGTTTCTACTCCCGTGCCCTTAGGATACCATAATCCTAATTGTGTTGTACCCTTAATGTATCTAAATATCCTTTTTACTGCTTCTAGGTGTGATATTTTAGGGTCTTCTTGAAACCTAGCACATAAGCAAACACTAAACATGATATACTGCCTACTTGTCGTGAGGTAGAGAAGACTACCTATCATGCCACGATATTTAGTATTATCTACGGATTCGCCGTCTTCATCTTTTGTGAGTTTGGTGTCGGATGACATTGGTGTCCTAATTGGTTTCGACTCTTCAAGACCGAATTTCTTTAACATCTCCTTTATGTATTTAGATTGATTAAAGAAGATACCATCTTCTACTTGTTTAATTTGTAGACCAAGAAAGAAACTAAGTTCTCCCATCATACTCATCTAGAACTCGTCATGCATGATTTTAGAGAAATCATCACACATGTCTTGACAAGTGGATCCGAATATAATATCATCTACATATATTTGCACTATGATTATATGTGACTCTCTTTTCTTAGTAAAAAATGTGTTGTCAACTAACCCCATGGTATAGCTGTGTTTAATTAAAAATGACTTGAGTCTATCATACCAAGCTTTTGGAGCTTGTTTAAGACCGTAAAGGGCTTTCTTTAATTTATATACATGTTTGGGTTTTTCAAAATCGATGAAGCCCGGAGGTTGAGCTACGTATACTTCTTCATTAATGAAACCATTTAGAAAAGAGCTTTTGACATCCATTTGATAAAGCTTTAGATCACTAGCACAAGCATACGCAAGAACTATTCTTATAGACTCTAATCTCGCCACGGGGGCATAGGTCTCATCAAAGTCTATTCCTTCTTGTTGGTTATACCCTTGGGCAACGAGTCTAGCCTTGTTCCTAGGCACTACTCCGTTTGCATCTAATTTATTTTTATATACCCATTTAGTTCCTATTATGGTTTGATTACTAGGTGGAGGGACAAGCGTCCAAACATCATTAGACACGAATTGATTTAGTTCTTCTTGCATAGCCATTACCCAACTCTCATCTTTTATGGCTTCTTGTGTATTCCTAGGTTCTATGGTTGAAATGAAACAAAACAAGCTACTTTGATTTTGAACTTGAGACCTTAATGTTCGTTCGTTTAGCTTTCCTATGACTTTATCTACGGGGTGATCTTTGGACTCTTTAATGTTTATTATTTCATTATTTAAAGGTTCTTCTTCTTCATTTATCTTTTTCTTTATTACTATAGCATCACTTTCTATGATCTCGTCATCGACAAGAGGTGGAGAGGGTTTGGGTGGACTTTCATCAAATTTTATATTTAATGACTCTTCTACCTTCATTTCTTTCTTTGTTTAATATGAAGTAAGCTTTGCTATTTGGCGAATAACCTAGAAAGATACCTTCGGTTGATTTAGGATCAAATTTTGTAAGTTAATCTTTAGTGTTAAGAATAAAACATTTGCTTCCAAAGACTCTAAGGTGATTTAACATAGGCTTTTTGCCTCGGAGTAACTCATATGGAGTTTTACCTAAGATTGGTCTTATTAAGTGTGACAACTCGTACTTTCAGGTCATATTTCAAAACAATTCATGTTTCACTATTTCAACATTTATCGTAAACTAGGTTTACGTGTTCCAAATTCGCGTAACCTTAATGGTTTAGCGGCGAATTCATGATCATATCATCACGAACATTTCATATGGACTAAGTTTAGTCTACATTTCATTAGCATCATTTGCATCATGATAGTTCATTCATGACTTTGCATTTCACATTAAACGCGTAAATTTTTATATTAAATAAACGTTATCGCGTGAGTTATTATTTTGAATATTTAATCCGTTACTTCTAAAAATGATCCCGATATATTTTTATACTTACATTTAGTTTATAAAAACTATATTTTGAGTTTACATAATGTTTTAAAGTTATTTTGCATATAAATCGTTAAATTTATATAATTACGACAGTTTTTGTAAAAACTACACGATAAATATTTATTCACTAAATACTTGTGAGAAATACATTTTTATAATTCTTATGACTTCATTACACTTTATTTTATTCCACTAAAATTTATTTATAAGTTAACTCAATACCCAATTAATAATACCTATATTATTAATCAAATATATACATGTATACTTTAGATATTTTCCAACCAAGAGACAAGAGCATTAATCACACCATGCTCCCCCCTCTTTTCCCCCAAATTCAGCCGAACCCCCCCCCCCCCCCCTTGATGATATTGTGGAAATCTTTATTTCATTCAAGTTGACATACACATTTAATAGTTATTGGTTTGCTTACACATACAAAATACACAAGTCAAGGTGTAAAACCAAAAACATTTCTCTCTTTTTCTTGCTCTCTAGAACCGGCCAAGCCCACAAGGAGGAAGGAAACCAAAAGTTTTTCCAAAATCAAGTGTTTAACAATCTAGATCACACTCTTATTAAGGTTTTGAAATAAAAACCTAGGGTGTTTAGGTTAATCCTTGTTCTAATCACCTCATCATAGTTTACTTGTAAGCATATCATTTACATTTTTCATTTTTCCTTATCATTTCATATTTATTTCTTCATATTTTGTGCAAACATGCAAGACTTGTGTATATTTATACCATTTTTACATTGATTTTTAGAGTTTAATATATAAAAGTCATCCTATAATTATTCCCTTGTTATATATTGGTATTGATGATGTTTAGGAACCCATGACACCCTAAGAAGGTGTATGGTAGGATTAGAATAGCTTTGGAGTTGATTTGAAGGGATTGGAATAGGTTTAGTACGAGAAAAACTATTTTCGACAAATATATATAGTGGTCTGATCTCGTTTTGTTTTTCTGCAAAATCCGACAGTAGGCACGAATTTTTGGCCTAGATATTTAGAAAATATACTTTAAAACGAATCCGTGGCCGCTTGAACGGATTAAAACGGAGTTATAACGAAGAAGTTATGAATTTTTCAAGTTTGACGACGAAATATATATTTTTTGAAATTTCAGCAAGTTATTTTTGGTTTGTACGAGTCAAAAACGAGCCTTAAGCTTTACAAATTATTTCGACTTATCAAAAATATATTAGTATACTTTGATACGAAGCTAAGGACTTATAATACGTAGAAAACGGATTTGAAACGACTAAGATATACACGTTTTCATAAAATTGCCGTAACTATTATTTTTAGAAAAACTATATTATTTTTACGAGACAAGTGTTACGGTAACTAAAACGACCATATTGAAGGCTGTTTTTAACGATGATGTAGAACTTTTTGTAACGAGATGTCTTCTAATAAAATCGAGATCACCAAGCATATTTTTCAAAACGACCAACCGTTTGTATAGCGGAGTTGTAATAAATTATTTACGGTCGCTTAAACTTTGCCGAAACTCACTTTTTACACAACATTTAGACAAAATCACCACATTTAACCTCTATTATCTTTACGTTCGAGACCTCTATGACGAAAACTCCTGTACTAAAACTTCTAGATTTTGATACAAGCTTTCCAAAACCGTCGAGTTCGTTTCCTAACGTTCGACGTACACCATTTTACGACTAGCTTTTCGAAGCCATTTTTGTCACTTTCATGAAATTCCCGACGACATTATTTTACGACGAAAAGTTAAATTTCATAATAAATCATTACGAAACTATTGTAGGATGACATTTTGACGTAAATACTTGTAAAGTGATTTAAGATTGGTCAAGACGTCAAAAGAGTATTTTTCGACGATAAGTATTATTTTCAAAACCCGTAAATGGTATAAATAACATACGAAATGCATGCATAACATTACATCATAACTCATTACATATCATATCATTCGTAATAGGTCCAGATTAAAGTATCACGCTATATTTCAGTGTATCCACTTTTGTCATCGTAATCATTGCAACCGGTGAGTTCATAGCCCCACTTTTACTCTTTTAACTGTTTTACAAACTCTTGGGGGAGATACATGCTACATTTTTTAATCGAACACAAATGCTTTGAACTACATGCTATATCCGAATGTTTTATTGTCACTAAGTATTTGCCATGTTCGAAGTCCCTACATCATGAACCATTAGTCACTTGCGAGTGAGCGCGAATATTGTGAATAGGCCTATTGGAATTAACACTCCCGCTCTTATTGACCCAGTTAGGGGAAATCGAGCGCACTATATTTGAACCAGAAAGGTAAATTGGCAAGTTTACCTATTAGGGTGGCGATGAAACGATGATTACCAATTTTTATTGGTGCGATGTTTACGCTTTGGTGTCATGAACTTAGTGAAATAAATACTGTTTTGTTTTCAACGATGAGTGTGAAACAATTTAACTCACACTACGATGATTGTGTTCAAACGAATTACTTAAACCTATGGATTTCACTCAACCTTTGTGTTGACCTTTTTAAGCATGTTTTATCTCAGGTATACAATTCATGGCATACATTTGGACACATCATAGAGTCGCGGTGACGACGCGTCTCACATGGGTTTTATGAACTTTTGAACATCGTTTGACTTGTATTAAACTTATTTTCCGTGCATAGTAACTTTCATTTGGGACCTATCTTTGTAACTCTGAATGTTTTTATTAAATCAAACGATGTATTTTCCAAACGACACTTTAGGTCGTTCAATATAACTGTGATTGTGATGCTATGACAGTCAATCCCCAGGAATTCCATTCCGCTGCAAAACAGGTAATTTGGGGGTATGACAGATTGGCATCAGAGCTTCGGTTATAGAGAACTAGGTTGCATCATTGACCCTAGACTATAACTACATCATCATAGCATCTCATCATTTCATCATAAGTGCATGTTCACTTTACATGCGGTTTATACGTACATTTTTCGAGTTATTTACTTTCATTTCAAAACGATTGTCACATGGATGCCCTTAAATACCTATCCCATTATCTTTTCCTCATACTCTAATTTGGTGAATTCCTTGTCATTCCCTATCACAATTTTTATATCAGCTGATTCATCACCGATAACGTTAAATGCCGAGATGAACCTTTAAGTAGGGCGAAGTCACTCTCACTCCATTGTTTCACCACTAACATGTCGAGTTACACTTTATTCACACATTAAGTCACTAAACCACCATACATTTGAAGCACTTACGACACCTCATAACCCACCTTTTCGGAACCCGTCGATCATTTTGAAAAATAACCTCAAACTTATCATTTCTTATCACCTCTCTTTAGAGCGCATATTTTTAACATGGGATTTTGCTACGTCTCACATTTCCTCTTGTTTTGAAGAAGATATGGCACCGAAGAAAGCTACACCTGAAATGACTCAAGCGGCTATTCAAAAGTTGGTAAGGGATAGTGTAACAGAGGCATTAAGGATTGAAAGGGAAACGGTGGCTGCTGCTGCTGCTGAGGCCGCGGCTGCTGCTGAAGCCGCTAGGCTTGCTGCTGCTGCAGGAAATGCAGGAGGGTCCGGAGTTAAAAGCTGTTCGTATAAGGATTTCAAAAGTGGAGATCCCACGAAGTTTAGAGGTACCGAAGGAGCCACTGCCATGGTTCGATGGTTCGAGAAATTGGAGTCCGTATTTCTGTTATGTAATTGCCCGGATGATAGTAAGGTCAAGTTTGCTACGAGTACACTACTTGATGGAGCATTGTCGTGGTGGAACTCTTATGCTCAGCCAATGGGAATGGAGAATGCTTTCAAGCTCACTTGGGAGCAATTCAAAGGTTTGGTAACAAAGAAGTTTTGTCCTCGTACGGAAGTGAAAAAGTTGGAGACAGAATTCTATGAGTTGGTAACTATTGGGTATGACATTGATACTTACATTCGAAGGTTTCAAGAATTGGCCGTGTTATGCCCATCTATGGTGACGGATAATGAGAAGCTACTAGAGGCTTTCATTGAAGGACTTCCCGAAATTATTCAAGGTGATGTAACTTCTTTTGACCCGCAAACGATTGAGGAATCTATTCGAGTGTCTCAGAAGCTTATGGCACAAGTAGTAAAGAGAGGAAATATCACCAACACCAACCAAAACAACAACAACCCCAACAACCGCACCAACTACCACAATAACCAAATCAACAACAACAAAAGGAAATGGGAAAACGACCAAGGAGGTTATAACAACAACAACCAAAACCGCAACACTAACCATCATCAACAACAAAATAGAAGGCAAGAAGCTGGAATGGTTTATGCCGCTGCACCAATGGGAGGCAGAGGTTATGCTGGAACACACCCACTATGTAATCGATGTAATTTTCATCACTCGGGTCCTTGCCCTGCCAAGTGCCACAAGTGCCAAAAACCGGGACATCTAGCCAGGGATTGTAAAGGTAAAGCCGTAGTCACATGCTTCGGATGTGGGGAACAAGGACACTATTGGAATCAATGTCCTGAAAACCAAGGTCAACCAGTTGAAGGTGCTCATGGGAATGCATACATGTTAGGAGGAGGAGAAGCTCGTCATGGTCACAACAACGCGGAAGACTGAAGAATTTTGGAAGCTAACAGTCTTATTTTCCTTATGTACTATGTTGTACTAAGTTTATGTCTTCCATCATATTCGGATCTTATGACTTAAGATGTACTACTTTTGCTAAACCACTCGTTGTAAAATATTCTCATCTATCGTACTTATTTTCTTTCCGATTTGTTATAACTTACGAGAATTTTACTTCTTTTTACTTTATCGACCATTTTAACGACACGGTTTAAATCGTTGTAAACATCGAGAGTTATAACAACTAAACCGAATGTCACATCATCGTTCCTTAATTATACATAGCCTAGCTAACTATGTCTAATTCTGGAGGGATCATGTTATGTTGGGAGCAGTTAATTATAAATCTTAGTGCAAGAAAAATCATCACATATTTCAAAGTCAAAGTGTTACTTATGAGAGATTCATCCGATGTTTTCTTTACTACGATGTTTTATACGCCCTCAATCATCGATAACCGTAACGACACTTCTCCATGTCTTTTCTCCTCGTTATTCATCACAAACTCAAAAAAAAAATCGATAGACTAACACGAACTGAATTCAGGGACTGAATTCCTTTTTGGATGGGCGAATGTGACAACTCGTACTTTCAGGTCATATTTCAAAACAATTCATGTTTCACTATTTCAACATTTATCGTAAACTAGGTTTACGTGTTCCAAATTCGCGTAACCTTAATGGTTTAGCGGCGAATTCATGATCATATCATCACGAACATTTCATATGGACTAAGTTTAGTCTACATTTCATTAGCATCATTTGCATCATGATAGTTCATTCATGACTTTGCATTTCACATTAAACGCGTAAATTTTTATATTAAATAAACGTTATCGCGTGAGTTATTATTTTGAATATTTAATCCGTTACTTCTAAAAATGATCCCGATATATTTTTATACTTACATTTAGTTTATAAAAACTATATTTTGAGTTTACATAATGTTTTAAAGTTATTTTGCATATAAATCGTTAAATTTATATAATTACGACAGTTTTTGTAAAAACTACACGATAAATATTTATTCACTAAATACTTGTGAGAAATACATTTTTATAATTTTTATGACTTCATTACACTTTATTTTATTCCACTAAAATTTATTTATAAGTTAACTCAATACCCAATTAATAATACCTATATTATTAATCAAATATATACATGTATACTTTAGATATTTTCCAACCAAGAGACAAGAGCATTAATCACACCATGCTCCCCCCTCTTTTCCCCCAAATTCAGCCGAACCCCCCCCCCCCCCCCTTGATGATATTGTGGAAATCTTTATTTCATTCAAGTTGACATACACATTTAATAGTTATTGGTTTGCTTACACATACAAAATACACAAGTCAAGGTGTAAAACCAAAAACATTTCTCTCTTTTTCTTGCTCTCTAGAACCGGCCAAGCCCACAAGGAGGAAGGAAACCAAAAGTTTTTCCAAAATCAAGTGTTTAACAATCTAGATCACACTCTTATTAAGGTTTTGAAATAAAAACCTAGGGTGTTTAGGTTAATCCTTATTCTAATCACCTCATCATAGTTTACTTGTAAGCATATCATTTACATTTTTCATTTTTCCTTATCATTTCATATTTATTTCTTCATATTTTGTGCAAACATGCAAGACTTGTGTATATTTATACCATTTTTACATTGATTTTTAGAGTTTAATATATAAAAGTCATCCTATAATTATTCCCTTGTTATATATTGGTATTGATGATGTTTAGGAACCCATGACACCCTAAGAAGGTGTATGGTAGGATTAGAATAGCTTTGGAGTTGATTTGAAGGGATTGGAATAGGTTTAGTACGAGAAAAACTATTTTTGACAAATATATATAGTGGTCTGATCTCGTTTTGTTTTTCTGGAAAATCCGACAGTAGGCACGAATTTTTGGCCTAGATATTTAGAAAATATACTTTAAAACGAATCCGTGGCCGCTTGAACGGATTAAAACGGAGTTATAGAAGTTATGAATTTTTCAAGTTTGACGACGAAATATATATTTTCTGAAATTTCAGCAAGTTATTTTTGGTTTGTACGAGTGAAAAACGAGCCTTAAGCTTTACAAATTATTTCGACTTATCAAAAATATATTAGTATACTTTGATACGAATCTAAGGACGTATAATACGTAGAAAACGGATTTGAAACGACTAAGATATACACGTTTTCATAAAATTGCCGTAACTATTATTTTTAGAAAAACTATATTATTTTTATGAGACAAGTGTTACGGTAACTAAAACGACCATATTGAAGGCTGTTTTTAACGATGATGTAGAACTTTTTGTAACGAGATGTCTTCTAATAAAATCGAGATCACCAAGCATATTTTTCAAAGCGACCAACCGTTTGTATAGCGGAGTTGTAATAAATTATTTACGGTCGCTTAAACTTTGCCGAAACTCACTTTTTACACAACATTTAGACAAAATCACCACATTTAACCTCTATTATCTTTACGTTCGAGACCTCTATGACGAAAACTCCTGTACTAAAACTTCTAGATTTTGATACAAGCTTTCCAAAACCGTCGAGTTCGTTTCCTAACGATCGACGTACACCATTTTACGACTAGCTTTTCGAAGCCATTTTTGTCACTTTCATGAAATTCCCGACGACATTATTTTACGACGAAAAGTTAAATTTCATAATAAATCATTACGAAACTATTGTAGGATGACATTTTGACGTAAATACTTGTAAAGTGATTTAAGATTGGTCAAGACGTCAAAAGAGTATTTTTCGACGATAAGTATTATTTTCAAAACCCGTAAATGGTATAAATAACATACGAAATGCATGCATAACATTACATCATAACTCATTACATATCATATCATTCGTAATAGGTCCAGATTAAAGTATCACGCTATATTTCAGTGTATCCACTTTTGTCATCGTAATCATTGCAACCGGTGAGTTCATAGCCCCACTTTTACTCTTTTAACTGTTTTACAAACTCTTGGGGGAGATACATGCTACATTTTTTAATCGAACACAAATGCTTTGAACTACATGCTATATCCGAATGTTTTATTGTCACTAAGTATTTGCCATGTTCGAAGTCCCTACATCATGAACCATTAGTCACTTGCGAGTGAGCGCGAATATTGTGAATAGGCCTATTGGAATTAACACTCCCGCTCTTATTGACCCAGTTAGGGGAAATCGAGCGCACTATATTTGAACCAGAAAGGTAAATTGGCAAGTTTACCTATTAGGGCGGCGATGAAACGATGATTACCAATTTTTATTGGTGCGATGTTTACGCTTTGGTGTCATGAACTTAGTGAAATAAATACTGTTTTGTTTTCAACGATGAGTGTGAAACAATTTAACTCACACTACGATGATTGTGTTCAAACGAATTACTTAAACCTATGGATTTCACTCAACCTTTGTGTTGACCTTTTTAAGCATGTTTTATCTCAGGTATACAATTCATGGCATACATTTGGACACATCATAGAGTCGCGGTGACGACGCGTCTCACATGGGTTTTATGAACTTTTGAACATCGTTTGACTTGTATTAAACTTATTTTCCGTGCATAGTAACTTTCATTTGGGACCTATCTTTGTAACTCTGAATGTTTTTATTAAATCAAACGATGTATTTTCCAAACGACACTTTAGGTCGTTCAATATAACTGTGATTGTGATGCTATGACAGTCAATCCCTAGGAATTCCATTCCGCTGCAAAACAGGTAATTTGGGGGTATGACAGATTGGCATCAGAGCTTCGGTTATAGAGAACTAGGTTGCATCATTGACCCTAGACTATAACTACATCATCATAGCATCTCATCATTTCATCATAAGTGCATGTTCACTTTACATGCGGTTTATACGTACATTTTTCGAGTTATTTACTTTCATTTCAAAACGATTGTCACATGGATGCCCTTAAATACCTATCCCATTATCTTTTCCTCATACTCTAATGTGGTGAATTCCTTGTCATTCCCTATCACAATTTTTATATCAGCTGATTCATCACCGATAACGTTGAATGCCGAGATGAACCTTTAAGTAGGGCGAAGTCACTCTCACTTCATTGTTTCACCACTAACATGTCGAGTTACACTTTATTCACACATTAAGTCACTAAACCACCATACATTTGAAGCACTTACGACACCTCATAACCCACCTTTTCGGAACCCGTCGATCATTTTGAAAAATAACCTCAAACTTATCATTTCTTATCACCTCTCTTTAGAGCGCATATTTTTAACATGGGATTTTGCTACGTCTCACATTTCCTCTTGTTTTGAAGAAGATATGGCACCGAAGAAAGCTACACCTGAAATGACTCAAGCGGCTATTCAAAAGTTGGTAAGGGATAGTGTAACAGAGGCATTAAGGATTGAAAGGGAAACGGTGGCTGCTGCTGCTGCTGAGGCCGCGGCTGCTGCTGAAGCCGCTAGGCTTGCTGCTGCTGCAGGAAATGCAGGAGGGTCCGGAGTTAAAAGCTGTTCGTATAAGGATTTCAAAAGTGGAGATCCCACGAAGTTTAGAGGTACCGAAGGAGCCACTGCCATGGTTCGATGGTTCGAGAAATTGGAGTCCGTATTTCTGTTATGTAATTGCCCGGATGATAGTAAGGTCAAGTTTGCTACGAGTACACTACTTGATGGAGCATTGTCGTGGTGGAACTCTTATGCTCAGCCAATGGGAATGGAGAATGCTTTCAAGCTCACTTGGGAGCAATTCAAAGGTTTGGTAACAAAGAAGTTTTGTCCTCGTACGGAAGTGAAAAAGTTGGAGACAGAATTCTATGAGTTGGTAACTATTGGGTATGACATTGATACTTACATTCGAAGGTTTCAAGAATTGGCCGTGTTATGCCCATCTATGGTGACGGATAATGAGAAGCTACTAGAGGCTTTCATTGAAGGACTTCCCGAAATTATTCAAGGTGATGTAACTTCTTTTGACCCGCAAACGATTGAGGAATCTATTCGAGTGTCTCAGAAGCTTATGGCACAAGTAGTAAAGAGAGGAAATATCACCAACACCAACCAAAACAACAACAACCCCAACAACCGCACCAACTACCACAATAACCAAATCAACAACAACAAAAGGAAATGGGAAAACGACCAAGGAGGTTATAACAACAACAACCAAAACCGCAACACTAACCATCATCAACAACAAAATAGAAGGCAAGAAGCTGGAATGGTTTATGCCGCTGCACCAATGGGAGGCAGAGGTTATGCTGGAACACACCCACTATGTAATCGATGTAATTTTCATCACTCGGGTCCTTGCCCTGCCAAGTGCCACAAGTGCCAAAAACCGGGACATCTAGCCAGGGATTGTAAAGGTAAAGCCGTAGTCACATGCTTCGGATGTGGGGAACAAGGACACTATCGGAATCAATGTCCTGAAAACCAAGGTCAACCAGTTGAAGGTGCTCATGGGAATGCATACATGTTAGGAGGAGGAGAAGCTCGTCATGGTCACAACAACGCGGAAGACTGAAGAATTTTGGAAGCTAACAGTCTTATTTTCCTTATGTACTATGTTGTACTAAGTTTATGTCTTCCATCATATTCGGATCTTATGACTTAAGATGTACTACTTTTGCTAAACCACTCGTTGTAAAATATTCTCATCTATCGTACTTATTTTCTTTCCGATTTGTTATAACTTACGAGAATTTTACTTCTTTTTACTTTATCGACCATTTTAACGACACGGTTTAAATCGTTGTAAACATCGAGAGTTATAACAACTAAACCGAACGTCACATCATCGTTCCTTAATTATACATAGCCTAGCTAACTATGTCTAATTCTGGAGGGATCATGTTATGTTGGGAGCAGTTAATTATAAATCTTAGTGCAAGCAAAATCATCACATATTTCAAAGTCAAAGTGTTACTTATGAGAGATTCATCCGATGTTTTCTTTACTACGATGTTTTATACGCCCTCAATCATCGATAACCGTAACGACACTTCTCCATGTCTTTTCTCCTCGTTATTCATCACAAACTCAAAAAAAAAAAATCGATAGACTAACACGAACTGAATTCAGGGACTGAATTCCTTTTTGGACGGGCGAATGTGACAACTCGTACTTTCAGGTCATAGTTCAAAACAATTCATGTTTCACTATTTCAACATTTATCGTAAACTAGGTTTACGTGTTCCAAATTCGCGTAACCTTAATGGTTTAGCGGCGAATTCATGATCATATCATCACGAACATTTCATATGGACTAAGTTTAGTCTACATTTCATTAGCATCATTTGCATCATGATAGTTCATTCATAACTTTGCATTTCACATTAAACGCGTAAATTTTTATATTAAATAAACGTTATCGCGTGAGTTATTATTTTGAATATTTAATCCGTTACTTCTAAAAATAATCCCGATATATTTTTATACTTACATTTAGTTTATAAAAACTATATTTTGAGTTTACATAATGTTTTAAAGTTATTTTGCATATAAATCGTTAAATTTATATAATTACGACAGTTTTTGTAAAAACTACACGATAAATATTTATTCACTAAATACTTGTGAGAAATACATTTTTATAATTTTTATGACTTCATTACACTTTATTTTATTCCACTAAAATTTATTTATAAGTTAACTCAATACCCAATTAATAATACCTATATTATTAATCAAATATATACATGTATACTTTAGATATTTTCCAACCAAGAGACAAGAGCATTAATCACACCATGCTCCCCCCTCTTTTCCCCCAAATTCAGCCGAACCCCCCCCCCCCCCCTTGATGATATTGTGGAAATCTTTATTTCATTCAAGTTGACATACACATTTAATAGTTATTGGTTTGCTTACACATACAAAATACACAAGTCAAGGTGTAAAACCAAAAACATTTCTCTCTTTTTCTTGCTCTCTAGAACCGGCCAAGCCCACAAGGAGGAAGGAAACCAAAAGTTTTTCCAAAATCAAGTGTTTAACAATCTAGATCACACTCTTATTAAGGTTTTGAAATAAAAACCTAGGGTGTTTAGGTTAATCCTTATTCTAATCACCTCATCATAGTTTACTTGTAAGCATATCATTTACATTTTTCATTTTTCCTTATCATTTCATATTTATTTCTTCATATTTTGTGCAAACATGCAAGACTTGTGTATATTTATACCATTTTTACATTGATTTTTAGAGTTTAATATATAAAAGTCATCCTATAATTATTCCCTTGTTATATATTGGTATTGATGATGTTTAGGAACCCATGACACCCTAAGAAGGTGTATGGTAGGATTAGAATAGCTTTGGAGTTGATTTGAAGGGATTGGAATAGGTTTAGTACGAGAAAAACTATTTTCGACAAATATATATAGTGGTCTGATCTCGTTTTGTTTTTCTGGAAAATCCGACAGTAGGCACAAATTTTTGGCCTAGATATTTAGAAAATATACTTGAAAACGAATCTGTGGCCGCTTGAACGGATTAAAACGGAGTTATAACGAAGAAGTTATGAATTTTTCAAGTTTGACGACGAAATATATATTTTCTGAAATTTCAGCAAGTTATTTTTGGTTTGTACGAGTCAAAAACGAGCCTTAAGCTTTACAAATTATTTCGACTTATCAAAAATATATTAGTATACTTTGATACGAATCTAAGGACGTATAATACGTAGAAAACGGATTTGAAACGACTAAGATATACACGTTTTCATAAAATTGCCGTAACTATTATTTTTAGAAAAACTATATTATTTTTACGAGACAAGTGTTACGGTAACTAAAACGACCATATTGAAGGCTGTTTTTAACGATGATGTAGAACTTTTTGTAACGAGATGTCTTCTAATAAAATCGAGATCACCAAGCATATTTTTCAAAACGACCAACCGTTTGTATAGCGGAGTTGTAATAAATTATTTACGGTCGCTTAAACTTTGCCGAAACTCACTTTTTACACAACATTTAGACAAAATCACCACATTTAACCTCTATTATCTTTACGTTCGAGACCTCTATGACGAAAACTCCTGTACTAAAACTTCTAGATTTTGATACAAGCTTTCCAAAACCGTCGAGTTCGTTTCCTAACGTTCGACGTACACCATTTTACGACTAGCTTTTCGAAGCCATTTTTGTCACTTTCATGAAATTCCCGACGACATTATTTTACGACGAAAAGTTAAATTTCATAATAAATCATTACGAAACTATTGTAGGATGACATTTTGACGTAAATACTTGTAAAGTGATTTAAGATTGGTCAAGACGTCAAAAGAGTATTTTTCGACGATAAGTATTATTTTCAAAACCCGTAAATGGTATAAATAACATACGAAATGCATGCATAACATTACATCATAACTCATTACATATCATATCATTCGTAATAGGTCCAGATTAAAGTATCACGCTATATTTCAGTGTATCCACTTTTGTCATCGTAATCATTGCAACCGGTGAGTTCATAGCCCCACTTTTACTCTTTTAACTGTTTTACAAACTCTTGGGGGAGATACATGCTACATTTTTTAATCGAACACAAATGCTTTGAACTACATGCTATATCCGAATGTTTTATTGTCACTAAGTATTTGCCATGTTCGAAGTCCCTACATCATGAACCATTAGTCACTTGCGAGTGAGCGCGAATATTGTGAATAGGCCTATTGGAATTAACACTCCCGCTCTTATTGACCCAGTTAGGGGAAATCGAGCGCACTATATTTGAACCAGAAAGGTAAATTGGCAAGTTTACCTATTAGGGCGGCGATGAAACGATGATTACCAATTTTTATTGGTGCGATGTTTACGCTTTGGTGTCATGAACTTAGTGAAATAAATACTGTTTTGTTTTCAACGATGAGTGTGAAACAATTTAACTCACACTACGATGATTGTGTTCAAACGAATTACTTAAACCTATGGATTTCACTCAACCTTTGTGTTGACCTTTTTAAGCATGTTTTATCTCAGGTATACAATTCATGGCATACATTTGGACACATCATAGAGTCGCGGTGACGACGCGTCTCACATGGGTTTTATGAACTTTTGAACATCGTTTGACTTGTATTAAACTTATTTTCCGTGCATAGTAACTTTCATTTGGGACCTATCTTTGTAACTCTGAATGTTTTTATTAAATCAAACGATGTATTTTCCAAACGACACTTTAGGTCGTTCAATATAACTGTGATTGTGATGCTATGACAGTCAATCCCCAGGAATTTCATTCCGCTGCAAAACAGGTTATTTGGGGGTGTGACATTAAGACTCGATTAAGTATGTACGTTGAAGTATCAACGGCATTACACCAAAACTTTTGAGGTATGGATTGCTCATTAAGCATTGTTCGACTCATTTCTTGTAGGGTTCTATTATTTCTTTCTACTACCCCATTCGATTGTGGAGTGCATGGAGCCGAGAAGTTGTGAGTAATATCATTAGCGTCACAAAAGGCTCCAAATTGCACTTCATTATCGAATTCCCTACCATGATCCGTCCTAATGGATACTATAGGACTTCCTAGTTGTCTTTGGATCATTTTGCTTAATATTTCAAAATAATTAAAGGTTTCCGTTTTGTTCTTTAACAATTTTGTCCATGTATACCTAGAGTAGTCATCCACTATGACCAAAGTGTAGTAGTTACCTCCATAACTTTGGATAGCGGATGGACCAAATAAATCCATATGTAGTTATTCTAGACACCTAGTTGTTGACATCATGTTTTTAGCTTTATGACTAGAATGAGCTTGTTTTCCTACATTACAAGCATCACAAAAGTGATGTTCATATTTTAACTTAGGTAGATCTCTTACTAGATCTGTGGATGATAGCGATTGAAGAAGTCGCATATTGGCATGACCCAATCTTCGATGCCATAAGGTCGAAGTATCATCCATAGAGGTAAGACAAAGTTTGTCTTTAGGTTCATTACCAATTTTAATGACATAGACTCCATGTTTCCTAATTCCTCTTCCTATGGTTATGCCATTTTTTAGTATCTTACTACCGGTTTCGGTAAAAAGTACATTGCACTTTTTATCACATATTTGTCCTATACTTAAGAGATTAAAGTTTAGGTTTTCTACGTGACACACATCGTTAATGGTTAGAGATTTGTTAGAAATCGTACCTTTACCGATGATTCTACTTTTGCTATTTCCAAACACCACATTACCTCCATTTACGGATTCATATGTGGAGAATAGATCCCTATTGCCGGTCATGTGCCTCGTGTACCCGCTATCCTTGACCCATTCATCGGGGTCTAGATCGACCTTTAAGCACACATAAAACAATAATAAACTCAAAAGTTTGGTCCCCATTTGTTCATGGGTCCATTAGTGTTAAACATTCCATTCATGTTAGACATGTATGGATAAGATGAATATGCATTCCATGGAGCAAAGTTTTGAAAAGGAAAACCGTTTTGCATATTTGGGTTCCATCCCATTTGATGGTTACTTCTTGGATAAACGTTATTAGGTCTCCTAAATGAATTAGGTTTTGAAAAACATGGAGCTTTGTTTCTTGCAAAAGTAGGATTATATTTTGGAGGTGGTTGTCTAGTGGTGACGTGAGTTGGTTTCTTCCTATTAATGATAACAAAATCAGTTCTAGATGAAGACGCTACATTATTACTACTGTTTGCTACGGCAGATCCACGGATCCCTGTCTGTACACTAGCCGGTTCCCTTTTTAGAGGATCCGTGGGATCCGCCACAACAGTGGCTGGTTTTTCTAGCGCCTTAACAAATTTTGTTTCTTTACTTTCACTAGTTGATGGATCAAGTTGTTGAATACCTAAGCCTTTTAGGTTGTTACCAGTTTTAACACCATCTAGTATTGTATCTAAGGTGTTCGTACTCATTCTAGCAATTTTAGAATCTAGATGATCAACTAGTGTTTGAAGTTGAACGCAAAGTTCACATTCACCACTTACTATTTTACCCTTTTCTAAACGTTTTAGTTTTGCTTTTAATTCTATGACTTCTTTATCTAAACGTTAGTTTTGACTTTTTAAAAGCATATTTTTGTTAATTAGTTTTAAGCTAATGTTGCATAGTTTGTCATATTCATTATGCAAAGAGTCGTCATCAAGTGATGAACTACTATAGTATTCGTGACATACCTCGTCATTTGCCATGAGACAAATTTCTTCGTCCTCCTCGTCGCTCATTCCCCACGTGCCGCTCACGAACGCTTTATGATCATCCTGTTTGGGAAACTTAGGGCTTGTTTGTTTAGTTTTTATATTAAGTTCTGTTAAACTAAAGTGTCTGTCTGGATATATGTTGTCTGTATGTAAATCAATAAATGGTTGTTTGTTTTGTATGTTGAATAAAATGTCTGAATTAATAAAATTATTGTTATACCCTTTTATTTGAAATAAGTGATGATTAGTGGTTAAGAAGTGGAAGGGTAAATATGTAAAAGTAGGATAAAAGTGATGACTTAATATAGAGACCCTCATTCTCATGGCTTAATCTAGAAGGTCATCCATTTAAATTAAGCACCAAACAAACACTCAATTAGTGACTTAATTAAACTACCTATTTTACAATTAAGACTCTTTAAGTCATTATCAAACACCACCTTACTAATAAAGTGGTTTGGGTCCCCACATTTAAAGCAAGTACGATCATCCTTTGGCTTCTCGTCCTCTTTGCTTTTCCGAAAGCCTTTCTTATCCTCATATGGTTGTTTGACGTATCTTCCATTTCTTCTAAAGAACTTTTTAAAGTCCCTTACCGCCATAGCGTACTCCTCGTCGTCACTACTCGAAGAGGAGTTCTCTTCATCGCTTGAAGCCTTTTTGGCTTTAAGGGCCAGAGATTTGTGTTTCACTTTTACTTTTGAGGCTTCGGAGTCTTTGGCAAGGACAAGCTCGTAGACTTTTAGGTTGCCTATGAGTTCATCGAGGGTGAGGATTGTCAAATCTTTTGACTCATCGATCGCCATCACCTTGGATCTCCACTTCGATGGAAGTGCCCTTAGATATCTCCTAACATGGTTACGGCTAGAAAAAGATTCATCAAGTGCTTGTAACGATGTAATAATAGTATTAAAGTTAGCAAAAGAATAATCTATAGTTTCCTCATCCGATATTGAAAATTGTTCATATTGTTGAACAAATAAATCAATTTTATTATTCTTAACTTGTTGGTTGCCTTGATGAGTTACAACTAAAGAAGTCCAAATTTTTTTAGAGGTTTTAAGCATAGAAATTCTTTCGAATTCCTTTTTCGGTAAAGCATTATATAAAACCATTTTTGCTTCACTATTTTTAGAAAGCTTTTTCTTCATTTCATCATTTAGTTTATCATGAGGTATATTAACTAAATTCCCTTTATCGTCTTTTGAGGTAGCCTCAAAGTCGCCTTCAATAATAATGTACCAAAGATCAATATCTTTAGATTTCACATATATTTCGAATCTATTTTTCCAATACATAAAACCATTAGTTTCAAGTAGTGGTGGTCGTTGCATAGATTGCCCTTCCTTATAATTTTCAGAACCCATAGTGATTGAAAAGTTTTTAAAATACAATTTTACTTTAAAACTTTTATAAACTTAGCTCTTGATGCCAATTGTGGAAAACTAGAAGGGGGGGTTGAATGCCGATTTTACGTTAGTTTCAAAAACTTTAGATTCGTTAATATGTGAGATCTTATGGATGTAGAGAAAGTATAGATCTAATGATAAAGCAAGTAAATAAAGTAAAGCGAAGGGAAAGAAAAGACACAACCGATGTATAGTGGTTCGGCTACAAGGACACCTTCCTTGCCCTACTCCACTCCCCGAGTCACCTACTCGAGAGTTCAAGCACTATGTCAACAAACTCCTTCACTTGGCGGAGAAGCCTTCACAACGTTGCTTACACTTTTTCTGGTACAAAGCTAGATACCGAGTCCGTAACACGGTGGACCAAACCAACACGACTATTACACAACAAATATGTGAAATATCAAATACAAGATCTTCGCTACAGAAATCTTGCGGAGTGACAAATCAATCAAGGACCCCTTGCTTGGATGACTTATAGAATGCTTGTGATCTCGCCTTAGAGAAGGACCTATATGAGGATCACAATAGAAAGAAAGAAGAACAACTCTCTAGATCAAGTGATCTATATGTTAGAAGAGAATGAGAGTGTTTGAGAGATTTAGTAAGAAGAGGGGTATGTTAGAATGAAGAAATGTCTCTCTATTTATAGGCAAAAATCTTCACTGTTCCCCGGATCCCTTCCACTTGGGATCCGTCTAGTGTAATCCTAGGGATCCGTGGAACGCTCCTCTTTGCCCATGGGTTTTTTGGTTATGGGTTATGGGTTGGTCCATGGGTTTTCTTTAGATTCAATGTATCTAAGTATACATTGTATCTAGCCAACTTGGGTATGGGTTAAGATCCATGGGTTATGGTTCATGGGTTATGGTTTTTACCCATCCTAATAAACTATTACAACAAATGCTTAATTACTACATCTTTGTATTTAAATAGCTATATGTAAATGCTTTACAAAAATAACATGTATCCTTATAATTATACTTAAGATAACATTATATTTGTTATCAACAAAACACAAAGAGATCGCAAAATATTAATAAACGTTTTTACGGTTTATTTGTATTAACATAAAGCATTTTCACAAATTCAAACATGAGAACATACAATAATGAAAAGATATATGAAACACAAACAAGCAAACAATTAAGCATGGGTTGCCTCCCACGAAGCGCTTTTCTTTATTTATAAGTCTTGTAGCTAGACTCGAAGTCGTGCTCCTACGTACCTATGTAAGTAAGTTTATCCTCCAGAATGTCATAGGGATCAAACTTATCTTTTAAATTCCTAGTGGTACGCTTAGTCCGGTATGCCTTTTCAAACTTTTCTCCATCGGGGTCATAGATTTTTATCCTAATGTGCCATTCTCCATTCCCATCACTAGGTGGTCTATCCCAATTTCAATTATGCTTAGGCTTCTAACTCTCAACTTTCCACTTATTCATGTTAAGATTAATGGGCAAGGTTCCTAGGAACTCGGTCATCTTCCTAAACACTAAGGCATCCTCGAACGGGTTCGCTTCAATGTCCATAGCCAATTGTTGCTCATGGAAAGTTGAGTCACTCACAAAGGCCTCCTCTAGATAGAAAGGTCGATGAGGACCTACAAAATATTTATTAGTCCAAGGTCCATATCTAGATGATTTTCTATCCAACATGATCTCGTAGGGTATTTCTTCCTCTCTGTAGTAGATATGCTTCTTGACATCATAAATTGACCTAGCACTCCATTCTCCTACCACTATCTTAGATATCTTACAATCAATTATGGCACTAGCGGTAGCTAAGAATCCTCTTCCTACTAACAATGGGCATGTCGGGTCTTTATTCATGTCTAGCGCATGGAAATCCGCCAAAAGAGTCAATTGACCTACGTGTACTACCATGTCTTTTATTATCCCTACCGGATACGCAATACTTCCGTCCGCTAGACCTAAGATGGTTTCCGTTGGTTCTATCTTACATGGGTTAAGGTTTCTGTGGAGGGACAACGGAAGAAGATTGATGCTTGATCCTAAGTCGGCTAAAGTGTCGAAAGGTTTGGAATTTCCAAGCCTACACGGAAGAATGAATAACCCGGGATCATCTATTTTCTTAGGTAACTTATTTTGCACAAACGCGGACCCACGTTCTCCTAATTTAAGTTTTTGCTCATATTTTTCTTTTAATGCATTATAATAAGGCGCATGAGTCAAGACTTCAAGAACCGGTTTTTCTTGGTGGAGTTCCTTGTACTCCTCTTCTAGATTAGGTTTGGGTTCTCGGTTGATGGGTTTCTCAAGAGTTGGTTGGACCAATGGTTCGGGTCCTTGGTACCTCATGAGGGATCGCTTGGAACCCGTATTGATGGCGTTGACAGGGTGAACTTTCGGGTGTGCTCCAATTTCCCAAGGTGAGCAAGAACATGAAGTCAATGAAATCGAATTTACTTTTAGGTTCTTTATAGTGTCACTCGGGAGTGCTCCAATTTACCGGTCATTGAAGGCTTTTAAGAGGGAGTCGAGCTTGGATGTCATCTCGCCTTGTCGTTGCTTGAAATCGGCTTCAAGCTTAGTCAATCGGGCTTCTTGAGATGACTTAAACCTAGACACCATTGCCTCGAGACTAGTGGAATTCCCGGTATTTAGAGGTTTGGACCTATTGGGCGGACTAGATGAGTTTTGGGGTGGGTTTGAGTTTTGACTCCACCTAAGGTTAGGGTGATTTCTCCATGAGGGGTTGTACAAATTTCCTAAGTTGTTTTGCTCGAGCACGAAAGAGTACCACTTCTCTCTTGCTTCGTCGGTACATGTGGAGGCGTAGTCCGCAAAAGCTTGTTCGGGGAGTCTTGTGCAATCACGAGTGTCATGAGGACCACTACATAACTCACAAGGTAGAGTGATTTTGCTCACTTGGTGTGAAGACTTAGGATTCTCGTAGGAGCTCATTAGGAATTTGACTTGATCTTCAAGTTCGAGCATCCTACGATTGGAAGTTTGTGAGTCAATGGGAGGCAAGGAGATTGCCTTGACGGTTTTGGGCAACTCACGGGGGTCATTCCAACTTTCGTTGTCATATGGGGCAAAGTACTCTATTGTACCCCACGATTCTTCCATGGTGAGATCACTAAGTTTGCCACCGGCCGCTTGGTCGATGGATTGCTTAGTTGAGAAGTTGACATGATCGTAAAAGATTTGGACTTGAAGCCAAATATCGATGCCGTGATGAGGGACTTTATGGAGCAAATTCTTGAATCGAGTCCATGCCTCGTAGAGAGATTCACCTTGACGTTGTCGGAACATCAAGATTTTATTCCTAAGTTTAGTAGTTCTCCGCGGTGGGAAAAAATGTGCAAGGAAACGAGTGGTGAGATCATCCCAACTTGAGATGGATCCCGCAGGAAGTCGCTCAAGCCAATTACTAGCTTGGTTCCGTAGAGAGAATTGGAAGAGACGCAAGCACGTGGTCTCCCATGTGGTAGCATCAAGGTCGATGGAATCAACGATTTTAAGGAAGTCCTTGAGATGCTGATTAGGATCTTTGGAACGAAGTCCATGGAATGCACATTTGTTTTGCACCAACCGGATGGTGTCGGATCGCAGGGCCGTAGTTTAAGCTTGATCAGGGAGCTCAATGGTGTTCCTATAGCCTTGGTGGCTTGGTCTAGAGTATTCACCAAGAGTACGGCCTCTTGGCGGGTCAATGAGTGGTGGGTTATCACCTTCCATGATGAAAAGTAATGGGATTACTAACAAAGTCACGAAGAAGGGGGATAGACTACAAGGAAGCTAAAAATGAGAAAAAATCTTACTTGATGGGAATCAAGCAAGGGAACCTTAATGAGATAGAAATCTAACTAGCTATTATATTCCCCAGCAGCGGCCCCAAAAACTTGATGCGTGTACAAGGCGCATTCGGGGTCAAAGGAACTTCCTTTTCGTCGAGCAATTTTTTCAACACCCTGGGCAGTGAACCTAATCGTTGTGGTGTAGTATGGGGTAATCCTCGGGGATTGATATCGTTCTCTAGAGGAATAGGAATTCTAGTAAGAAGTGTACTACGCTAAGGTTGAGGTTGAGGAACATTCTTTTTTATCTTTTTTATATTTTTTAGAAAGCTAAGGGTAAAATCTCGGGGTTTGGATTTGGGGAGTGGTACTTCTACCGATTACTTCTACTATCTAATTATCTAAACTATGGGTAGTCTTATGTCTATTGATGTGTGCTCGTATGATGATTAAAAATGTGCTTACCTAGATACTATTACTCACTAGTTATCTTTTATTGGTGATTGAATTGTCAAGTCCTTATTCTTAACGCGTTGTGTTTTCTAAGGTCGTAGGGTGTGCCTTTTTCCCTAACTCTTTGAGACTACCTTAATGTTATTGCCTACGAAATCCTCTAGATTAATCATAAACTAACTTTAAGGTTATCTTTGGATGTTTAGACTACGAAATCCGCTAAGTGATTCATAAACTAAGGTTCACAAAGACTACTCAAGCATTGAAACACAACGATGGTCTAATTGCACTCCTAAGCCAATTATAATTAAGATAAGAGACAACCAATCAATAATTAATAACTAGGTTTCATAGATCTAAGCAAACACACAAGAAATTTAGCCGGACATGTTAAACAGGCAAGCATACACACATTCAATGGAAGACATAAAGAAATCAATGAAGTAAAACACTTATCTTGATGTAAAATAGGGTTTGAGAACCATAAGATATTCTCAAAGTTGGACTACAAACGTTTAGGGTTTTTACTCCACAAGTCTACCTCCTTATAATTCTAAAAATTCGATTTCTATATATAATTTTACACTTGCGACGGCGTCGCCTTATAGGTGGGACGCCGTCAGATCGCCGACAATAGGGTTTTCGACTTGGCCAAGTAATCATTGGGACGGCATCATGTTGTAGTTGTGACGCCGTCGGGCTTCAGCAGGGACGTCGTTTGATTCTGGATCTATGCCGTCTGAGATGAAAAGTCTTAGTGACACCCTTCTTCTTCAAAGCCTGACACCGTCAGGTGTATTTTAGCAAAAAGTCTACTGAGCCGTCAGAGATTTTAATTCATATATTCACTCCTTTCGTTGGCTTCAGCTTCAGTTTCAGCAGCTTGAGTGGCTTCGATCTTGACTTTGCCATTTTCTTCATATATTCACTCCTTTCGTCCAAATACGCATCATTCCAGCATTTTGCTTCCAACAGACCTAAAAAGTGAAAAGGAACGAAATTAAGTAGTAACGGATATAAAAGTGGGCAATTAAGGGCTTAAATGACCCATTAAAAATGTACGTTTTAAATCCTTATAAGAGTTATAAGGATAATTCGTCCATTAATACATTTATCCTACGCACATAACGGGCTCTTATTGGATTCGTCAACCAAATAAATCCACTATCTACGTGGGTTAAACCTATTAATGTCAAGTCATCCGTAACCCATGCATAACGCACAATGGTTAATAAATACTTATAAATGTCACATTTCGGTAAACGTGCCCTCAAAACATTTAATAACTCGTTTATTATAGAACTTTCCATTTTTAAGACGTTAGTTCCATTTTAAATATCGAATAACAAGGCGAGTCTTGTTATTAAATATTTAATATAAGAACTTACTATTTTCTATATTTCTAGTTTTATTTAGGGGCAATTGCATATATACCCACTAAAACTTGCATATTTACATATATACCCAAAACATGCTTAACTTGCATTGTACATCATGCATTAAAAACTTGTATTTTGGGGAAATATGCAAGTTTTTAAGTTTTAGTGGGTATATATGCAATTCTCCCTTTTATTTACATGTTTATATATATATATTACGTCAAGTTTCAATATACGTTTCGAGTTATTATCCATCTCGAGTTCACAAGTCCGAGTCATGACTCTCGGCTTTTACACGTCATATTGTCCAATAAATAATAAAATTCCATGTTACGGTGTTGTCGGGGTCAACCGAGACTAGAAAGTCACGGTAACACTGAGTTGCGCAAAGTTGACATATATAGTATCAAGTCCAAATAAATAATTCCACAATCTCCAATCAACTCATATCAAATCCCGACATCCAAACCAAGTATCAATCACACCCAAATCCAATGTCGTGACCCTAATGGCCTCGACACGGTCACGGTTAAGACCACACGAACCAAATGAACCCTAGAGGCTCTTTGGCTCCTCGTGTCTCATCCAAAAACCACATGACCGGACCGTCTTGGTCCCGGTCTCTCCTAACGCCAACAACGACAATCAACATAATACCACAACGACTAGACCCGGACCCTTTTGTCCTTGTGGGTCTCGGCTACTCCCAAACGCACAACCAAACAGACCCTTGAGTCCTTATGGCTCGTTCAACCCCACAACGCGACACTACTTGGACCCTAATGGTCCTTGTGGCTCGTTCACTTCCCCAACGCAACCAAAACGACATCCAATACCATCCAATCCTCCAATATCATCATTCAACAACAATCACAACCTCAAGAAAATAAATAAAAATTCATTAACACGGACTTGACACAACACACTCGATACTAGGGCTGAGCGTCGGTCCAAAACCGACCCGAACCGACAAAACCGAAAAAACCGAAAACAGAAATTCATGAAAAACCTAAACCGAACAGACGGGCCGTCGGGTCGGTTCGGTTTTGTGTCGGGTCGTCGGTTCGGTTCAGTTTAGGTGTATTTATGTATGTTTTTGTCGGTTTTGGGCCGAACCGAACCGAACCGAACCGAAACCGAAAACATGTAAAACATGAAACCGAAACCGAACCGACGGGCTGTCGGGTCGGCTCGGTTTTTGTCGGTTCGGTCGGTTTTGTCGGTCCGGTTCGGTTTTGGACCTTTGATGCTCAGCCCTACTCGATACCAACACACTTATTTACGTTTTTACTAGTTTTTAAAGCTTATTTTCTTATTTGTGTTCATCCAAACCCAACCAAGACACACGAACCGAGACATAGAGTCTCGTACGTGGTCAAATGAGGCTCAAACGAGTGCATATATCATTTCTTTTACCTTTATCTTTCCCGATCTACAATTGTAACACAAAAACACGAACTAACGAATGGTTTTTACACGTGCCCTATATCAAAAGAAATAGGAGAGAAAGATGTTTCTAATGGTGGTGGTGTATGCCGACGAGCGGCGGTGGCCGGATTCTTGGGCAGCGGCTAGGGTTTTTAGTGAGAGAGATGAGAGATGACATTAGGGTTTGTAGTGAGAGAGAGAAAGGTGTGTGTGTGTGTGTGTGTGAGAGAGAGAGAGAGAGAGAGAGAGAGAGAGAGAGAGAGAGAGAGAGAGAGAGAGAGTTGTGGCTTTTATACTTAGGAGGGAAGACTAAATAATAAATATTTTGGGAGGGAGGGGGCGCTGGTCTCACAAGAACAAGGGGGACCAAAACCGTAGTTTTTGTAAACTTTCCCGATACACCTCTCTTGAGCTCGTATATTTTACTATTAGTGTCCGACTATTTTTATTTGTAACGTTATTGTTTTTATTTACTT
Organism: Chrysanthemum seticuspe; assembly: GCA_019973895.1. Taxonomy (NCBI): domain Eukaryota; kingdom Viridiplantae; phylum Streptophyta; class Magnoliopsida; order Asterales; family Asteraceae; genus Chrysanthemum; species Chrysanthemum seticuspe. The sequence goes on from BPTQ01000001.1 coordinate 43,608,223, forward strand.
TTTTCCACGAGTTTTGATTATTAACACGTCATATTCTCGTGTAACGAGTTAAAAGTTACTTTTTCTCTCGTTTTAGGATTTACTGTGCCGACTCAAATAGTGCCTAACATTACAGGCCATAACTCATCTCATAACTCATTTGAAACTAAAATAAATCATAAAAGCTAATAAACGATACCAAGACAAGTCACGATTAACCGAAATAGCTCCTGAAGGCAAACTACTTGGTCTAGCTAGCGTAATGCGGTTACCTAAAAAGGGCTCCCTAATTTGCCAGTCGTCACACTCGCCCTTATTGTTGATGTTTTAGATGTGTGTGAGAGAGATTTGAAATGGTTTGTGTGTATTAATATAGTGGATGCGGTTATATGTTTTTAATATTTATTACTGATAATAATGATTTTTAGTGGTTACATATTTTAATAATGGGTTGTAAATGATTTAAAATTTGTATTTAATTTAGTGGAAACATCTGCATTTAATTTTGAAAAATAAGATGTATTGAATTTTAAGCATTCCTCTTATAGTAAGTATGTAAGTTTTATTTTTTTAAGATTTCTTTTTTAGAATTAATTTAAATGCATTATAATGTAGTTAAGATAATACCTTTTATAATTCACGTATCAGGATAGAACTTTAAAAAAAATGGTTGCTGCTTTGCGACCTAAACCCAAAAACAAATGCAACATTTTCGCTCTGTTCTCGAGTTTTTTTTTTGTGGGATTAGAAATGATAGGTAAAGAAAAGTAAAGAAAAGAAGTGGAAAGAAAAGAAAGTGGCATTTATATTTCATGTTCTCGAGTTGAAAGGAAATGAACGGAAATGGAAGGAAAATAAACAAAGTAGTGTTCTCGAGTTGGAAGGAAAAGAAAGAAAAAAAGAAAAAATTATAGTTATGACTTTTTAAACATAGAAATACATCTATAACAAAAGATATATAAAATAATGAAGGTTATATAACTTAGTTTATAACAAATAGTTTATGTGTAAATTTGTTTCCTTCCAAATCCGGCCATATTTGGCCGGAAAATTTGATAGAAAAAAACCTCTTAATTTTTCTATTAAATCCTTCCACTTTCCTTTCCTTTCTGTTTGACAAAAACTCGAGAACACACCATTTTTTCTATTTCTTTTCATTTTCTTTCTTTTCATTCCAAATCCAAACTCGAGAATGCAGCGTTTGAGTATAGAGTATATTTCTGTAGATACATGTTTTTTACACACAAGTACAAAACAAAGTATCAAAATACTGCATCACTACATGACGCAAACTCCCAACACATGTTCTCTTTGTACAACAGTGAACAGCAACACAAATCTATCTATCTCATCTACTTATAATTTCAAATCCCCACAGTCACGCGCCACGCGCCACCCACATTCCAATGCCAACATCCATCTGGTAAAGCATATGGATCTGAAAGACTAATAACTTCATTTGAAAGAAGAAGATGGGATCGAGCAGCAGTAAATCTAGGGAAGTGACGTCAGCGGAGAGTCATCGAAGGAGTGTTTCAAGAAATGTTTTTCAGAATAACTGTATCGTCAACAGATCATCTTCTTTTAATGGTGATGCTGATATTGATGACGTCACTGATGATGATGAACAGGTATTTGTTTTGATTTATTTTTATAAAGTTGTTAAGTATGCAATTTGTTGGTTTTGGTATATATGGTGAATGTGTACATTTTTGTTATTCTGTAAGTTTGATAGTGATTACTGACTGTATAATAATGGTTTTTTATTAATTAGACTGCTCGTAGGGGGTGTTTGTTTCGGCTTATGGTTTATTTGGTTTTGGGCTTATGTTTTTATAAGCTCACTTTTTGTGGCTTGTTTTGAAACTTTCTGGCTTATATAAGTTCATTATCCAAAACCAAATAAACCATAAGCTGAAACAAACACCCCCGTAGTTGAGCCATGGTTCTAAAAGACTCGCAAAGGCCCCGCAAAGGCGTGAGGCTTGGCAATGCCGTCATGCCATGCCGTCTTATTCCACGTCTTTTTGTAAACTCGATATATATGAAATATGATATAAATAAATAAATATTTTTATATTTTGTGTTGTCTACTTGTCTTATATCACGCCTTATAAACGCAAAAGTTTCGCCTTGGCCGCAACAGCGTGAGGCTTGATCATGCCGCCACGCCACGCCTCACGCTATTTATAACCTTGGTTACACCTCCACCCTCATGCATTTTTTGGGTTGGTTTGAGTGACCAACGTGTCCGTCATGGCTTTGTGTTTGTGTCTGTGTGTGTCAGTGTGTGTATTAATAAAAAAAACGAGGTATAGGTGAATGGTCAGTGAGTGAGATGAGTGGAGGGTGAAAAGTGAAAGACGACTACACGTCTACACCAGTCTTAGGGTTTTATCATTTGTGTATAAGCTAGTGATTCTTGAAATTTACTCGATTAGCGGAGTGAAATTAATGCAAGCTTGAGGTGGTGTTTAGCATTACGTTTTGTATGTGATTATGTGGTTACGGAATTATTAGAATCAGATAATAACTTGTAACTAAACTTGCTGGAAGAGATGGGGGGTCTTTGGGATTGCTTCACGTTTTCTTATAATAAAGTTAAATTAGCAAATAAGCAGTTATACATAAACGCAAAAATGCTGCGTATCTGATTGAAAATAAACAGCTAAGCACTTAAATAAGCAATCCCAAACACCCCCATAGTAGTACTAGGACGCTCTTACAGCTTATGTGGTTTAAAGTTTTGGTAATCATTTGCGGTCGAGTAAGGATTTAAAAGTAAAGACGTAAAATGACCTATATACTATTATTTCCACATCATGAGAATCAGTTTTGTTGCAGCTACTTCTAAACTGATTATTGGCCCCCTGAATAATAAGCGTTAGTTTCGTTATGCCTAATCATAGAAACTGATTTTACTGCTACTTGAAAATGTACAATAATAATTTGATAATGATTTTGAGTATGCAATGCTGCATGAACATTTCTATGACTATTTTCTTGCTTTATTGATGAACTGATAGTTTATTGAGTGATTCTTATATGATATGTTTTGAACTCTTCAGGTAACTGATCACCGGGTTAAAGAAACTGTTATTGAACAAAATCGTTCAAACGTGAGTACATCAAAATCCAAAGGTAGTAAAATGAAACGCGTTGATAATAGACCTTGTAGACATTCTGAAACACATCTTGGTGAATGGGGTGAATCAAGCCTGAGTGGCGGTGTATCAAGATCCGGTAGTGGTTCTTCACGTAATCGTTCAAGTCGTTTCCTTTCTCGGTTTAATTTCTTTCCTGGTAATACAAGTTCACGTTCTTCACGCTCCTCAAGAGCATATCCAGAATCTTCCACAAGCTCAGTTATATCGAACGATGATATTCAATCAAGTCGTTCTGCAAATAAAAGTAAAACTCGTCAAGGGTGTGACATTTTTCCATCATGTTTAATGCCAATGTCTCCTGAACATCGAGATGACGATTCTGATTCTGATAATAGTGATGCAAGTTCTATTCGTGAGTTGGGTCGGTATGATAATAACAATGGGATCGAGTCTAATAGGAATAGAAGAATGGAAGTGCGAGAGCCTGTTGAACAAAATGTTAGGTTTAGTAGAACTTTAAGTGTTGGAAGATTACGTGATCGAGTGCTTCAAAGACCAACGTTTCCTGAATTAGCATCTTTTCCGTTTCAACAAGAACAGGAAGTTACGAGTGGAAGTGATGTTCGTGAAACAGAATCACGTTCGTCTAATGAGAATGTGACGACTCCCGCAACTTCTTCGAATTATTCTATATCCGCCATGACCAACTCTTTCTATGGGAATCATGAGTTTGAAGTTGAAAATTTAGGTTCGAGAGACAGCAGCAGCTATGCTAACCTTCTGGAACATAGGTCAAACTTTCTTGAACGAAGAAGAAGAATAAGATCACAGGTATCCATGCTACTTTATAATGAAATGTTTATTGGATTATGTCTTCGGGGGTGTTTGGATTTGTATTTTAGCTTATCTGATTTGGATAGTATCACATGTTTCTAAGGGGTCACTCAAAAGTTTATATATTGACTTGCTTTTAATTTGCTTTAGGTTCACGCATTGCAGAGGATGGGAAGTCGGTTTGAGAATCTATCTGGTCACGAAAGGTCTTGTATATTGTCGGGTCAGCATCGAACGGGGCATTGCACATGTCGTCTTAGTAATCAAGATGCAATTGATGGTGCCAATGCTAGGGGTAGTATATCAAGAATTGTTTTATTGGCTGAAGCTCTCTTTGAGGTGATGTCATGTTTCTTAAGGATGGTTATTTTTTCTCTTCAGTTTTTAGGTATTTTTTATGAGTTGAACCTAGTGGACTTATTTTAATTAGGTTTTGGATGAAATTCACCAGCAATCTGTAGTTTCTTCATCTCGACCTGCATTGTCTTCAATTGGGTCAGTTCCCGCTCCAGTTGAAGTAGTGGAAGCACTTCCTGTTAAACTACACCGCAAGTTGCCAAAGAAATCATACGAAGATGATGCACAGTATGTATATTTTACTTCTTAATGCTTTTTTGCTCCGTATGCTTTAATAACGAAGTTCGGTCTGATTGTGTAGGTCAATAAGGATTAACCCGGTGATCTTAAAATTGATATTCCTAAAACGAATGATTATTCCTAAATTGAAGATAATTTGGAACTAGTGATTTATATACTTATAATAAGGTTTTTAGTAACGGGAATAGTTGCAAGATGCAGCGGGAATCATATATCCCCAGATTCAACCTAAGTTGTGGAGACTTGGTGTGTAGGCGTCTATATCCCTGCAAAGTTTCTAGTTTATTTTGAAGTGTGCTGATCGCTATCTGTGTGCATTAACTTGACATTGTGTTGTGCCTAGCAAGATTTAGAAATAGATAAAGGTTAGAATAAGAGTTTTGAAACGTTTATGCTCACATGCCCATAGCCCTGTAGTTTTAATTTTGTATTTTAATTTTTAAGTTCTCTGTAGGTTGATGGTGCTTCACTTGGTGTTTCGCCATATGTGAAGTTGACGGTGATCAACTTTTTTAGTCACCATACTTTGTTTTTGGTTGTAAGCAAAGTATCATTCTAGTAAAATATGTCTACAGTCGTTAAGAGTGTGCTTGTGCAAATATAAAAGAAACAATACATGTTGTAAGAACGAGCCGTTGGGGGCAAATTGTGCAAAAAAATTAGCATATGTGTGAAAATGTAGAAAAGGCAATACATCTTGTGAGAGTGAGCTTGTAAAGTTGGAAAAGGGGCACTTTGCATGCTGTAAGAATGAACATCTTGGGACAAATTGTTCAGAAAGACATTATACTTGCACATTTTGTCCAAAACCGTGCATTCATGCAAATTGTAAGTGTCCCTTTTCTCATCTACTTTGCATTGTGGCAACAATGATGCAATTAATCGTCGTCATGTTTTGTGTAAATGGGAAGAAAATGATCGTCGGTCAGATTTAGGCTAGTTAGAGTTCTTTATGACTGTCTCTCATTATCTAAGAATCTATCCTTACTAAGTAAATAAATCTGTTCCAAACGAATGAGTGTCACCTGTAAACCTATCATTATAAGAATGGACAAATAGGTAATTTGTTATGACCAGCTGGAAAGAATTAAGCTGTCATTATTTACAGATGTAATTAGGATGTTAATCTTTTTATTTAAATTGTTTTATTTAGGATAAAGTAAAAGTGTTTTAGGTTTATCAAGTTGCTATTAGTTAGGGGTCTGCTAGGTTTTCATTGCTTTAATGTAACCTGTGTTTCATTGAATAAAAAAACAGAAAATAAAAGTCAATTGAGTTTATCTCAGAGATTGTTGGGTTCTCTCTATCGAGCCCCTTAACCCCATAACTTGATCACAGAATTGGGAACGTAACATAATTTAACCTAAATCTTTCTAAACAAGGAAGAATGGGATTTTGATGGATTTCTCAGAAAGAAGAGCTTTGTATGTTGATAGAGTTAAATGTCATTCTTTACCCTTGATATTTTGGTAATAGTAATCATTGCTTTTGCTTTATGCAGATGTTACATTTGCCTTGTTGAATATGAGGATGGAGATGAAGTTCGGGTTCTCCCTTGCCATCACGAGTTTCATAGATTATGCGTTGACAAATGGCTCAAAGAAATTCACAGGTATATTTTCGTTTCTATTTCACATCAAATCTATCTATTTTTCTCTGTTCGTTACTTCGTTCTCCAAAAATGTTTCATTTGATATGTTGTTCAAAGGCAAATAAATTGCTGATAGCCTCCACTTGAACTCTGAGCAGTATTAAGACATGCATTTTGGATGGTCCCTACATACTTTTCATTATAGGTGGCAAAATGGTCAAATGGGTAATTTTTAGGCATGGAACACGGGTTGGGTTGTGTTGGCGCACTGACATTTTGTTGTCTTTGCTAGTATTTTGCATTATATAAATACTTAGTTAATATGTTAAATATGATCATAAGGTTATTCTTTTACTTGCGTGAGCTGAAATCGACATTCCTATCTATGCTATCAGACATGTCCTTAGGTTCTAGCTATACCTCGTAAATGAGGAACCATAAACTTGTAATTCTACATGGATCGTACAAATCATCTTACCCGAACATCAATGTTATATGCTCTTAAAAGCCATCTGGATTTGTTGATTGATTTCTAAAAAGGGCATAACTGTTTTGAGTCAAACATCTAACATAAATAAGTTCATTTTGTTGATGAAACAGGATTTGCCCATTATGTCGTGGCGACGTATGCAAAACCAGCACATTGTCTACTGAGGGTTCACAGTTATAAGCAACCTTTTTTTCTCGTGGACCTGACAAAAGCAGGCTTTGAAACTGAGATGCTGCAGCTTAAATGAGGCTGGAACGAAAAGCTGATTCTTGACCCTTTGTTGTTCTAATCATCGTTGGGGAGTTCGGTCTTTTTCTACTCAAATATTGGTTTGTGGTTGGTTTGTTTATTAACTTGAGAAACTGTTGTAGAAAAGGATGGAACTATCATTTCCAAGAATTTTGCTGCCAGAATTCTTGAACGATAAGGGGAAATGATATGCTGAGTGTAGCTTCTTTCCTAGAAGCTGTAACGAAAATGTTGTTGTATTGTGTTGATTATATTCATTGAAATTATAATGTCAAATTACTTTTCCATTTAGGGGTTTTCTTGATATTTACAAGCTTGATACGCTTTCTTTGTGCTAGAAAATTTGGCCTATGATTGTTAATTAAGACGGCGATTGTTACTTTAAGGTCAATATGACCGAATTTGACCTCAAAGCAGTTTAAGAAAAAATCGTTTGATCCTTGAGAATATCGACGCCAATTGATGTAGTTATTTTACACTTTAGGGCACTTCTGATTCCTGAATTTCTTAGAACCTGTATTGATCTTAAATGTGTAAGTCATAAGTTTGCCTTGAAATTGTGTTAAAAACTGGACTCATCATGGCCTATAGATGAAAGTATGCAACCAGCCATGTTTTATGTCACATGAGTTATTGTCACATAATTAACCTCTTTGTGTGTTAATATTACTTGTATACTACAGTCAAGTGCGAGACAAATGCAGATTGTTTAAAATATGTAATGGTGGAAATGGTTTTATTTTCCGGAATCAATTGCTCATAGAAATGTAAATTTCATTTTGAGAGGAATGGTTGACAAAAAAAATTGCATTTCTATAGTTGAGAAAAGTTAGGAAATTTAGTTTGATTTTAAATAATAAAAACAGTAGTTTTGAAACAACATGACGTAGTTTTGATAAAACATGGTGCCGCTTTTGATGTTTTTATAATTGGAAGAAGCAAAAATCGAAGGTCAATGCAAAGAGTGATGTTTCGATAAAACATAGTGCCAACTTTGATGTGGGTAGTGAGAACTCGGAAGGAATTTTTGATTCCGATAATGACGATATCAGTGCTTTTGAGAAATCAAAACAATGGAAGGAAAGATTTTGTCTGTGGCATGGCTTAATCCTAAAACAGTGTTAAATTTTGACCCATTGTTGTTTTGGTGCACCATTTGTTCTCATTTCTCTTGGATATTTCATCTTTCAAGTGAAGTCTTCTTCTGCCCATTTTAAGCTCTGTTTAATGGTTAGCTTTAGTTTTCAGTTTTGCAAGTCATCAGAAGAAACGCTCTGCCCATTTTATACACGTCTTCTTAATTTGTTTACTATTTTTTTAAAATCGTACATTTTGGTTCATTTTTTTTACTCGTAAAAAAATTGTACATATGGTGACTTAAAGTCCTGGGTCCACCCCTGCTAGTCAATAGAATAACCCTTTGGGATAACTCTATTAACTTTAAAGAGTGTCTCTCCTGTCCGGCTCGGGCAGCTCAATGCCCCGTCTTTCTCAAAGAGACACTAAATCTTTTCTAACTACAGGCAAGACTTAATTAAATGGATAAGTTTATTAATTACTCCGTATAAAGCTTTACTATGCACAAACATAGTGTATCATGAGATAATTATAGCTTTAACTTTCAGCATACAGTAGCTGCAAGAAGTCAAATATGATTAAAACGAGTACATTTCGAGTGGAAGCCTTGGATGAGCAACAGCAACAAGGGGGATTTTTTTAGTAGTCGACAACGCAAATAATTCTTCCATCCCTAAATCATCTGCTGTCATTTTACTCGGTAGTTTCCAGTTAAATCCATGAAGCAAGTTAGCCAAGCTTGACTCGATAACTTTCAGTCCTAAATTGTAACCAGGGCACATCCTTCTCCCTGCACCGAACGGCAATAACTCAAAATTATTACCTTTCACATCCATTTGCTTTCCAATGAATCTTTCGGGACAAAACTCATCTGGTTTATCCCACAACGTCGGATCCCTTCCTATGGCCCATACGTTGACCATGATACATGTGTCTTTTGGAATATCATAACCGGCAACTTCACAATCCTCGCGTGTCCTTCTTGGAGTTAACATTGGTGTCACTGGATGTAACCTCAGTGTCTCCTTAGCAATTGCCCTTATATATGGAAGGTTGTGCATGTCATTCTCTTCCACCCATCTATCTCGACCTATTACCTTATCCAACTCATCTGTTGCCGTTTTAAAAATTTCTGGTTTCTTTAGGAGTTGCGCAATTGACCATTCCACGATTACAGCTGAAGAATCAGTTCCACCAGCAAGCAAGTCCTATAAATAAAAGAATTGCCAACGTACGATATTTTATACTATGTTGGTCATGTAAAATGTGTCTCTCAAAAAATTTATCTTCAATGACTTTTGAAAACATAAGATGACGGGGGGTAGTGTACCTGCGTAAACCCCTTGACGCGATGTCTCTCAAGCTTAACATCAAGAGTGGAATCATCGCCAACCTGCAATAACAAATCAACCATGTCCATCGGGACAAAATTCTCCGCCTCCAATCTCCTCCTTGCATCGTGCTCGTCCAACACATGCTCAAGAAACGGATCAAACTTCTTGCTCACTGCCTTCATCCTCTTCACATACCCTTGAAGGTCCATGAAACCGATCCATGGTATCCAGTCCCCATAGTTGTACACCCCACTTAACAAAAACCACTCACCAATCATCTTCTTAAACTCGTCACCACTCACAATCGATTTCCCCACCGCCTTTTCATCCAAATATTTCTTCCCCAACACCATCCGACTAATCACATTCAAACTCAACGTTGCTAATAGCTCCTTCAACACAATTTCTTCACCTGACGACTTATAGACCTCCTTTATAAGCGATTGTATTTCCTCCACTCGAATGTACTTGTATGATTCTAGCCGTTTTGCACCAAACAACTCCACAGCACAAAGTTTACGTGCTTGTCGCCAATAAACTCCATAAGGGGACCAAGTGATGTCGGAGTAATTATAGGCAGTGTATTTTCCTGCAGCGGTCTTTGGGCGACAAGCAAAGTTGGCGTCCATAGTTTTCAAGAATACTTTTGCCATCTCGACTGAGGATCCCACCACAACATTTTTGGAACCGAATTTGAGGTGCATGAGTGGGCCGTATTGTTTAGAGAGTTCATGGACGGAACGGTGAGGGAGCGTGCCCATGAGATTGAGGTTGCCGATGATGGGCCATGGTTTAGGGCCAGGAGGTAAGTTGAGTTTGGAGGTGGGACGACGAAGGCAGCGGGCAACAAGGAAAAGAGCCACTATAGCTAACCATGCAACTACGTAAGAATCAATGGAATATTGTTCCATTGTATTTTAGGCCTTTAGGGTGATGAAACAATTGATAAGTGATTGAGTTCTTTTTATAGTAACGAAATGATCCAAAGGATATGCTACGCACATACCCTACAACTTTATAAAATACAGTCTTTCTTGGGGGTAGCGTAAGATACTTCAAGTCCGCCCTATTGTTCGTAAATTTATATGGCATAGAATCGGTAATGGCTCTAAGATCTCGGTATGGTGACAGCTGGTGTCTTAATAGCCCTTTGTCAAACTCAGTGTCGGCTCGTGAGATTCATAGGGCTGGGTTTTCTATGCATACTAAGTTGCGTGATGTTATTAATGAAGGTTCTTGGTTGTGGCCCAATGATTGGTTTATGAAATTTCCAACAATGTGTTCTATTACGTACTGTCCCTCCTATCGTTACTGACTTGGATGACGCTTTGGTGTGGAAATACAGGTTGGGTGTTGAAAAGAGGTTCTCGGTTGGTGTTGTTTGGGAAGACATATTAGGCCTCGTGGAAATGTCATTGAAGGGACGCATGCTGTTTGGTTTGCCCACTCTATTCCCAGTCATGCGTTTCATGTTTGGCTCATGTTACAAAGGAAGTTGAAAACTCAAGATTTGCTGAGACAATGGGATGTTGTACTTAAACCTGTCTCGGTGCTTGCTTTGTGAACTTGTTCCGGATTCTCACAACCATTTGTTTTTTAGAAGCTCTTTTTCCGCGCAAGTTTGGTCGCGGGTGTTGCTGAAATTGGGTATATCTTCTGTTACAATGTCTTTGGATAATATAACGAATTGGATTCTAGCGTTTGGTAAATCTCGCTCAGTTCTTAGCATAATTTCAAAGCTTGTGTTTGCGGCATCTTCATACTTTATTTGGAAAGAACGTAGCTGTTGATACAAAAGTTGGACGTTCCTTGTTTGGGGCTCCGGCTCTCGTACCAACTGAGTCTTGATTCTTGAGACATGCGCACTAAGTAACAGAAAACACCGTTAGGCTTATCGTGGGATTGTCTCCCACGATTATCCTTCGGCGTGAGAGTAAGTAATCGGTTTTAGGGTCAAAGGAGAGTTAGGGTTTGTGATCGTACCTTTAACGAGGGATAGAGTTCCCTTTATATACACACGGAATCCTTGTTGGTTCCGTGTTCCCCAACCTTCGGCGTATCCCGCCTAAATCGGTTGGCAGACGATTATCTCCATAATTAGGAGATATCAGATATCCTATTCCATAGATAACTTTGGGATTGGGCCGTCGTGGGCCCAAGCACTTAACGGTTTAGCCCAGTTCGTGCTGGGCTTGTTAGTATCAGATTTTAGTCGGGTTCGTGACCCGAGTATAGACTATACGTCATCATGTCCCCCAGTCGAGTATGCGCAGTGACTAACTGCGGATGCTAGACTAATAACTGCAGCCAATTAATAACTGCGAAGCGTAACGGAGAAGCTAAAAAAGGCCCCCGTGTGAAAAGATACACGTGGTATCTACACCTAAAATATAAAATAGATCAATCGTAAATCGGGGGAAAGCAACTGTAACGGCGTCCCATCAATTAATCTGATCCACACATTAAAGATAGTGAGATCCACGTGTCGTGTATCGCGTGGTTGAGACAACTTATATAACCTTCGACCGTCATTTCACTGTGAGTATCACAGTAAAAATTCAATCCGCCATTGTTAACAAACCTTCAACTGTCAACCCAGAAAATTGCTATTCAAAAGGTAACCGCGCGTGCGTTTATTAAAAACAATACCATGGTCAAACAGTTATCTGATTTCACCTCTGATATAACTGAGGACGAACTTCTAGAGTTCGCCTCAGATTATTACATTCCCCTCGCAGTGCATCTGGAAGTTCCGGGTGTGCGGGCATCAATTGCAAACTTCCCCGAAGGGAAAATAGGGGTATATACACGTTTCTTCGAATTCGCGAATCAACGCGTGCCAATATCTTTATTTCTGAGCGACGTGTTAAACTACTACCGTCTGCATATATCCCAGCTGCACTGCATAGGTGCAGCGAAAATTACCAACTTCGAGGTTACTTGCCGATTACTGGCAATTAACCCGACCATCCACCTATTCCGTGCGTTCTACCACACAACGTGGTCGCACGGGTGGGTATCATTCGCTAAACACGCTGGGCGCCTTCAGTGTTATACGAAAAAACTGGACGCGCTCAGGAATTGGAGAGAGACTTTTTTCTAGGTAGACGACGTGTGATTCCCATCACGCTTCGATTTCTACACTCAGGGAACACTGCCAAGGGATGAGCGCCCCCTCCCTGGATCATATAATGCGGAAGATGCGGAGACAATAAATGCCAACCGTATCCCCATCAGTGTCTATCCAGAAGAATTTTTGGTACACATGGGCATAAGCCGTAGTTATTTTGGTAGACCTGATGAGGTGCCAATCTTCGAAGGCGCGGATAGCCAGGGTGGGTGCTCATCCTTTACGCAATCCTTGTGCTTTATTAGTGTGAGCCTTTCTTATCATCTTCATTATTTTGTAACCTGTTGTGTTGTGTGTTTGTCTTTGCGTAGAGATGGATCTGTTCAGGGTTGTCTAGTTAGCGAAGCCGTGCCTGGCCACAGTAGGGGCGCGCCCCCTTAGAGAAGGGGAAGAGCCCATAATGACAGCAACTGCGGGGCGTGTCACGGATGGCGCCACTTGTTGATACAAAAGTTGGACGTTCCTTGTTTGGGGCTCCGACTCTCGTACCAACTGAGTCTTGATTCTTGAGACCTGCGCACTAAGTAACAGAAAACACCATTAGGCTTATCGTGGGATTGTCTCCCACGATTATCCTCCGGCATGAGAGTAAGTAATCGGTTTTAGGGTCAAAGGAGAGTTAGGGTTTGTGATCGTACCTTTAACGAGGGATAGGGTTCCCTTTATATACACACGGAATCCTTGTTGGTTCCGTGTTCCCCAACCTTCGGCGTATCCCGCCTAAATCGGTTGGCAGACGATTATCTCCATAATTAGGAGATATCTGATATCCTATTCCATAGATAACTTTGGGATTGGGCCGTCGTGGGCCCAAGCACTTAACGGTTTAGCCCAGTTCGTGCTGGGCTTGTTAGTATCGAATTTTAGTCGGGTTCGTGACCCGAGTATAGACTATACGTCATCAGTAGCCTCAGGTTATTTAAACAAAAGAAGAGAACTGAAGAGCAAGTGGTTAATATATCTCATTACCTCTATTGTTAGACTTAAGTTGTTAACGCTTCATTTCAAGAGGACGAAACGAGTAGAAAGAATGTTAGGCTAGTCAGCAAGGATCAATTCCACTCACCTTAACTTGCCACTCACGCGCGAGTGCCTTGCCCTGTCCAACCATTCACGCGCGAGTCTTGTGTTCCAAGATCATCTACGGTGAGCGAGTCACCTAGGTGAGTTGCACAAAAAAACCAGGCCCCACTTCCACTTTACCGTTACATGTTAAAAAAAATAATAAATAAATAAATAAAATCTTACTACCATATTTTTTACCTATAAATACCCCAAAAACTTCACAATTTTTATACACATCTCATATTTCATTCAAACAACGTATATCTCATTCATTTAATTTTTCAAATGAATTCCGACATAATTATGTTCACCGACTCAGAAGAAGAACAAGAAATTGAAAGTCGGAACTTGACTTTTATTGCAAGAGCGTTCGTTTATTAAAAATAGACGAAAAGCAAATCGCCCGGCGATAGAACGCATTAATCGAGATCATTATAGTGCTTATGACCGTTTAGTCGCTGCATATTTTAGTGACAACCCGTTCTACAATGCATGTACATTTCGAAAGAGGTTCCGAATGAATCGACCTCTTTTCAACTGGATAGTTCGGGAGGTAACTCTTCATTGTCCGTTTTTTAGTGATAATATTGATTGCAGTGGAAAAGAAGGCATTTCGGCGTTGATGAAGTGCACCTCCGCAATTCGTCAATTGGCATACGGCATAATCCGGGATGCTTTAGATGAATATCAGCAGGTAAGTTAAAAAAAGGTCTTGTTGGGAATTATGTGAAGTAGGATTTCTGCTGTCATTACTGCTGATGGATTCTGCTGAAGTAGAAGCAGAATCTGCTGAAGAAGTGATTCTACTGAAGAGTACAAGCATTGCCGTGTTACTGCTGAAGGGTGAAAGCTGACTAGGATCAGCATGCGCTTACTGTATTAAATGCTAACTCATTATTATCTTTGAACGGCCCGAGGTTAGCATGGGTTTTATTGTACTGCTCAATATAGTTTAGTGTATTAGACATTAAATGCATGCTTGCATGTTTAGTCGATTGGGTAGTAATAGATTAGGGTTCCTTGTTTATAAAGGGAACCATATAGTTTGTAATAGAGAAAAAGTCATCTGGAACATAGAGTTTCAGTGAATAAAAAGATCCATAGAGGATCTAAGTGTTCTTAGTTATAACAACTTGTATTTACTTTCCGCTATAGAATACGAGTTGTAGAGACTGTCTATTAGTTTGCTTATGATTACATAGGCAACACTAACGATCCACGAGTGCTAAAGATCTGTCAAGGTCTGAGAGTTTTCAACAAGTGGTATCAGAGCCTCGGGAGTCTCTACGATACTGAGAACCTTATTTTCCTCACCCCCATTCAACCAAATACATATTCACCATGCCTGGAACTGATGATGAATCAGAAGTCACAAACAACACCAAAAACAACACCACCTGTATGCAACAACTTTGTCTCTCCAACAGTAATGGTAAGTTTCCTTACCTAAAGAAAGAAGAGTATGATCTATGGACCATGAAGATGCAGAACTGGATCTCCAATATTGATTGGAATCTGTGGGAGATTGTGAAGAATGGCAACAGTCTAAAGAAGACTATCCCAGATCTTGATGGTAAGTTTACCATTGCTCCTCCCAAAACTGCTGAAGAGATTCTTGCAGTACAAAGAGAGCACAAGGTAAGAACCATCCTTCTTCAATCTATTCCTGAAGATCACTTGGGTGATTTTCATCACATGGTTGATGCAAAGGACATCTGGATGGCTCTGAAAGCAAGGTTTGGTGGGAATGAAGAGTCCAGGAGGATGAGAAAGTCTATGCTAAGACAACACTTCCAAGAGTTCAATATCTCTGAAGAAGAAGGTATTCACAAGGGATACGACATGTTTCACAAGATTCTGAGTCAGCTGAATCAGCTGAATGCAAAGCCTGACAATGATGATTGCAATTCTAAGTTCCTAAGATCTTTGCCTCTATCATGGTTACATGTGAGTATAGCCCTTAAAGCTAAAGGTGGGCTGGACATGCTCACTTTTGATGAGCTGTACAACAAACTCAGATCTCTTGAACCTGATGTCAGATCTCCCTACCGTGCATCCTCTTCTGGTCATACAGCCTTTGTTGGGACATCTCACTCCAATATGATGATGCATGCTTCAAGTCCATCTTATTTGCCATCATCATCTTATCGTCCCACCCCATCACATCCTCAAGCCAAATCTGGCAGTGTATTGGAGGATGTGCTTCATTCATTTGTTGCTGATTATGATACTCAACAGCATCTTGTTTATGAAGATTTTGACCAGGTGGACCCTCTTGAGATGGAGGAGATGAAGCTAAAATGGCAGGTGGCCATGCTTTCAGTAGATATCAAGAGGTTTGAGGAGAAGGCAGGAAGGAAGTTTGGGTTCAAGGGAAAGGATCCAGCTCGTTTTGACAGGAGAAAGGTCAAGTGTTTCTCTTGTCACCAGATGGGTCATTTCTCTAGGGAGTGCAAAGACAGGAAGAGTGGAGAGGGAGCTAGCTACCACTCATATCAGCAGAATCAGAAGGGAGCTAGCACTTCAGCAGCTCTAGTCACCATGGATGAATAGGTCAACTGGGCTGCTCATGAACCTGTGACTGAGGAAGCTGCTGATACAGAGAAGCTTGGATTGCTGGCCAGATGCACTTCAGAAGATAGGCATGATCAGTTTGCCTTCATGGGACTTTCTCAGGTACACAACTGTATATTTGGTTGTAGTGAAAGATACAATGAACTGAAAGAAGCTTATGATACTATGAAACCTAGATACAATGAATGCTATGTTGATAATAAAGCTTATAAACTTTCGTTAAAAACATTAGAAAGACAAAAGGTTTGGTTTCAAAAGAATCAGATAGCTTATGAAGAAAAGATTAAGGTGCTTCAATTTGATCTAGATATTGCTAATATTAACTTTAAACGCACTGAAAAGGAAAAAGCTGATACTATTGCTGAAAATCTAGAGCTTAAAGAGAAACTTGCTGAGGAAATAGCTAGACATAAACAATGGTTAATATCAGGTGACAATCTAGCTAGAGCACTTTATAATAGTCAATCAGTGACTTCAGGAATAGGTTTAGGCTTTCAAAAGTATGTAGGATTGGAAGCTAGGCAAGATGGGCGTAAATCTACACCTGCATGCTTAGAACACTTTAAAAAGGAAGGTGATTTACATGCTGTCCCTGGACCTATTAGAGGTAAATTTATGCCCACTGATCTGTCCACTACTACTGACTTTGATGGATCACACCATCTGTATGGCAAAAAGTCAAAAGACTTGTCAGACAATGATGCTTCATCTTATGATTTTGTCTCTTTCTCTGACAGTGACAATTCATCGGATCAAGGATCTACTTACAACTGTGATTCAAGTGATAAGTCAGACCTTGTCAAGCCCTCACCTAAGCCTACACCTGAGCCTACACCCAAGCCTGCACCCAAGTCTGTATACAAGCCTTCTAGGATAGCTGCTGAGGAATCCACCTCCAGGCCTGTTTCCCCTGAAGACTTGTCTTTTAAATATTTGCATAATATGTCTGTTAAAAACAATTCCTTTAATGTTTCTGGTTTAAGTTCTTCTACATGTAATCGAACATCTTCTTTGTTGAATACATCTTCCAAAAGGAAGACTTGTTTTGTTTGTGGAAGTAAACTTCATTTAATTAAGGATTGTGATTTTTATGAGCAAAGATTGGGTACATGTGCTCTTCAGCAGAAACCTAGACCAATATGGACCAATGTTAAGAAAATTCCACCTTATGTCCCTCAAGCTACTTATACTGACTCTTCTTGGAGGAAGTCAGCCGATAGACCTTATGTGCAACCCACTAGCCCATATTTTAAACATGGTTATTGGCCTGCATATGTTGACTCTAGAAAAAATGGGAAAGGATGTTGGGGAACTGCTGTCAAGTCCTCAGCAGGTTGTTCTTGGAATAATAAGAGACCTAAATATCAATGGAAACCCAAGAACAATGGTGGATCTTCTAAATATCAATGGAAACCCAAGAACAATGGTGGATCTTACTCTTTTGCTAAACCTAAATCTAATGATCCACAAGGCAGGTTCAAGTCAGCAATGACTTGAGCCTCCTCGGTATACTAACATTCTTTTGTATATATGTTTGTTTCTGTAGGATCATCCCCTTAAGCATAAAGATATTGGTATTGTTGATAGTGGCTGTTCAAGAAGTATGTCTGGAAATAGAGATATGATGCACAATTTTGTTCCTATTGAAGAAGGAGGAAATGTGACCTTTGGTGGAAGTGATGGTAGAATTACTGGGAAAGGCACCATCAAGACACCTCTACTGAACTTTGAGAATGTGTACTATGTTAGGGAGCTTCAGAACTTCAACTTGTTCTCAGTCTCACAAATTTGTGACACCAAGAACAAGGCACTCTTCTCTGAAAATGAATGTCTTGTGCTTTCTAAAGAGTTCAAGCTTCCAGAAGATACTTCAATTCTGCTGAGAGTCCCTCGAACTCACAATCTATACACATTCAATCTCAATGAAGTTCACCCTGAAGGTGACCTCACTTGTTTGCTGGCTAAAGCATCATTGGATGAGTCTAACAAATGGCATAGGAGAATGGCTCATGTGAATTTCAAAACCATAAACACTCTCTCCAAAAGGGGACTTGTCGAAGGTCTTCCCACCAAAGTTTTCTCCTATGATCATAATTGTGTTGCATGCAACAAAGGGAAGCAGCACAGAGCATCCTACAAAGCTGTCACTGCAGTGAGCATTATCTCTGAGCCTCTTTAGCTGTTACATATGGATCTATTTGGTCCAACTCAAGTCAGAAGCATCGATCACAAGTACTATTGTTTGGTTATCACTGATGGATATAGCAGATTTTGTTGGGTGTTCTTTCTATGGACTAAAGATGAAACATCTCCAGTGCTGACAGACTTCATCACCCTCGTTGAAAATCAGTTGAACAAGAAAGTTAAGGGAATTCGGTGTGATAATGGGAGAGATTTCAAGAATGCTATTATTATAGAACTCTGTCGGTCTAAAGGGATAAAGAGTGACTATAGCAATCCAAGAACCCCGCAACAAAATGGGGTAGCTGAAAGAAAGAATAGGACCCTGATAGAGGCTGCGAGATCAATGCTTGCAGACTCTAAATTGCCCACTATGTTCTGGACTGAAGCGGTTGGCACAACTTGCTATGTGCTTAACAGAGTCTCCATAACTAGACCTCACCTCAAAACACCATATGAACTTCTCTTTGGGAAGGTTCCAGTCATTCACTACCTCAAACCTTTTGGGTGTCAAGTGACCATTCTGAACACAAGTGATCCTTTGGGGAAGTTTGATGAGAAGGCTGATGATGGTTATATTGTGGGTTATTCAGCTAATAGCAAGGCTTACAGAGTATACAACTTATCTGCCAAGAAAATAGAGGAGACATTGAACCTGAGATACCTAGAAAATAAGCCCAATGTTCAAGGACATGGTCATGTGTGGTCTTTTGATCTTGACTACCTAACTGACTATCTGGGTTATACTAGACATATGGCTAACCAAAGTGCAGGCCCTCAAGAAACTCCCTCTAACAATGCAGGTACCTTGGATGCTGACTCTGGAAGTGAATTTGAAGATGATGAACAGCCCATTCTTGTGCCTTCTTTCTCCCCTAACATTGTTGCAGGTAACTCTTCAAGAGATAATTCAGCTAAGAGTGAAGATGAATCACACTATGCTGAGGACCTTGCTAGGCTTCAGACTCAAGAGTTTGCAGCTAAGCTTGAAGCTGAGAAGGTGGATGGGGAGTTTGCAAATGAGACTGTCAGTGGAAACCACATTTCTGCTGACACTGATGCAGTCTCTCCCATCGTCATCAAATCTGCTGAAAGCTCGTCTGCTACTACTCATATTCCTACTAGAGTGTCCACAGACTTCGGTGACCCATATACTCGCTTTCCAAGTCCTTCAGATCTCGGAAATCATCAACCCAAAACTGGCATTTTCACCTCACCTTCCTATGACACAACTTTTGTACCAACTGTGTCTAATCTTGAACCTACCATTGATGTCAACCCCACTGCTACCAAAAGAATCAACATCACTCACCCTCAATCCAATATTATTGGTGACATTCTAGCTCCTATTAGAACTCGAAGGGCTATCTCTAGTCCTAAATTTGGACAGGTTGCTTTTCTCTCTTATGTCTCTAATCAGCAAAGAGACAATCACACAGACTTCAAGCATTGTCTGTTTGCGTGTTTTCTCTCACAAGTAGAACCAACCAGTGTCTCTCAAGCTCTTGAAGACTCAAGTTGGATTGAAGCAATGCAGGATGAAATGCAACAGTTCCAAAACCAACAAGTTTGGATATTGGTACCTTTACCAGATGGGAAATATGCTATTGGAACTAAATGGATTCTGAAAAACAAAAGAGATGCACGGGGTGTGGTGATTAAGAACAAAGCAAGATTAGTAGCTCAAGGTTACAGGCAAGAAGAAGGAATTGACTATGATGAAGTGTTTGCTCCTGTTGCTAGAGTAGAGGCCATTCGAATTTTCTTGGCCTATGCTTCCTACATGGGCTTCATGCTGTATCAGATGGATGTTAAAGGTGCTTTTCTGTATGGTGAGATTGAAGAGGAAGTTTATGTCACACAACCTAAAGGATTTGAAGACTCAGATCATCCTAATCATGTTTACAAAGTCGTTAAAGCTCTCTATGGACTTCATCAGGCACCAAGGGCCTGGTATGCTAGGCTTTCATCATTTCTGCTGAAGCGTGGCTACAGAAGATGTGCCATTGATAACTCTTTTTCTGAAAAAGAACTCGACAGACATCATACTTGTGCAAGTGTATGTGGATGACATCATTTTCGGATCCACTAAAGAAGCTTGGTGTAGGGAATTTGAGGATCTGATGAAGGGAGAATTTCAGATGAGTGCTATGGGAGAGCTTACTTTCTTTTTGGGTCTCCAAGTTCAGCAGAAACAGGATGGGATATTTATCAATCAGGATAAATATGTGAGGGACATGTTGAAGAAATTCGGCATGGAAGGTGTCAGGACTGCCACAACACCTTATGAAGCTCCAAAAACAAAAGCCAACAATGATCCAGATCTACCTGTGAATGTTCATTTATACAGATCTATGATTGGTTCATTGATGTATCTAACAGCTTCAAGGCCTGATATTACCTTTGTTGTAAGTGTGTGCTCTCGACATCAAGTTACTCCACTTACTTCCCATCTCAATGCCGTCAAGAAGATATTTAAGTACCTCAAAGGCCAACCTCATTTAGGCCTTTGGTACCCAAAAGAGTCTCCTTTTAAGTTGGAAGCATATAGTGACAGTGATTATGCTGGTGCTAATCTGGATAGGAGATCCACAACTGGAGGCTGTCAATTCCTTAGAAAAAGATTGATTTCTTGGCAGTGCAAGAAACAAACGATTGTGGCTACCTCAACTACTGAAGCAGAATATGTTGCTGCTGCAAACTGCTGTGGACATGTGCTTTGGATTCAAAACCAATTGCTGGACTATGGGTATAACTTCATGAACACAACTCTTTTTATTGATAATCAGAGTACCATATGCATTGTCAAAAATCCAGTTTTTCACAGTAGAACCAAACATATTGAAATCAGACACCACTTTATAAGAGATGCATATGAAAAACATTTGATAAATGTGGCTAAAATTCATACAGATGATAATGTGGCAGATCTGTTAACTAAAGCTTTTGATGGACCAAGGTTTCAACACCTTGTGGTCAATATTGGCATGCTTAACCCTTAACTGCAAAGTTTAAGGGGAGGCATAGGCCTCAGGGGAGTATTTGTTGTTTGTTTTGTTTGTTTGGTTGTTAGATTATTTAGTTCTAAAAAAAAAAAAAAAAAAAAAAAAAAAAAAAAAAAAAAAAAAACGTTACTTTCTTTTGCAGGTTTGTTGCACTTTTTGATGGTTTTTAACTCACCAGATATACCTTGTGTATATCAAAGAGTTGGCTAGTCCAAAGGGTACAGCTTTGGTAAAGACACATCAAATCTGTTGATAGCTGTAATGATTTGCTCAAAATCATAGGGTCTGCAACCACCCATGCTTAATTGCTGAGAGTTGTATGGTCATCAATTCACCATGATCTATTCCTTGTTGGAATCCAAGAATTGACTAGCCCACAAGTATATGGCTTGTGGTGAAGGCAACTGCATCCATATTTGGTTTTCAATTCACCAATTCTAAGAATTGACTAGTCCTGAGCAAACGGCTACAGGTAAAGACACATCAAATCCGTTTATATGGTTTCTGGTTTGCCTATAAATCAGATGGTTATCAGTGTACCATAGTTTTCGAACTTAAACATTTGGCTACTCCAGTAGTAATGGCTATTGGTAAAGAGACATCAAATCCATTATTTTCAATGATTCACCTCTCACAGGAGACAACACACCTGGATGTGATGAGAATAGTTTGCAACTGATAAGTATTGATGTACATTTTGTCATTCGTTGCTGCAAAGACCTGGTATTTCAAAGTTTAATCATCATAGAGATGAGATTATTAGTGGTCCTCTGCTTCTGATGTGTGAAAACAATCCTCTAGTACTGAAGTCTCAAAGATCTTTCAAGGTCAGGAAACTGGAACTTAACCAAGTCAAATTCCAGTTTAGGGGAGGATTGTTGGGAATTATGTGAAGTAGGATTTCTGCTGTCATTACTGCCGATGGATTCTGCTGAAGTAGAAGCAGAATCTGCTGAAGAAGTGATTCTACTGAAGAGTACAAGCATTGCCGTGTTACTGCTGAAGGGTGAAAGCTGACTAGGATCAGCATGCGCTTACTGTATTAAATGCTAACTCATTATTATCTTTGAACGGCCCGAGGTTAGCATGGGTTTTATTGTACTGCTCAATATAGTTTAGTGTATTAGACATTAAATGCATGCTTGCATGTTTAGTCGATTGGGTAGTAATAGATTAGGGTTCCTTGTTTATAAAGGGAACCATATAGTTCGTAATAGAGAAAAAGTCATCTGGAACATAGAGTTTCAGTGAATAAAAAGATCCATAGAGGATCTAAGTGTTCTTAGTTATAACAACTTGTATTTACTTTCCGCTATAGAATACGAGTTGTAGAGACTGTCTATTAGTTTGCTTATGATTACATAGGCAACACTAACGATCCACGAGTGCTAAAGATCTGTCAAGGTCTGAGAGTTTTCAACACGTCTCGTCGATCTCTTGATTATTTTTGTACGTCTGTTATGGAAATTTTGGCCCATAATATTTGAGGAAACCCACTA
This sequence comes from Chrysanthemum seticuspe, assembly GCA_019973895.1. Classification (NCBI taxonomy): domain Eukaryota; kingdom Viridiplantae; phylum Streptophyta; class Magnoliopsida; order Asterales; family Asteraceae; genus Chrysanthemum; species Chrysanthemum seticuspe. Next base: position 43,630,935 of record BPTQ01000001.1, read on the forward strand.
TGACTGATGTCGTAAAGCTTTATCGACATCACGAAGAAATACACAGGTTTCTAGGGATGTTAGGAAGCCTTGACTGTATAGATTGAGAGTGGTTTGGTTGTCCGAATGCACACAAAGGGCAATATGTTAGGCGTGATCATGGTCCAAATCCGTTCATTTTGATGGAAGTTGTTGCGTCTCAAGACTTATGGATATAACATACTTTCTTTGGTGTTTATGGGTCGAAAAACGAGATCAACGTTCTTGATCAATCCCCTTTATTTAACGATCTTAAACAGGGGATAGCACCGGAGATTTCGTTTGTTGCTAACGGGGTAACTTACCAATTTGGTTACTATCTTGTTGACGAGATATATCCAAAATTGGCAACACTCGTTAAGACGATTCCAAAACTAGCACATGATGACCAAAAAAGAATAAGGTATAAGCAAATGCAGGAATCGGCAAGGAAAGATGTAGAACAGGCGTTTGGTGTTTTGAAGAAGAAATGGGCGGTACTTGCCAATCCCACAAAGATAATGACAAAAGAAAGAATCGAGAAGATGATGTATACATGTATCATATTACATAATATGATACGAAAAGACAAAAAATGGCAATATCTCCCAAATGGTATCCGGCGGAAGCACATCAACCGAATGACTACATACGATCCGATGCAGAAATGCAAAAAGTTATGAGGTACATCAGATCACATCAAATGCATCAAAACTTTCGTGCCGATTTAGTCGAACATTTGTCTCGTAATATTTAATTTCATGTTTTATTGTATTATTTTTAGTTTATCAATAAAAGTTTTTCTATTTCGTCCGGTTATACGTTTTTGTATTTATATGTTTACGTTTTTAAATTCGTGATTATTAAAGAAAAATGGGAGTTAAGGTGAGTGGAAGTGAGTCCCTTGTCAACAAAAAAGTGAGTGAAATTGAGTGGAAGAGAGATGAGAAATAAAGCTGACGTGACGCTGAGGTGTAAGGTGAGTGAAACCGTACCTTGCCATCTAGCCTTAGATATGTGGAAGGTCCCTACGCGTCTATTGAAGGAGTACGTAGTTTTTTTTTGTAGCCTAGTTGCGTACTTTTTGTTTATGTTATTAGTTTCCGATAGGCTATAGTTTTTCATGAGATTGGTCTTTCAATCTTGTGAATTTAGTTTGAAGCATAAATGGTGCATTGTTTGTTATAATCAATATAATATCTTATCATATTGCCTGAATCATATTTTTTCGGGAAAAAAACTCTTTAAAAAAAAATAAAAAAAATTGTGTTTTATTGTTTTGTTGACTATGCTAACTACTATCTTTCTTCTTCGATCAAATAATTCAACGAAAGATAACTCTTATTGTTTTGTTTATTTTTAGGGATGAGCACGGTACCATATTGTTACCGAACTTGAATTGGTGTTATCGTTTTTTTCGGAGCATGATAGGGGGTATGGGTGCCGTACCGGATGGGATTTCGATACCGATACCTATTACCGGGAAATCAGTACCTATCTGGTTCTTCCCATATTTTGTTAACAAAAAAAAATCCACAAAACTCAACAAAAAACAGGACAAAATGTACATTTTCGAGTGATTTTGAACCACAACGTGTCAAAAAACGCAACAAGCAATTAAATAAACAAATCACCAAGATAGTTGTAACCACGTTCCAAAACTTATAAAATAAGTTATGATTTAATTATTGGGAAGGTTTATGAATGATCTATAGTTGCCATAGTAGGTTATTAGGATGTTTTGTTTCCTTTCTTTATGTATTACATGACTATTGTTTCGCATGGAACGGGCCCAATGGGTTTTTGGATAGGTTTTTTAATTTAAAAACATGACTACTCAAATTTCGGAAAAATTTTCGGTATTATGCCGCTTTGGTACCTGTACCATATTAATGGTCCCGAATTTTTTTTTGGCTCGATTCATGGTACCGGTCCCGTACCGTGTATCGAGATTCGGTACCGTTTCGGTATGATATCGGTATCGGTACGGTTCCAGTTTGATGTCGGGATTCAGATCCAAATGCTCATCCCTATTTGTTTTTTTAGAGATAATGGAACAATCATATGTACAATCAATATGGGTAACTTGATTAGGATTTCCTTATTCATGTTATGATATCCATAGAAGGCGAGCCTTTTTTACTCAGATGTACGCAGTTTTACTAGATTAATCTCGAGACCGTTTCAACCCTTCCTAGACTACCCAAAGACCTAGCTTACAATCAACAAAACTAAAAAGAGATATATGTCCCCAAAATGAAAATAGAAATATTTTTTGTGAATATCTTCGTCTTTTTTAGCTACTTGATATTTACAAAGTGAAGATTTTAGTAGATTGCAAATATCGTCCGTGTGGGTTGGCCAAAGCAAACGTCCTTGTGAGGAACTTATTGGTTGCAAATTCTATCATTGGTCAAACTGAAATGACTAAACTACCCATCCGCTCTTCTCACATAAATTTCTGTTTAATTTATTATAACACCTTAGGAACACCAACACACAAATTCATAAATTTTCACAAACACAAAACTTAATCTTCATAACCAACTTCTTACAACCTCTTATCCTTAAATCACCGTTGCCCTAACAAAATCGTTTCATCATCAAAACACAAATCATAATTATTTAATTCACACAACAAAACACACTTTGGTGCACACAATCTACTTTCACCAAAAATACGTTCATATTTCATACAAAACACATAGATAAAACTTATAGATTTGAACAGAAATCATAAGCTAAACCATACATATCAAAAAGTCACAGACACATGCAAGTGGAAGCATTGGATGCCGGAAATCTTCACTGGAAAATGCCTTTCCACTGCTAAGTGATCGGAAAACGCCCCACTACCGATCTCATCAGAAACGCCCTTTAGAGGTTGAAGATGTAGGTCAGATTTGGGGTTTTGTGGTCAAATATAAGTCGGATATGTTGTGTTTATGCTTGTGTTTTACTTAAAGTGAAAGATAAACGAGGTTGAAGATGAACAATTTGTGTGCTGTGAAAGTGATAGAGGTGAAAGAGGATAATGAATTCATGTATGTGTTCGTAGTGTGTTTTATGTGTTAAAAAATATGGGTAAATTTATGGCATGCCACAAATGTGTTAGTGGTTGTTCAAGCTTTGCTTGAGGTTAATGTGATACTTTGTCACATTCCATTGTACTTGACTGTTTTTCATGTGATTATATATTTTACCGGGGTAATCCCCTTTGCATAAAAAAAATTGGGTAAATGGTTGAATATTATGAATTTTGTATTAAGATGAAATAATAAATTAGAGAGAAATTCATGTGAGAAGAAAAGAGAGGTAGTTTAATCATTTCAGTTTGGCCAGTAAGTGAATTTGCAACCAAACGTTTCCCATAAGGAAGTTCGCTGCACTTTCGAAAGGATGGGGACCAAACATGCAATTTTGCCAAACCACTGAGACGAGTTTACTCTAAAAGTTTTGTAGAATAATAATAAAACGTAATTATGTCAAATAGGTATTCTCTTTGCTAACGATTATTCGTAACCTTTGGGAACATACCTATTTAATAGTTAGCTTGTCATTCGTTTCTTTGAGTTTTAAGGTAGCTTTCTTTCTCAAAGAATATCGTCATTTTTTATAGCGGATGGGAATTTCAGGCTAAATGGCTAAAGCCCATACACCTAAAACAGGCCCAAGGCATGCCCACAAAGGTTCAAGCCCGTCATGATTGGCCTGGAAAACTAGACGTGAACAAACCAAGCCTGATAAACACATCCAGGAAACGGCTCGACTCGAATCTTGTCCAGGGCCGTTACAACAAGAAAATACGTGTCACTACCTCATTCGAATAGAGATAGTGCTGCGAATATCACTCTGATACGTGACATCGTGCATGGAGCATTCCATGAATCTGACATAACCAAAGATGTTACATCACATGTCATCTTGTCTCCTCTCTCAGATTTCCACGATGTGAATTATCCTTGACTATTGGATCGCAGTTTTGGATGGCATAAAATCATAAATATATCTCTATAAATATCGGTTTATTTCCATGAAATGGCCAAGTCACAATCAACTAAAAGATAATCAATCTTCACATTTTACACACACAACAACCCGCACTTTATAGTCGTATATGAGCGTCAAAATTAACAATCATATGATGCCAAAATGTACGCTACTTACAAATTTTACAAATTTAAAGTGAATATCTAACTCATCATCTTCCTTTATATCAAGGCATTAGTCTTTTTCATATCAAAATTTGACTTTCCTCCTTTCACTTATAACCTATGTTTTTAGTCCTTGAATTTTTATGAATTGTAATTTTTAAGTAATATTGATTTAAACCCGCCTTATCGATTACACGAATAAAGATTTATTTTCACATGTACATAGATTATCAAAAATTAGGTGATCGCTTTTTCAAGGATAAGAATTAGTAAGTTTTTCATCAACTTTATTTATACGCAACTCCACACGTGAATGAATATAACTAAAAAGGGATATAACCGAGAAAAACAAAAATTCGATAAATAAAACTCAAAACACTATGATAAAAAGAAAATAATAATAAAAAAAAATGGTAAATAGTTTTTTATTTGGCAAGTTGTTTCACTTGTGGTTTTTAGTTCATATGTACAACCTTATCAGTGAAAAAATGGGTAGCAAGTAAAGAGTGATAGATGCGATCTTTGTCGACAATCAATTCTCCTACCAGCATAGAAGGCTCGGTAGAGGAGATGATAGTCGATAGCGATGATTGCCATTTACAATGCGTTATTATTTGTCTGTTTGTCTAGACGATTAAGTAAAGTGAATGTGTTGTTAACATTTGCGTGTGAGGGTGTGTGCACACGCATATAATATATGATACTTAATTACAAAAGAATTTGAGCATATCTATTTTTCACAAATAATGTTCACAATTTCATATAGTTTCTAAGTTTGCATACTCTATAGTCTATACATATATCGCACGAAGAAGTCAAATAGTTAACAACTCTCACATATATCGCACGAAGAAGTCAAATAGTTAACGACTCTAACTATAAAAAATTTGCATTTTTTGTGAAGAAAAACCTCTTCGGTCGGAAGATGCAACTTCATGGATAATGTGCAGCCAAACATTTGATTTCTTCTATACTCGTAGTTTGTTATTTTGTAATAAAAAATGAAAAGAACAATGATATGTTAATGATTTTTCGTATGCATACAAATCTTATTTTAATATTGTCTCTTGGATGTTATGTATTTGCAAGTGATGCTATATTTTTTAACTTTTACAATGCTTTAATACATAACAATGGATGAATTATGGCGATGAATATACTTGTTATACTCACTTGTTATTCCGTAACCCTACCTAGGTTTAGGCCATTGTTGTTAAAAGTAGGTTTATTTTTGTATCTATACAAATGTTTTCATAGAAGTTAGAACGGTGACCTGCCATCTTTTCGATACTAATATTAGAGGTAATATTAGAGATAAGATCATATGAGAAATATAATTAAGATGAGATGAATGAGAAGAAATAACAACCACAAATATTAGATGCATCCATAAAAATAGATGCATCTCCTTATTATTTCTTTTTTCTTATTTGAAATATGTGGCTACAATTCTTTCTCACTCTTCTCATTTAAATAATTTTTCTCACTAGATCCATACTCACTAATATTAAACTATCTTATTACTTTTTAGATGTATTATGCACCTAATTTGGTAGCGAGGACGAGCTTAGCAACAAAAAGGATAGAACCTGTGATTTAAAAGCGAAACAAAAATATGTAAAAGAAAACTTGAATTTCGCACATGAAATTGGTAAGTTCAAAAGCGAAACAAGAAATCGAAAAAAATGTCTTAAAGTCGCACATGAAATTGGTAAATTCAAAAGCGAAACAAAAAACCAAAACCAAGCTATTTTAATAAAAATAAAATCGAAAATCCAATATCGAAAAAACCAAAACCAAACGGTGTGCATTTCTTAAAACCCGAAGTTTTCGGTTCAGGGTTTGATTTTAGTCAAAAACCCCTTCAATTAACTGTTGGAATTATATATCATGACAATTAAATATAAAACACAAAACATCAAAGAATACATGCGGAATCGTATAGGAAAGATTAATGAATAATTAATTAATATAAACAAGAATATGCGTACATTTATTGATTCTAGCCGAACAAGAATCAAATCCACAAAACTAGCAAGTGATGAACCCTAATTAGGGTTTATAGGATTATTGGAATTACCCCTTACTGATTTCGTAATTCAATCCAAGAATACTAACAATAATGTGTTAGTACCACTTTCTTGTACACACGTACTATAACAAATTAAAGTAATGCTAGTTTTAATTAAACTAAACAATTTTGTTTTGGAAAACAAAGTAATCGACACCCTTGAGGTGGTGGTCGATCGAATGAAGCAAAAAACACATACAAACTATTTAGGTTTTTAGCTTATGAGTACAAGATATGCAAAACCAAGACCCCTAGCCTTGTATATATACTAAACATAACTTGGTGAACAAGTTGAGTTTAGGTTGGGTTGGGATAACCCCTTTGGCTGATCGGTATTAACATCCCAAAGGGATTCCGGAACCTTCCCAATATTAATTTTGCAATCTAGTCCTTTCTAATTACATTTAACGACCATTAGTTCATTACACTTAATTACTTAATGTCCGATATATTATTTCGTTTAATTAATAAATAAATATAACATTTACATTTAATTATTAACTTTAATTCTCATGCGCAAAGTGTGCAATACCGTGGTCTCGAGTTCGATCTTAATAGAGTGATCACATCGGTTAGAGTGATCACGTCTACTAATTTATATCCATAAAACCAACAACTCCCACTTGGATATATCTTAATAGAGTGATCACATCGGTTAGCGTCTAGCAACACTTCGATGCCTCTAGTACAACTCGAGTAAGGCTCCTGGAAAAACCTTTTAATGATTTCTCATTATTATTATCCTTTGGTTTCTAATACCACGTTAAATAAAGATATGGAATTAAGTCATTCTTTATTCAACTATTTTGTTTCTCGTTTTAAGTGACTGACCAAGATTACCAAATCTTCTAAACATATTCAGGGGAGATTTTGGGTGCGGCCGCACAAACATCTTGTCAACCCTACAAGGGGCCCAGCAGTATTAAACTCCAAATAAATTTGAATGAACAAATTCTATCTTGACTACGAGACTAACCCACAAACTTTGTAACAGTTCTGGAAACAACCCTTATGACTACCAGTTACGTATAGCGTTAAGTTGCTCCACAGAAATGCACTACATTTATGATACTTATCTGGTATCTTGAGGATAAGTATTAACAGTTTACTTATAACAATATCCACAAAGTAAATTATGTAGTTGAGATAAGTCCTATATTTAATTCATTGAATATCATCTGAAATTGGTATGCATTCTCATCAATATACTTTCAAATATATTCTACCACATCTCTCAGATTTTTCTTAATTTAATGATACTCTCATATCATTAATCGACAACGGACAATTTAGAATAACTTAGTTACTCATGGATTAAACATGCAAATATAGGACAACAATATTATAAATGAAAATACACATAATCAAAATTTTATTTCATCAAAATAATAAATGTTTTACAATATCCTTTATCCAAATACTAATCACAGTTCTGCATGAAACTATTAGCTAAACGAAGTCTAATTCCATTGGCAAGTCCAACAAGCTTTTCTCTAGCCAAAGCCTTAGTGAAATGATCAGCTAAGTTGTCATATGTGTGAACTTTCAATAGATTTATTTCACCTTCACGGACTTGTTCCCGAACATAGTGATACTTCCGTAGAAAATGTCTGGTGCCCTTCATGACTCCAGGTTCATTGGCAAATATGATTGCAGCAGAATTGTCACAATACATATCAATAGGTGATTCAATAGAAGGCATAACACCAAGCCCTGAAATGAATTTCCTAATCCAAACAGCCTCCATTGCAGCTTCCGAAGCAGCTATGTATTCGGCTTCTGTCGCAGACATCGCAATCGTACTCTACTTCTTGCTCTTCCAGTCAACTGCTCCTCCATTGATGACAAAGACATAACCCGCCTGATAATTTGTATCATCTTTATCACACTGCCAGGACGCATCACAGTAACCAGTAACACCAAGCTCTGTGTCTGGATTCCACCATACACTAAAAACATATCTTTCGTATTTCTAAGATACTTCAAAATATGTTTAACAGCAGTCCAGTGAAGTTCACCTGGATTCTGTTGATATCGATTGGTCATGTTTTGAGCAAACGCCACATCTGGCCTTGTGCATCTCACAGCATACATAATAGATCCTACTGCCAAAGCATAAGGAACTTTCTGCATGCGTGCCACTTCAGCAGGTGTTGAAGCACACATATCGCTACATAAGCCATGCTTTACTTCCATCGGCAAATATCCTTCCTTGGAATTTTGCATATTGAATCTCTTCAATATTTTATCAATGTAAGCGCTTTAACTTAAACCAACTAACCGCTTTGACCTATCTCGGTAGATCTTGATTCCCAGAATGTATGCAGCTTCTCCTAAATCCTTCATGGAAAAACATTTTCCAATATATGCCTTAACATTTTGCAAACTTGGAATGTCTTTTCCCATAATTAATATGTCATCGACATAAAGGATAAGGAAAATACATCACTCCCACTAACTTTGTGATATACACATGGCTCATCAAGATTTTGAATAAATCCATACCTTTTGATTTCTTCATCAAATCTCTTATTCCATTGCCTCAATGCTTTCTTCAATCCATAAATGGACCTTTGAAGTTTGCATACACGGTTTGGAAATTGTGGATTCACGAACCCCTCAGGTTGCTTCATATAGATGTCTTTATCTAAGCGACCATTCAAGAAGGCGGTTTTGACATCCATATGCCATATCTTATAGTCATAGTACGCTGCTATAGCTATGAGAATTCTAATAGCTCTAATGTCAGCTACAGGAGAAAAGGTGTCCTCGTAATCTATGCCATAAGTTTGAGTAAAACCTTGCGCAACTAGACGAGCTTTATAGATGTGTATATTGCCATCCATGTCAGTCTTTATTTTATAGTGTTAGGATTTAGAAAATCCAGGTATTAAAGTGTCGGTCACCTCAAGTATATGTATCCGTTAGAAAGCTCGTAGTCGTAGTTATTTACTGTTAAGTAGTATTTAGTTAAGTAACACCGTGGAGGACGGACGGGTCTTTACCCACTGTATGCCTGATCCACAGCCCGATAGGTGGCGTTTTATGTAATGACTATAAATACTCTCTACCTTCCAAGGTAGAAAGTTGGAGCTCATAATAAGATTTTTCTTTCTCTCACTAAAGTTCCCAAGTCTCTAACTTTCTCTCTCTAAAACCTCTTATACGCCTATTTGTGATTATGGTTTAGTGTGTTTGTGAAATCCAATATGTTACAAATGGTATCAAGAGCCATGGTTTGATCATCTCTTACATATTCTTGGATTTCTAGTGGTTTTTAGATGGTTTTAGATTTTGAAAAAGTTTAGTGGTTTTTGCATCATTTGGATCATTTCTAGTGTTAAAGTTTGAATCTTGGGTGTATTTTTGTGTTTAGAATCATTGTATGTGCTTGGGTTTTGATTTGGTAAGCTTGATTCATCGTGGTTGGGTTGGTTTTGGATTGAAAAGTGGTGTTTGTGAGATTTTCTAGCTAGCGACTTGAGCCACGGAATCTTTTTCTAGCTAGCGACTTGCTTTGTAAGTTGTTAGCGAGTTGTAGTTTAAGTTCTTAGCGACTTGAGCTTAGCGACTTGCCTATTGAGACAAGCCGACAAACAGTACACTTAGTGGATTCTCCACTACGAGTAGCGACTTGGTGAAAGTTAGCGAGTTGTACTTAAGTTTGTTAGCGATTTGGTGTTAGCGATTTGGTGCTTAGCGAGTTACTATTTAGCGACTTGATAACTTAGCGACTTGGTGCTTAGCGAGTTGTTCTTTAGCGACTTGACTGTGTCTTAGCGACTTGGCATTATAGCGACTTGCTATTTAGCAACTTGGTGGTTAGCGACTTGCTTCGAGGTTTCTTAGCGACTTGGTTGATTTTTGTTGGTAATACGGTTTTCTCTTGATTTAGTAAAATCCCGTGAAAGAATCTATTTCCCGATTTAATCATAGAGTTATAAAATCCCGTGTAATCTGTTAACATGTCTACCAATGTACCTACAATCATCTCCACTGTTGCCGAGGATGTTCAAGCAGCTGGTTCAGATACTCGTCCACCCATGCTTGACAGAACCGACTACGACTCTTGGGCTCAAAGAATCAGATTGTACTGTCTTGGAAAGGAAAATGGGGTCAACATTCTCAAATCGATTGATGAAGGACCTTATCAGATTGAGACTACAAGAGACTTAATTGATACAACTGCAGATAGAACAATGATCTATGGAATAGACAGACCAAAGACATATGATGAGCTCGATGATAAGGAGAAAAAGAGATTCGATGCTGATATCAGGGCTTCTAACATCATACTTCAAGGTCTTCCAAAAGATATCTACAAGCTGATCAACCACAACACCGAAGCCAAGGCAGTGTGGGATAATGTCAAGATGCTTCTCTCAGGTTCTGAACTTACTATGGAAGATAGAGAATCACAACTCTATGATGAATTTGAGCACTTCAAGATGAAACCAGATGAGAGTGTCTATGAGTATTACGTGAGATTCCACAAGCTTGTGAATGATATGAGAAACATCAGAATGACTATGCCAAACATTAAGCTGAACTCAAAGTTTGTGAACAACATGAATCCCGAATGGCACAAGTTTGTCACCTCTGTGAAGCTAACCAAAGGATTGAAGAATACAAACTATGAGCAACTCTATGCCTTCCTTCTTCAGAATGAGAGACATGCTATGTTTGAAAAAAGGATTCTTAATAAGTTCAAAACCAACCAGGGAGAGATAAGCTCATCAAATGATTCAACTGCCTTCTACTCAAACATTGGAATTACCACCAAAGCATCTCAAGTTATACCCATGGGTAATGGTAATCACAAACTCATTCCCGATCCAATGTTCAAACAAGCTGATGATGATGCACACGTGGGAAACTTCATTAATCAACTGGCTCTCATGATCAGTCAAAACATGAACTCTCTCCCACACACCAACAACAACCTCAGAACAGCATCTAATCTACACAATCAGGCCACTGTCAGAGATGAGAAGGTTATGGTACAACCAGATCAAGAAAGGCAGTATGAACAAGGAAGAGGTAGAGTTGATAGAGGGTATGTGGCAAATCAGAATAGGGGAAGGAATGGAAATCAAGGACAAGTAAAGCCGATCAAGTGTTACAACTGTGGTGGTGAGGGACATATTGCAAGGAACTGCACATTGCCAAAACGCCCTCAGAATGCTGAGTACTTCAGGGATAAGATGTTGCTAGTGCAAGCTCAGGACAATGGAGCAGCTTTGGATGAAGAGGAGTTACTGTTTCTTGCTGAAGGGAATGCCAAGACATATGATGTTGATGTTGATGAGCAGCCAACTCAGGAGATAGGTCATAATCATCAGAATGCCTTTCAAGTAGCTGATTGTGATGCATTTGACTCTGATGTAGATGAAGAACCTACTGTTCAAACAATCTTCATGGCTAGCATCTCACATATGGTTTCTCCAAAGGTCTCTCCTCCACAACAAACTGGTCCATCCAAAGACAAAATCATTTCAGAGGTATTAAAACTATATGATAATGTTGATGAGCGAAAGATGCATAATGAAGTACAATCTCTTGAAACTTATGAATCAGATATTGATGATGAGGGTAATAGCAATATTGTCCTATATGATCAATATGTGAAGCAAAGTGAAAGTAAGGTTGTACCAAGTAATGCATCCTCTGCAGTCAATGATGACTATGTTTTTGATGAATTCACTGCATGTGCCTCTGATGATTCTGTTGTCTCTGAACTGAATGCCTATAAAGAACATGTTGCTATTTATGAACAACGTGCTAAATTTGATTTGACCACCCGTGAGCAGGAAATGGATGACCAAATGCGTACAAATATTAGAAAAAGTAATTTTAGAGAAGAAATATTAAAACAAGAGTTAAACTCCTTACAAGAAAAGCTTTCTAAAACTGCTAAGCAAAAACAAGAACTTCAAGAAAATGTGAAAAGGCTTAAGCAAGAATTCAATGCTAAGGAATCAAAACTTTTGAATGAGTTTTCTAATCTGAAAACTTTGAAAAACAAGCTTGAAAATAAATTGTACGTACAAGGGAACACCATTCAAACTGCTCACATGATCACTAAGCATAGAGTCTTAAGCGATAAGCATAGCATTCCCCTTGTTGAGGAACCAAATCCAGAGGTCATTAAAAAGGCTAGAAGTGCTCATAAGGTAATTTATGATGGCAATGAAATCCTTAAGCCTAGACAGAAACCTAGTTGCGCTGAGTGCACTGAGGAAGATAAGAAATCAGATGAAGTCACTAGGGAGAAGATGAACAAGAAACTAGATGATCCTAAATGTAAAGAGAATAAAATATCTATCATACCCCATGATTACAAAAAGGAGAATTGGATTTCCTTGAACATGTTTAAGCCTCAAACGTTGTTAACTCCCGAACAAGTGTTCTGGAAAAAGGATTTAGATAAGCAAAAAGCAGAGAATCTTGTTGTTACAAACCCTCCCCTTAGGAAAATGCCTTCAGCGACTGTGTATCCTCCAAATACACCAATGCATCTAGTTCCTAGAACCATTGCCACTAAAAGCAAGACCTTAATCAGTCAATATGTCATATTTCAATTATTTGTTGATTTTGAGAAAACTTGTAAGAAAAGGATCACACCCACTGGGATAACTGAAGGGGAAAGGGGTTTTGAGCAAACTAAAGAATGCTATTTAACTGAGGTCATGCCTTTCTTTAAACAATTAAAAGGTCAATTTGAGAGTCTTAAAAAGGGGATGGACTTAGATATTAAAGAAATGGAAAAGGAATTTGATGCGATGATTGTTGAGGTTAGTGACTATGAGCGAGAACTAAAATATAATGAGATTGAGAGGAAGAACTTGCATACCTTGAATGAGAATCTTATTTCTGAATGTATTGCTCAAGATGTGTTTTACACTGCTACAAATTGTTCCATTAATGCTTCTCAATTTCATGAATTATCTATTGCTCTGAAAGTCTCCCATGATCGTGTCATTGAGCTTGAAAAAACTAACTCTAAACTGCATAATAAGGTTGAACAGGATGATCATGATAACCTGGCAAAACAGTTTTCTAAGTTGGAAGTTGAGCATCTTGCTTTGCAATTAAAATATCAACATCTAAAAGAAAACGTTAAAACCTCAAATTTTAAGACATCCTTGGATGTTCCTGAATTTGATGCAGTTTTTGAAATTAGCAAACGTGATGAACAGATTCGAGCTCATTGTAACACGATCAGAAAGTTGAAAGCCCAAATTTCTCAATTAAAGGGTGAAATGAACAATGTGACTGGCTCCCAAATGCCTCCTCCTTTAGATTCTCGGAATTCTCAAAATTTTCATCTTCAAAACTTGGTCAATGCTTTACAAAAGGAAAATGAGAGTTTTCTAGAAGAAAATGAAAAGGTTAAACATCATTTCAATGAGTTATTTGAGTCAATAAAAGTCACTCGTAATAAAAATAATGAACAAATAACTTCGTTGCAAAAGGAAATTGAGAATCTGAAGAGTCAGGTAAAAGGGAAAATGCCAATGACCAATGGGGAGAATGGTGCATCAAAGTTGCATGGTTGTAATAAATATGCTTTGTTTGTGAAATATGTTTCTCCTCATCGTAGGAATAACAAACTTGCCATTCAAACATATTTCTCATACCTTAAGGATAGTCTAGAATGTCTCTGTGAGATTGTAGAAGAGGATAAGTTAGAGAAACCACTTGATAATGCAATTGGCCATGCATGCTTATATGCCAAACGATCTCAAGAACTTCTAGAATGCTTAATTACAATATGCCCTAAATCCCTAGGTGAGCAAGTCAATCCCTTGATACCCTGTTCTATGCCTAATGCCAAGTATACAAGTCATTCAATGCCCAATGTTATGAATGTGAACTTTAGTAGGCCTTCAAATAGTTCAGTTCCCAGCACCTCCAGTGTTAAGAAAGTGAACCTCAGTGTGCCTTCGAATAGTTCACATCCCAGCACATCAAAACAGGAAAGGCAAAAAGTTGCAAAACCAACTAATGTTCCCATTCCCTCTACATGAGTAATCAGTGACATTAAAGCGAGCATGTCAAAGTCTCAAGGCAATACAAGGAATGATAGGACCTCGCAAGCTAAGAATGTGCATTGGAAGAAAGTAGATGATCACCGTAGGGAGAATTTGAATAAAACAAATTGTGTTGATTCTAGTGTTAGCTCTAAGCATACTGTAATTAATGCGAATTCTACTACTTTTGGCAAAATATGTAATGATGATTGCGTGGTTTCTGTTACTAATCTTGAATGTGGTATGAATGATTTGTCTAAAGCTGTCAAATGCTTAGTTAAAACTATTAATGTTAAAAACCAAGCTAAGAAGGCTAAAAGGCAAAAGCGAAAGAAAGTTAGAAAACAGTGGAAACCCACAGGAAGAACATTTAGTAAGATAGGTTATCAATGGATACCTTTTGGCCATAAGGTTAATCAGGCAATGCCCACTAGAAAATGGATGCCTACTGGTAGAATTATTCCCTTAAGAAGTGAACATACTTTGAATAGGTCAAATACGGATACTAGCACTACATCTATTTCTAATGTTTCCATTGCTTCTATTTCTAATATGGGTGTTTCTATTTCTGATGTGGGAGTTCCAATCACTGTTACTAACCAAAGGGAACCCATTCTTGCATGGGGATCCCAATTATCCAGTTATCCATTCTTGTCTGTGTTCAACTGCAGATCGTTCAAATCGTTCTGTGGTACCTGGACTCAGGCTGTTCCAAGCATATGACTGGAGACCGGTCGCGGCTCATGAACTTCGTGAGTAAATTCATCAGGACAGTTAGATTAGGGAACGACCATTTTGGAGCTATTATGGGCTATGGAGATTATGTGGTTGGTAAAAGTGTAATTTCCAGGGTATATTATGTGGAAGGTCTTGGTCACAATTTGTTCTCTGTTGGTCAATTCTGTGATTCTGATCTAGAAGTGGCTTTTAGAAAACATACTTGTTTCGTTAGAGAACTTGATGGTGTGGAATTATTAAGAGGTACTCGAGGTTCAAACCTATACACCATCTCTATCGATGACATGATGAAGTCTTCTCCAATCTGCTTGCTGTCAAAGGCTTTTAAAACAAAGTCTTGGTTATGGCATCGTCGTCTCAATCACTTGAACTTCGGCACCATAAACGATCTTTCCAGAAAGGATCTTGTCAGAGGCTTACCCAGATTAAAATATGAAAAAGATCATCTTTGTTCAGCTTGCCAATTGGGAAAAAGCACGAAATATGCCCACAAACCAAAACCCACAAACTCTGTAATGGAAGTTCTTCATACCCTTCATATGGATCTGTGCGGACCAATGAGAGTGCAAACGATAAATGGGAAGAAATACATTCTAGTAGTTGTTGATGACTACTCTCGATTTACTTGGGTAAAGTTTTTGAGGACAAAGGATGAAACTCCAGATGTCATCATCAAACTAATCAAACAGCCTCAGGTTCGACTCAACAATATAGTCAGAATTGTTCGAACAGACAATGGCACAGAGTTTGTTAACAAAGACTTAATTCAGTTTTATGAAAGTGTTGGAATCAGTCATCAAAGAAGTGTTCCACGAACTCCTCAACAGAACGGTGTAGTTGAAAGACGAAATCGAACTCTTGTAGAAGCCGCAAGAACAATGCTAATTTATTCAAAGGTTCCAATGTTTCCATGGGCTGAAGCCATTGCCACTGCTTGCTACACCCAAAATCGTTCCCTTATACATACCTCTCATGGAAAAACTCCATATGAACTTGTTCATAAACGAAAGCCTGATCTCTCCTACCTTCGTGTGTTTGGTGCCTTGTGCTATCCAGCAAATGACGGTAAAGACTTAGGAAAATTAAGAGCAAAGGCAGATATTGGAGTTTTGTTGGTTATGCACCAAACAAGAAGGGTTACAGAATCTACAACAAGAGAACCCGAAATATCATGGAAACAATTCACGTTACGTTCGATGAGCTGACCGGTCAAATGGCTCATGGAAAATCCAGTTCTAGACCCGCACTTCAAAACAGTCCCATTGGTTCATCACTTGTACAAAATTCCTCTCCAGCAACTCCATATGTACCTCCAACTGAAGATGATTTGAAGAAATTGTTTGATCCGATGTTTGTTGAACACTATGAGCCAAGTGCTAATGAACTGTCAATTCCTACAACAAAGGATGTTAAAACCGCCATGAATGAAGACAGCTGGTTCAATGCTATGCAAGAAGAAATTCATGAGTTTGATCGACTTGATGTATGGGAATTAGTGCCTGCTCCAGATTGTGCTATGATCATTGCTCTAAAATGGATCTTCAAAGTGAAACTTGATGAGCATGGTGATGTGTTAAAGAACAAGGCTCGATTGGTTACAAAAGGATACCGTCAAGAGGAGGGTATTGACTTTGAAGAATCATTTTCTCCTGTTGCTCGAATCGAGGCAATCAGAATCTTTTTGGCTAATGCTGCTAGTAAGAACATGGTAGTCTATCAGATGGATGTGAAGATGGCATTTCTGAACGGAGACCTTAAAGAAGTCGTCTACGTCAGCCAACCTGAAGGCTTTGTGAATCCAGAGCATCATACTCATGTTTATCGTTTGAAGAAGGCTCTATAGGGTTTAAAGCAAGCTCCAAGGGCATGGTATGATACGCTATCAAAGTTTCTTTTATATACTGGATTCAACAAATGAGCAGTTGATCCTACATTGTTCACCAGAAAGTCAGGCAAACATTTAATTCACGTTCAAATTTATGTTGATGATATCATCTTTGTCTCGACTGACCCCAATGAGTGTGACCGTTTTTCAAAAGAAATGGGTTCTAAATTTCAAATGTCAATGATGGGACAAATGTTATTTTTCTTGGGATTACAAATTTCACAAAGTCCCGGAGGCATTTTTATAAATCAATCTAAATATGCAAATGAGATTTTAAAGAAATTTGGATTTGATTCTAGTGACCCTGTTGACATTCCCATGATTGAACGTACTAAACTAGATGAGGACCACTCAGGGATCATGGTAGACCAAACAAAATATCGTAGTATGATTGGATCCCTGATGTACCTCACAGCTAGTAGACCAGACATCTTGTTCGCTGTTTGCATGTGTGCTAGATACCAGGCTAAGCCTACTAAAAAGCACCTTGAAGCGGTTAAACGGGTCTTTCGGTATCTCCAAGGAACCATCAATATGGGACTTTGGTACCCGAAGGACACCGGTATGTCACTAACAGCCTATGCAGAATGCAGGATGTCAAGATACTCGTCGAAGTACGTCTGGAGGTGCTCAGTTTTTGGGTGATAAGCTTGTAAGCTGGTCTTCAAAAAAGCAAATGAGTACTTCTATTTCCTCTACAGAGGCTGAATACATAGCCATGTCATTTTGTTGTGCTCAAATCCTATGGATGAGATCCTAATTATCTGATTATGGCTTTGAATTCAACAAAATCCCTCTGTACTATGATAATAAAAGTGCTATTGCTCTCTCATGCAACAACGTACAACACTCAAGAGCAAAGCACATCGACATTCGACATCATTTCATCAGGGAACAAGTTGAAAACGGTGTGGTGGAACTATACTTTGTGAGGACTGAATACCAGTTAGCAGATATCTTCACCAAAGCTCTTCCTAGAAAACGTTTTGAGTTTATCCTTCCACGACTTGTTCTTAAAATCCTTCAACCAGAAACACTCAAACGTCTTCAAGAGGAAGAAGAGGAGTAAAAGGTCTTTCTTCATCTAACTCTTGTAAATATTTATTTGAAAAACAAAATACAAAATTATAAAACCTTCAAAAATCAAATAGAAAAATATAAAACTTTCAAAATCCATAAAAATTTGAAAAATTCAAAAAATCTTGTCAGTTTGTCATGTTTTTCTCGATTCGAAAATATCTACGGTCTTTGTGCTGTAATTCAAAGAATGACACGGGACTTTAGATGTTGTTCGAATGTTACAAAAAAAAAATCAAAAAAATATTTTTGGGAGAAAGTGAAACAATGGTTTATTGTCATTTCAGGCAGTAACCCGCTCTTCAAAAAAAGAACAGAGCCATGCTTTATCTTGGTTTTTCAAATCTCATGCTCTGATTCTTTAAACAAATCCTTACTATCTAATGAAAACTAATTGCTTTGAAAAATAACTCGGACTCTATTTTTGGAAATCATTTGGACTTAAAGTGTGTCAAAATATCTATCTCTCAATCAACAACTTAGGTCATTGATTGAGGGGGAGAATGATTTCAATTAAATTAAAAAGTTATGTGTCATTCAATTGTTTTCAAAAGATATTCATGCATGTTTAATCAATGGAGTCCAAAGTCTCAAAATCTGATCCTTATCAGTTAAAACGCTTTCATAATCAAGTCACAATTCTCCTTAAAAGCTTTCCAAATCAATTTAAATCTACAGAGATCACAAATCTCAAATAATTTGATAATTGTGATCGGGGGAGAACTTGTGATTTAAATAGGATATAATCTGATAATTCGGTAAATGGTTTTATAAGAATGTACAAGCTCTCCTTCCCACATGTGCCAAACTATTTCAAATTTTCCATGCACAGGTTGAGGGGGAGCATCTATCTTAAACCACAAAGATCTGAAATGTGATCAATTTGTTTCAATGTGCAGTTTGTTCCCTCTTGTATGTGCAAAACTCTTTCAAACCTCAAGGCACATATTGAGGGGGAACAAGCTTATGAAATCCTCATCCTCCCTAATATGCTTTATCTACTTGTTTTGATCAGGGAAGTGATGTTGACATCTTTTAGAAAATGGTAATCAAAGAAGTTAATTCTTTCTCTTGCCTTCGTGTGCAAAACGATTTCAATACTTGATGCACATGTTGAGGGGGAGCTCTTGTTCTAAAAATATCAAAAACAATTCAGGTACAAAATGCTTTGATAATATATCATAAGTATCTGGATTGATTTTCAAATGGTTTTCAATTGGTTCCAATGGCAGATGAACAATACCAAATAGACTGACCAACTTTACTTTATGTATGGTGATATAAGGATGATAAGGTTAGGTATGTGTTCCCATGATCCGCCAGAACCGGAGGGATCTACCCAAGGACAATCCACTAGATAGTGTAGAAGTCCTTAGGTATATTGAAAAAAAGGAGAAAAATGAGACGTGGGAAGAGTGCGGACTAAGACTGAACTAGTACTGGAATAAACCCAACAAGGTTCTAGTTATGAAGTCTCGGTAAGCACTGAAGGGGTTGAAGAATGAAAAAGAATTGAATGTGAAAAAGGGTGAAAAGAAATAGCCCTCTATTTATTCAACCTTAAGGCAGAAACCGGGTTCAATTCATATGCTACTTGTGGTTACCAAGGTAACATCGGTATTGAAGACAAGACGTCATGGACCCAGTGACGCACTGCACTACATCTTCCCAAACCACTCAAGTTCCTCTTAAAAGGGCTTGTTTCATTCTCACGGGGAACCTACATAATCTATCGACTTTCTCTTAGATATTGTTGATATTGAAGAAGGAGACCCTCTCCCTAGTCTCCGGCACAGGAACCAAATATGCACAAATTGAGTTTAGAGTCACGAGATTATCAATAAATCTCGTTAGGACACTTTCAATGAAGACTCTCTGTTTCACACAATGTGGAAAGAGAGATTATATCTTGAGTCCTACGCATTATCCTTGTGGTATTGCCAGAACATCCGAGTGATATGTAAACATATTTACAATGAAGATGGAAAGCCTTCTGGAGCCAACATCAAACAAGCTCCTGGTGGGTGGCATGTGAGATCTATTCAATAGATCAACCATGTGACAACTGAACAGAAACAATGGGGCGATTCAATATTTTGAATCAATCCTGGTTCAGGTTATGGATTGACGGATACCTTTGAAAATCCGGTCATTATGCTTAAAAACTCTTTTCTTTAGCACATCGACTGTGTACTTATATTTCAAAAATAAAAGGTGTTTATGATTGATAATTGATTTTCATCAAAACCTTCGTTGTATTGCAAAAACAATTTCTATTGAGCAGTACACGATTGTTTTTCAAATCTCTTCTTATCAATCGGTGAATCTCAATTCACTGGTTCACTCACTCCGTGTTGTCTTCTTTGAGACGTTCCGGTTTGAGAACGGCTAGAACAGCTGCGAAACCCTGTCAAGGAAATTCTTCGGAATTTTACCTGATCACAGGCAGTACTTGTACTGATCAACGGGGAACCGTGGGCCGTGCACCTCAATTCAACAAAAGTGATCAAAGACACTCTTGTGTGCTTTATTGCTAACTGTTTTATGCAGGAACACCCTACGTTTGCACCTGATCAGAATGGAGCGGTCAATCCATAGCCGCATGCTCACACTACACATTCATCTCGAAAGAAATCATGATTAGTGCATCAATGACTCTGGTATTTTCACTCCATGCTTCTGCTACGCTGCTGCCAATATCATGAATCAACGAAAGCTTCTGCTACTCTGATGAGAAGATATCATGATCCAGAATGTGAGCATGTCGGTCCAAATGTCACAACACCACATAGGATGAGTCAGAGATTTACTGTGGCTGATGATCTCAAAGCTGGCTCAAAACTCTGTATCACGTGGATCAGTTAAAGACCTCCACTCAGATTATTCAAACGTGCAATAATAAAGTATCAAAGTCTACGAGTTACAGAACAAAGAACATGAACAAGAATCCAAGAACAATTTCAATGTAATATCTGTTTGTATTCTATGTAATTGTAATGTGTGTTTGAGGTGACCTCCCTTAGGGGGAGATTGTTAGGATTTAGAAAATCCAGGTATTAAAGTGTCGGTCACCTCAAGTATATGTATCCGTTAGAAAGCTCGTAGTCGTAGTTATTTACTGTTAAGTAGTATTTAGTTAAGTAACACCGTAGAGGAAGGACGGGTCTTTACCCACTATATGCCTGATCCACAGCCCGATTGGTGGTGTTTTATGTAATGACTATAAATACTCTCTACCTTTCAAGGTAGAGAGTTGTAGCTCATAATAAGATTTTTCTTTCTCTCACTAAAGTTCCCAAGTCTCTAACTTTCTCTCTCTAAAACCTCTTATACGCCTATTTGTGATTATGGTTTAGTGTGTTTGTGAAATCCAATATGTTACATATAGGGTGTAACACCCCCAAATTTTGTTTAGCGGAAACATACGTGTCATTCGGGAGCGTTACGGGATTGGTGGATCATAACACAAGTAATAAAGAACGGAATACATACTCCGTTTAACTTCATAAAATATTTTAAACCATTATCTTACAATATTGTTTTAGATAAATGGGCACATCCCATAACTTTTAGTGGTCCCAATGTAAAAACATCATTTTTGTGTAAAAACACTTCTTTAATACTACTACAACCATTTATCCGCTTCTTGCCTTGCATCCATGATTACAATTAAGCACCTGAGAAAATATGCTAAAAAGGTCAGCTAAAAGCTGGTGAGTTCATAGGTTTGACTTAAAATAGTAAGTTTGGACCATAAGCAAAGTCATAATATCATTACAATGAATATAATGATATATGGATGAAAGTCTATTACGTTAGCTCTAAGTTCATGCAACCGATGCTACGACAGTTTCTGTATGCTAAAAGATGTCATACAATATAGGGGCCCATAGCAAGTGTTTTGTCCCTCAACACTTGATTCGGACATGGTATATGTTTCGCCTTGGCCTAAGCATGGCCAACCGAACGGAGGAGTCACCCTCAATAGATCTATTTATAACATTCGAGTTTCCCAATGGGGAATTGACGGTTCATGAAAAAGGGCATTCTCTAGGGACATAAGGGCTTAGGCTAAACCACGTAATAGTAATCATGTAATAGTTTTTGTCCATAAAAGGGGTTTTGCATATTTCTCACCCCAAAATATATAAAACAGTTTATCAAGTAAGAGAGGGGCTATGAAAACTCACCTTAGCAGATGTGCAATCCAAATGTGGGATTAGTGATGATTGGGGAGCGGCACCGACACGCGACCTAGATAAGGGGGGCAATGTTTTAGTTCATTGTTTTAAGTATTGCTTACTCAATCATAGTTTAATTGTATTAAAACTAAACTTTAGTTTGTAAAAGTTATAAAAATGATCTTACTAGTAAGTATACGAAGTATATATATATACTTTTCACGTTGACATTAATATGGTTTTAATATCCAAAGTTTGATATGAAAAATAATTATAACATCCCACTAGTAAGTATATAAATGTGTATATACTTATTTAAGTTGACACAAAATGGTATTGTCAAACTTATACATATATATAATTGATTTATTTTCTAATTGTATTTAGAAAATATTCAACTTACATTTGAAGACTTTCGAACTTAATATATGATAAAATGATATAGTGGTTTTTATTTGTTTGCCAAAAATTGCTCCTAAGATACATGCTTTTCTACTAATAAATTCCTTGACATATATATTTACTTGGTCACGTTAAATGTTGGCTTTGACGTAAAAATTTATTATGTAGACTATGTTGGAAAAACATTTGTTTCATTGTATCATCACATTTCCCTTTCGTTTATTTGACGTTGCATATGAGTGTAAGTCTAAGCTAGAAGACTTGAATATGTAGTAGACGAGTTATATTTATAACAATTTCCGGTTTACGATACCAATTTTATTTTTGTTGACTTGATTAAACTATCAAACGCACCCTGAACTATCATGGGCTGAGGCCCGGCGTTGACATCAACAAGGAGTCAGAATTGGGCCTAGGCCCAAAGTGAAAATCATGTAAGGAATGGGTTTTTGGCCCAAGGGTGGTGTAGGGAATTTTTATTGGAGTGTTAAGTTGGGCTGCGGCCCAAGGTAATACAGGAAAAGTTTTGTTACATATTTTGGGTAACACATTATACTATCCAAGATTTAGTACTAATGTACTAACTTTGACACTAGGAAAGGCAGTTACGTATTTTCGGATTGATACAAACGTGGCTCGAATCATGAACCCTGAACTCATGGTTGCTCAACAGTTACGCGATATCATATTCAAATAAACTCTATTCGAGTTAAAGGCTCAACCAAATATGACCGTAGTGAGTTTTCGACTCACTCCAAAACACAACATAACTCATGTTGCTCACGCAAGTATTAAAATGACCAACTCCTTAATAGATTTCGAAGCCACTTATAGCGACAAGGTGATGACTCCTAGCTTAAAGTATATCTATCTACATGGACTACGAGATGATATTGACTAACGAATTTCTTGAGTACCCGAGTGGTTCCCAGTCGCGACAAAACCCGTAGTACAACAAGGAATGAGACTCTTATCATGACTAAATGTTTAACCAATTTCTCGATACACAAGTTTTGAGTTATGGACACGGTGCACATAACTAGACTAGTTTTCAGTTTTAGTGCTAAGTGACACTAGTAAAACCTTTATAAAGTTTACTCTTTTGTTTTCTTGGTTGTTGCTTCTCGACAGAAAAACTCAAATGTGCAAATGATGCCTTGAGTTTATGGTTACAAAACAAGATGGTGGTACTAAAGGCACCTAGTGCATAGTCATATTATCCAACCTTTGTAAAACTTAACTTCTTTATTTTCTTGTTTAGCAACACTCTCGACAGAACTAGGATAAGTGAGACCAAATGACACTAACCAGGTTTACACGAGGCAATAACATTCACCAACAAGCATAAGACTTAATAACATCAAAATAATAAGTTTCATAATCGAAAAACCATTTTCATTAACAACTCGAATAGAAATTTTAACAAGATGAGGTTTAGTAATTTCTTACAACAACTCGATGACAAAGAATCCGAAGGTTAACCCAAGAATTTATTACCTCCACAAATCCCAATCGGTCTAGAGCAAAACACAAATGATGTTCTTCACTCCTTGAAGTTTCCTTATCTTTTTGTGGTGGGATTTGAAGTGTGACACTCTTGGGGTCTCGGCTGAAATAAAAAGGAAACACAAGAGGAGTTTTTGACCAAGCTTCCTCATCTTGCAACTTGTTTTGAAGCCAATTTTAGTTAACTTCCAAAACTAAACGAATCTTGGACATAGGCTCAAGATAGATTGGTGGAAAGCATAACTTTCATGGATTTGGGTATGAGAGAGAAGGATATGTTGGATGAATATGTTGGGTCATCCCCTTTTAGGGAGATTCGGCCTAGGAGGGAAGTGCAGATAGGAGGAGCAGGTCTAGGGGTTGAAGAAGATTGGTATCTCATCCTTTTTCTGCTTATGTGTTGGTCTTTTGTCGTGTGTGTGGGATAAGAAGACAAGGGAAACATTATCTCCTTACCTTTTTATTTTGTGTATTTATCCATTCATTTGAGTAAGTATATGTTTGTAGGTTAATTATTGTATAAAATGTATGCATATACATTATACTTATGTATGTTTGTACTTGAGTCTTATAAAAGTTATTGCTCAAATGGATGTGTGTTTAATATTTTGTGTCCCGTGTTATTAAATCGTGACCGAGGTATCATTGTTTGCTAACTTTATAACGTAGTTTCTTATGGTTACTTATCGGAGGTATTATTATTCTTGTAATATTTTTCTTTACGGTTGTTTGTCATTTGTTTTACCAAATAGAACTCGGATACAGGTTCTAAGCAAATCAAAACCTTCAATTGATTTTAACCGAAGTTTTGTTCAACGTTCTACTCCTTCGAACCAGTTTTTGAGGAGAACACAAAGGAAAAATA